>QRDG01000420.1:803552-988052 GCA_012064385.1 Puccinellia tenuiflora
TACATACTCGTCTCCGCGTGCCTTGGTTATTTCTATACCCGAGCTTTTTACTTATGCAATTTACATTGTGATAGCCTTCGTGCTTGAAGTTTTATATCTTGTTATCACCTTGTTGCTTCCCTTGCTTAGCATAAGTTGTTGGTGCACATAGGTGAACCTAGTATAATTAGGTTGTTGGCTTGTTAATTTAAACACATAGTTTTATTCCGCAATTATCAGGCCTTAAACCGGAAAAGTTTTAATCGCCTATTGCGACATCTCGGCATAGTTTGTTCTTTCACTTTGCAGATGGAGATAAAAGGCATAAGAAAAGGCTATACCATGTCACAGATTAAATTTTATGTGATGTTAATCCTTTTATGCACCTTATTTTAAGGGAAACGCTACCATACCTCCGGGGGATGGAACGTTTCGAGCCTCCTCCTTTCGCGTCTGACGCGTGTCCCATGGACCCCACCCACGAAGCCTCTTCGCGTTGACGTTTCTCCATCCGAATCCTGGCGTCGTTTCTCAAAGAAATAGAGAAAATCTCTGATCCCCTTCCACTCGCCCTCGTCGGCGTTCCCTCTTCGCCTGCGGCCGGCGCCGGCGCGCCCTCGTTTGCCCTCGGGTCAAGCTCCGCCGTCAGTCTCGTCCGCACGGATGCCACCTGTGCCGACCGCCACGCCGGTGATGTCGGCACAGTGGAAACCAGGGTACCACGGGCCGGCCTGCCAGGGCCCACAAGATTCTTTGGATGATTTTTGCTAAGGACCAGGCTCTCCAAGCCTGGCGAGCTTCGCGAGGATTTTCCCCTCGCGAAGGGTTTTTCTCCTCGCCAAGGATTCTCTCCCTTGGCGAGGGATCGCTCCTCGACAAGGCGTCTCCGACGCCGCCCGCAATTCTGCTAAGGACCAAGCTGAAGGGCTTGGCGAGGCTTTTCGCCTCGCGAAGCGCCTTCCTCGTGAAGCCATCTCTGCCCCCGCGGCAGAGCGCACATGGGCTCTGCGCCATGTGCAGAGTGACGCGCGTGCCTACGCGCGATGACGACGACGCCGCAGTTGCCGTTTCCATGTATAAAGCAGTCAACAAAGCGGAGCCAAGCAAAGCGGACAACGAGTATTGCCTCTTTGGTGACAAGGGAACAGTCTGCAGCTACGCTCCAAGGACGACGTCACCGTGGGTCACCTCCCACCTCGGCAAGCGCCAGCCCACTGTCCAGCTGGTCGGTGCCCCTTTTCAGCTTTGGTGACGCCGTTCCCCTGCCGTGGACCGCGTCCACGGGCTTTACCTTTATGGTGGACTTCACCTTTACGGTGCACCGCGCCTCCTCCTTCGTCGCCATGTGGTAACCCTTCCCGCCCAAATGTTTGGGCAGAAGAGGTCCAGGACGCCTATAAAAGGAGGAGGAGCGCACCCTAGCAAAGGGTTCGATATTCGGTTGGTGCAACCCTATTAGACCAAACCCTAGATCTGAAGACTAGCAGGTAGCCATTATTAGCCACCTCGAGCTCGACAAGCTCTCCTTGTACTGTGAACTCTCCAAGCAGTGCAATACACCAGAGCAGGACGTAGGGGTTTTACCTCCACAAGAGGGCCCTGAACCTGGGTAAGACCGAGAGTCCTCTTTCTGCAGTGCTGTCCCGCAGCGAGTCCGACGAGCATCGTCGCCGGAGCACGTTGAGGGTTGTTTGATTCCGTGTTCAGCCCCTTACTCGATCCTTCTCGAGACACACCCAGTTCCTGGGACAGTTCTCCGACATTTGGCGCGCCAGGTAGGGGGCTGAGGCGCGTCTTCATCCTCGACACAGCCATGGCCGGTTCTCGTGCCGAACGTCTCGCTCGCCGGACGGCTAGCGCCGCCACCGCTCCCGCAGGCCGCCCGCGCGGCCGCCCGCGTGGGAGCTCTGCTCCGGAGCGCCGTGTCGACCCCGAGCCCCGCGTCGAGCACCCGGACGACGACGACATCGACCACGCTGAGGACGACCTCGGCGAAGAGGAGGCCTCCTCCCTGCCTCCGTCGCGGGACCGTGCTGCCTCCTCGCTGGGCCGCCCTGCGCCCAGCCCGGCGACTGCGCTCCTCATGGCGCAGGAGCTGCTGCAGTACCGCCCCACGCCGGCGGCTCAGGAGGCCTGGCTCAACCGCGTTGCCGAGCTCATCGGCGCCGCTCGCGCCGCGGCACCCGCGCCGTCTCGTTCCTTGGTTCCTTCTGCACTCGTGGGGGACGTGGCGCACGGCGCACCTCCCGCGCCTCCTCGTCAGCCCGCGCCCGCTCCAGCTCCACCGGTTCCACCGCAACCTGCTCCAGCGGGGGCTCCTCCTCGCGACGGCCGCGCTGCATCGCACGCGTCGTCGCCACATGACTGCCAAATCGTGCAGCGAGCCCCTGAGGACGCACGCGTGAGCATCGAGCGCGGGCAGGAACGCCGCAACCGCGCCGTCCAGGACGTCGCCACCGCCGGGCGCCACCTCCGCGCCACCCTCGCCAACGGCACGGTCACCTACGGCACGACGGCCGCGTTTACTCGCAGCCTCCGTCGCGTCGTTTGGCCGGTCAAGTTCAGGCCGGACCTTCCTCCGCGCTACGACGGCAAGAACAACCCCCTGGAGTTCCTGCAGCTCTACTCTCTGGCCATCCAGGCCGCCGGGGGCGACGACAAGGTCATGGCGAACTGGTTCCCCATGGCCCTCAAGGACTCCGCGTCCTCATGGCTCACCAACCTCCCCGCCGAGTCCATCAACACTTGGGAGGAGCTCTGCCGGTGCTTCATCGCCAACTTCAAGGGCACGTACGAGCGCGGCCTCACCTACAACGACCTCCGCGCCGTGCGTCAGAAGCCCGGCGAGACCCTCCGCAAGTACATCCAGCGCTTCAGCCAAGTGCGCAACAAGATCCCCAACGCCACCGACGCACAGGTCATTTCGGCCTTCCAGGCTGGGGTCACAGATGTGCGGATGCTCGAGAAGCTTGGCATCCACGACAACATCACCACCGTCGTCAAGCTTTTCGACTTGGCGGACAAGTGCGCCAAGGCTGAAGAGGGCCGCTTGTTCGTCAAGAACGAGCCAGGGGACCCCACCGAGGGGTCCAAGAAGAAGAAATCCTCCGAGAAGCGCAAGACTACTGCGGTCCTCGCGGCAGAGCCCGACGCCAAGCAGCCTCGCCAAGCTGCCACTCCAGCCGCAGGACCTGAGAAGAAGGATGATCGTCCCTTCTGCATCTACCACAACAGGCACTCTCACGCCACCGAGGACTGCTTCGACATCAAGAGGCTTCGCGAGGCTCGCGAGGCTCGCGAGGCAACGGAGGCAACGGAGGCCGCGGCGGCCGCGGGGGGCGACGCTGGAACAACAACTACAACGACAACTACCAGCAGAACCCTCAGGCCAACGCTGCCCAGCCCGCGAACGACAACCTGCCTGCCGAGGCTGACGAGGGCTACCAGGTGCCTCGTGGAGCCGCTTGCATCCTTGGCGGGGCTCAGGCCCCTCGCTCCAACCGCCACTTCAAGCAACTCGCTCGCGAGGTCGCAGCAGCCCTCCCTGGAGTCGAGGCCTCCAGGCCCCTCAAGTGGTCCCAGTGCCCCATTACATTCGACTCCGGCGACCACCCCAAGTCCACTTCAACCGTCGGCACCATCCCGCTGGTCTGCACCCCCACCATCAACAACATCGCCGTCTCTAAGACGCTCATTGATGGGGGTGCCTGGCCTCAACGTCATCTCCGTCGAGACATTCGAGAAGCTGCAGGTGCCCTACGAGCGGCTCATGCCTACCAGGCCCTTCTCGGGAGTGACAGAGGGTCTTACCACCCCTTTGGGGCAGGTGAGGCTCGCCGTCACTTTCGGCACCCAGGCCAACTACCGCACCGAGCTGATCGACTTCGACGTCGCGCACATCGGCCTGCCCTACAACGCCATACTCGGCTACCCCGCCCTCGCCAAATTCATGGCGGTGACCCACCACGCCTACAACCTCGTCAAGCTCCCTGGCTCGGGTGGCACTATTGTCATCCGCGGCGTGGTCTCGGACGCCCTGTACGCTGCGCAAGCGGCCTACAAGGCTGCCGCGGTGGCGTCACCCGCTGACGAGGACGAGGAACCCCTCCCGAGGCCCCCCGCGAAGAAGAAGCAGCTGTTCTCCCAGGAGAAGGCCGCGACAAAGCAAGTGTCTCTGGAGGCAAGCGGCTCGGGGGCTTGTGTCACCATCGGCGCCAACCTGCCTCCCAAATAGGAAAGCGCGCTCGTCGCCTTCCTCAGGGCAAACTCTGACATGTTCGCCTGGACACCGTCCGATGTGTCCAGAGAAGCAAGACTTCATCATCAAAGGGAAAAACCTCTGGCCACGCCAGTGTAACGAACCTCTATTTCAGGTCATTCTGAACCTTTGCGCATCGCGCCAAGCATATTTTGTTACTTCGGCAAGCTCTACCGTTGTTTGCTTTTCTCTCTCGCTCGTATGATCCCTCATGCGTATCTCGCGAGCGGGGGCTAGCATGGTGCCATGCCACGGGAGCATCCCGGCAGCATCTAAAACCCAAGGGATCCGAGCTCTGAACTTGCGGATCAGCTCTCATGCATGTCAACTCCCAAGGAGCTCTGAACTCATGGGTCAGCTCCCGCGCACGTCAACTCACCAAGGATCACCAAAACCTTGGTGCCTGTTCTCCTCGCAAGACACACATGAAGGAACCTACGAGCACGCATAAGTTATCTAGCTATGTATCGCTTGTGGTACGCCTATCTGTCAAAACGCAGGAAAACAGGTACAAAGTGAGCGCCAAGGAACCAGCACCCTCTCCAAGGCAAAAACATCTCGCCAGGGAACCAACACCCTCTCCAAGGCAGAATGCCTCGCTAAGCTAAGTACAAACACTTGGTTAAATTTCCTCTTGCTGGTTTTTGCCCCTCGAGCCTCTTTTCTCTCTCCCACGCCTCATGGGCTGCTTGCACGTCAAAGGGGAGCCCCAAGCATCGCGCTTCGAGGAGCTCTTACTTCTTGAGGCCTCACACACCCCCCGGCCTTGTGGAGCCATGACTCTCACATACCGAAGCGGCGGTGGTGTAGCGCTAAGAGAGGGTCCTAAGACGTAGAGCGAAAAAGACATGAGGAGGAAAGACAAAGGCTTCCCGAGGGACATTCACAAGCACACTCCAATATAACTTGACAAGTTCTTACAAAGTTTACAATCAAAATGGCTAAGATAAATGTGCCCTCTGCACGTCCAGCTACAGGCAAGGAGCTCAAGCCGTCGCGCCTCCTGAGGTGCCTGCTTGGTCCACGGCGGTTTCCGCCTCTTCCAGGGCATCCCCGTCGTCGCCTTCGATCACCACTTGGTCAAATTTCTTGGCGAACGCGATGGCGGCCTGCGTGGCGGTCTCCTGCGCCTTGTTGCTGATGGCGCGCGGTGGTGCCATCACGTCCTCAAGATCAAGTGAGGGCTGGAGCCTCACGAGGTTGCTGAAGACGTTGGTGACGGCGACGACAAGGAGGTCGCGACTCTCCTCCACGACGCGCTTGTCAAAGCTCTTCGCGACCCCTTCAAGCTTTCCGAGGAACTGCTCGAAGAAGTGCGAATACGAGGTTTCGTCGTCGGTCGCTGCGGAGAAGGAGGGGACGTCGATCCTCAGATCTCTCCCGACCGCGCGCACGCGGCTCACCAAGCTCTGGAGAATGCTCTGGCGCTGGCGCGTCATGAACCGGTCAACCTGGCGCTGGTCCCGTGCTTGCTCCGCCAGAGCCGCGGCCGGCCCCACCTGCTGCCGGAGCTCGTCCAGGTCCCTCTCCAAGGCGAAGGCGTTTCCCTCAGCGCGCGCCTGGGCCTCCCGAGAGACCTCGAGGCAAGAGGTCAACCGCTTCTCCTCCTGCTCAAGCTCCTTGATGCGCTTCTCGAGCTCCTTGCGCTTGGTCTTGAGGCGGTCCTCGTGCTTCACGACCTTCTCGTCATACTCTTTGGAGAGGCTCTCGCGGACGAGTTTGACCTTGAGGTCAGCCTCTTCTTGGAGCCTCTTCTACTCTGCCGTGAGGTTGGCCTCGTCGGCGGCCACCCGACCCTCACGCTCCTCCAGCTGCCCCTCGCGGGTGGCCTGGTCCTTCTCGAGCAGCTGGACCTGCTCCTCGCGCCTGAGCAGCTCTTTCTCTCGGAGGGAGAGCTCCTCCTCACGCCGCACCAGCTCCGCCTCGCGGGGCGCCAGCTGTCCCTCGCGGGCATCAAGCAGCTCGCGGAGCTCCTTCAGGCTGGCCCGGGTGATCTCGGAGTCGGCAGCAAACTTCTGCTCCGCAGCCGCCAGCTCCTGGTGCTTGGTGGTGGTCTCCTCCTCGAGTGCCTCCCTGGCGGCGTCGAGCTCGTCCATCACCTCCTGCGCCTCCCGCTTGACGCTGTCGCGGGTCTCTTTGGCGAAGCGGATCGCTTCCTCGCGCGCCGCGTCCTGCCGGTGGCACATCTCTACCCTCTCGTGGAGAAGAGTCCAGGCTTCGCCGAGCCTTGCCCTTTCCTCCGCCAGGGCGTCTTCTTCCTTGGCGAGCTGCTCCTCCAGCCCGTCGAGCGCCCGCCGCGCCCGGTTGAGGATGATCCGGCGATGGGCTGCTTGACGCTGCGGCGCTTGCAGCGCCAAGGAGACTCCCGCGCTGCTGCTGGGTGCAGTCCCCTAGGCGCCCGGGTCCTGCCTCGGACCCACGACCGCCTCTGGTGCGATCCGGGGGCTTGTGGGGGCGCCTTCTTCGGCGCTCGCTTCGGTTGCCCTCTGGGGGCGGGGCGCCCTCTCGCGCTCAGCTTCAGCGCCAGTGGGCTCCGACGGCACCACCGCCTCCTGCTCCTCAGGGGCGCCTCCGGCCCCCTTTGCAACGACCGCGTCTGCCGCGGCCTCGGGCGCGTCAGCCCTTCTCGAAGAGGCCTCCTCCTATGGAGGCGGCTCCACGACAATGTCTTCATCCACCCTCTCCTCCTCCGTCCCCTGCTGGACGGGAGGGGTCGCCGCCCTGGTTGGCGGCGACGGCGTTGCCTCCGCCCTCGCCTCCCCTGCGCGATGCTCCATCGCTGGAGGAGACGCCGCCCTGGTTGGCGACGGCGCCGCCTCTACGGTCTCCTCCTCCGCGCGGTGCTCCGCCACGGGAGAAGTCGCCGCCCGAATCGGCGACAGCGTGGCTCCCTCGGCCACCACCGCCTCCGCGCGGTGCTCAACCGCGGGAGGAACAACTGCTTGCTGTGGCTCACCAGCCGCAGGCGTCTCCGCGACGACGCAGGTGGTGTCTCCAGCCTGGCCGAGCCGCCGCCTCTTTGGCTCCGCAGGCTGCCTGAAAGGGAAACAAGTTGGAAATCCATCAAAGGGGGTTTTCTCAGAAACAAAATGTTGAGGGAAAAAGAAAGATCAAGGACTTACTCGCCGGCCATCACCCACACCCTCTTCTTCGCCTTGGGTGGCTGGGTGTGGCTTGCTCCGGCCTCCTCCCGGGCCGCTCCTGTCTCCGCGCGAGGGATGCCTCTCGCGGTTGCGGCCCTCCTGTCGTGGACGGCCTTGGAGCGGGGTTTGCAGCGCCCTCTTCCGCCGCCGCTCGTCTCCTCCTCCTCTTCGGCGCGCTGGGAGCGGACGACGCGGAAGGCATCCTCCTCGTCGCCGGAGGAGAGCACCTGGAGGTCCACCTCGGCGTGGGCGCTCCTGGAGGAGCCGATGCCCTCACCAGCGGGGTCAGTGCCCCTCGAAGCCTCGTCCTCGCCAAGGGGGTCCTTGCTTCTCGAGGCCTCCTCCTCGGCGGACTCCTCAACCTCCGGAGCCTCATCCATGTACTCTGGCTCCGCCGCCCACGGGTTAGGGCGAGGCCCGCGGTGCCCCGCGGGCACAATTCCCCACTCGTCGAATGTGGGCATGTGCGCGCGCTGCTCCTCGATGCTTTCCTCGGCGAAGCAGATGAGTGGCTTGGCCGCCTCCTTCTTGGCGGACGGGATCTCCGGCGTCGTGAAGAGAACGCCCATGATCTGGCGTAGCACCTCAGGCGCGAAGCCGTCCCTGCTTAGCCGCATTGCGTCCGTCTTGCCGTCGTATCGCCACACCGGCTCGGCGTGCTGTTGGAGGGGAGCGATGCGGCGCCTGGTGAAGTCCCTTGCCACCATCTGGCCGGTGACCCCTGCCTCGCGGATGCGTCGGATATACTCGTACACCACGTCAAGCCTTGAGCCCCTGAAGTCCGCGCTCGCCCAGCGCGCCCACTTCCTCGGGGGCCCCTCAGGCACCTCCAGGAGAGGGTGTGTGGCCTTGGCGTCGACGAAGAGCCACTTCTCGCGGAACTTGTCCACCTTCTTCGTCACCTTGGTGATGGCGTCCTCACCGCACCAGGCGATGGGGATGTAGTTCTCGCTCCTGGCGTCGGCGATGCGGAAGGAGACGCACCCAAGCCGCTCGCCCTTGGCGGAGTTCCGAAGAGAGTAGAAGCTGCGGAAGAGCGCCACCGAGGGGCGGATGCCGAGGTAGGCCTCGCAGAAGTAGGCGAAGATGGCGAGGATGAGGATGGAATTGGGATGAAGATGGAGCAGTTGGATCTGGTACACCTCCAAGATCGCCAGGAGGAAGTCGGAGAATGGCGGCACCAGGCCGGTGTAGAGAGTATAGAGGAAGATGGGGTAGAACGTATCGGTGAGCCTGCTGCCGATCGGCCTCATTTCGGTGGCGCCGTGCTCGTTGGTTCTCGCCGCCGCCAGGTGGCGCACCGTCGCTATCGTCGCCGCGGTGACACGCGTCCGCGGCAGCGCTCCCTCGAGAGCAGCGGCGCGCGCCATCGCCGCGGACGTGCCCGCCTGCACCGTGGCCTTTCCCTTCGGGTCGGTGGCTGCTTTCTTGGGCGCCATCGGTCGCCGGAGAAGAAGAAGAGGACTCTGGAGTTGGAGCGCTCTGGAGAGATTGGAGGCGTGGGGAGAAGTGTGCGGAGGAGTTATGGGAGAAGTAACGGGCGCTGCCTGCGCGCCCAGGCTTTATTGACCGGCTCCCGAGTCGTGGCGGGCCCCGCCACGTCGCCCGTTGGAGCCGAGGAGGTCGTGGCCGCGGGTGCAACCGCTGCGTGCCACGTGTCGCGGCCCTGTCAGGCATCTTTGGCCCCTCGACGCTTCGCCTTCGTCATGGGCCTCGGCGTGCCCGTCGCGGGCCCGGGGGCTACTGTCGGCACAGTGGAAACCAGGGTACCACGGGCCGGCCTGCCAGGGCCCACAAGATTCTTTGGATGATTTTTGCTAAGGACCAGGCTCTCCAAGCCTGGCGAGCTTCGCGAGGATTTTCCCCTCGCGAAGGGTTTTTCTCCTCGCCAAGGATTCTCTCCCTTGGCGAGGGATCGCTCCTCGACAAGGCGTCTCCGACGCCGCCCGCAATTCTGCTAAGGACCAAGCTGAAGGGCTCGGCGAGGCTTTTCGCCTCGCGAAGCGCCTTCCTCGTGAAGCCATCTCTGCCCCCGCGGCAGAGCGCACATGGGCTCTGCGCCATGTGCAGAGTGACGCGCGTGCCTACGCGCGATGACGACGACGCCGCAGTTGCCGTTTCCATGTATAAAGCAGTCAACAAAGCGGAGCCAAGCAAAGCGGACAACGAGTATTGCCTCTTTGGTGACAAGGGAACAGTCTGCAGCTACGCTCCAAGGACGACGTCACCGTGGGTCACCTCCCACCTCGGCAAGCGCCAGCCCACTGTCCAGCTGGTCGGTGCCCCTTTTCAGCTTTGGTGACGCCGTTCCCCTGCCGTGGACCGCGTCCACGAGCTTTACCTTTATGGTGGACTTCACCTTTACGGTGCACCGCGCCTCCTCCTTCGTCGCCATGTGGTAACCCTTCCCGCCCAAATGTTTGGGCAGAAGAGGTCCAGGACGCCTATAAAAGGAGGAGGAGCGCACCCTAGCAAAGGGTTCGATCTTCGGTTGGTGCAACCCTATTAGACCAAACCCTAGATCTGAAGACTAGCAGGTAGCCATTATTAGCCACCTCGAGCTCGACAAGCTCTCCTTGTACTGTGAACTCTCCAAGCAGTGCAATACACCAGAGCAGGACGTAGGGGTTTTACCTCCACAAGAGGGCCCTGAACCTGGGTAAGACCGAGAGTCCTCTTTCTGCAGTGCTGTCCCGCAGCGAGTCCGACGAGCATCGTCGCCGGAGCACGTTGAGGGTTGTTTGATTCCGTGTTCAGCCCCTTACTCAATCCTTCTCGAGACACACCCAGTTCCTGGGACAGTTCTCCGACAGGTGATCCCTCCTCGATGGCCGCGTCGCCGCACCCTCGTCCGCCCTTGCGCCGAGCTCGGCGTGCTGGATCGAGCTCCTGCGCCCTCGTCCGCCGCTACATCGACCTGCGCGTGGAGGCTACGCTCCTCTAGCTCCCAGGTCGCCGGCGTCGGCCTTCACGTGATATCCGCCGTCGACCTCCACCTCCGTGGCCGGTGGTGCTGCAAGCGGTGGCGTCGCTGCGAGCCATGAGTCGAGGCTGCAAGTGTCGGGGACGACGACTACTACCAACGGCGTTGGATGGTGCTCCAGTCGGCTATGACGGGTGCTACCGAAGAAGCGCAGCAGTGCTCCCATTGGAGGTCGCTCGTGCTGCCGAAGGTGCGTGGCGGCACTTTTCACGGGACGACGGCAGTGCTAAAAAAGGAGGACGGCGGCCGTGCTCCAAAAAGAAGGACGACAGGTCGCCCGTGCTGCCAACAGACCTCGCCAGAAGATGTATTTTTGCTAGAATGCTACAATATAATAATTTTTGCTACAGTATTTCTATGGTTTTGCTACAATAGTACAAGTTTTTGCTATGAGGTCTCGGATGAGAGTCGGTGGCGAAGTCAGTTTTGCTACAATAGCAAAATTTATTGTTACTACAACCGTCTTGTAGTTTTGCTACAGTATCACAAACTGTTTGCTACAAGGGCTCATAGGAGCAATTGCGGGATTTGGATGAAAACTAAAAATTGCTACAATATCACAAAATTGTTATTTCAAATGAACCGTTTTTGCTTCATAGGAGCAATTGCGGAATTTTGAGAGAAAATTGAAAATTGCTACAATAGTATAAAATTCTTATTTCAACCGAACCGTTTTTTCTTCATAATAGCAAAAGCGGGATTCTGAGACAATGGACACGTGTCAGCAGGAGAACCCAGTGGCCGGAAAGTTTTGAGCCCGAAAAGATACCTAGCACTTCCCTTATTTTATGTTTAAATTTGATCGCGACGATATATAACTAACGTTAGAAGATTTTGGCTACATGTGTAGCTCAACCCTTGTTGCATATGGCTACATGAGTAGAGTATATGAAGATTTTTTCCCGAAGAGACAGACGTGGATTGTTTTCCCGAAGGAACAAGCGCGTGCGTGGCAGTGGCACCTGTTCAGTTCGATGTACTGTGGGCCCCGCCACATTTCAGCTCTCCTTGACCAGGTGGGCGCGGAGGACACTGCTCGACTCCCCAACAAGCCACGCGCACTCGCACAGCCAGCCAGCCATGGCGACGCCGACTCCCGTTCCCACCCCGCCCGCTTCCACGGCGGCGGCGTCCGGCCGTGGCTTCCCCCTCTTCCGTCGCCCGTCCGCCCTCGGCGGCCGATCGGCGACCGCGCTCCGCGCCCGAGGGCCGCCGGCGGCGGCGGAGCTGGTGGAGACGTCGGTGAACACCATCCGGTTCCTGGCCGTGGACGCCGTGGAGAAGGCCCAGTCCGGCCACCCGGGGCTCCCCATGGGGTGCGCGCCCCTGGGCCACGTCCTCTTCGACGAGTTCCTCCGGTTCAACCCCAGGAACCCCGCCTGGTTCGACCGCGACCGCTTCGTGCTCTCCGCCGGCCACGGATGCATGCTCCACTACGCGCTGCTCCACCTCGCAGGATACCAAGGCGTCACGGTGCGTGACCTCCCAATTAATCTGCGTTATTTGATTTGTTTAGGGTGGGTTTAGGCGAGGGTTTTCTGCGGTTGATTTTGACGAGCAGTTTCAGTTTAATTGCAAAAAGAAATAAGCTTTCTAGCGGTTTTATGTAGATTTTTTTAGTTCAAATTGAAGCAATAGGAAATTATTTCTATTATAAGTTTACCCAACACGTATGCTTTCTTAAATCGTTGTTGCACATGTACGATTTGTTTGAGGAATGATTTGTCTGAAGTAAGAACTCTGTTCAGAACTCTGCGTTTCTGCTATTTGTTGAACTCTGTGATATTTCCGAATATGAAATGATCTTTTGGCCGCTCGAAATCAAGTTTGGAGACCATTTGGCTACTATTTCATTTAATTGGGAACAATTTCTATTGGGTGAGCAATTTGGAAAAATGATTGGTGCTGCAATTTTGTCTATGTGAACTCTGAAGTTCGTTCCCTGTCAAATAGCATCATATTTTTTATTTATATTAATAGTCGTATCTAGGGGATTACATATGAAATAATTGAAATAATGAAGGAAAGTAGATCATACATGGTTCCAAAAGTAGCTTACTTCAAGCAGCAAACGAAACTTCAACATATATTTTAATTTCATGACGATTGAACTACCATGTAAGCTAGGGGGTTCAATTGCACCAGTCCTTCATTTTTTCTCCTGATCATATCTACTGCATACAGCCCTTCTAGGGATTTGCATCTATGTTATATTCATGGCCATGTTTGTTGTTACAGATGGATGATCTGAAAGCTTTCCGGCAGTGGGGAAGCAGAACTCCTGGTCACCCTGAAAATTTTGAAACAGCTGGCGTTGAAGTCACCACTGGTTTGCCTCTTGACATTTAGCGAGCATTTTAATTCTTGTTTACCCTCTTCTGCTTTTCAGTTGGAAAAAAAACTATGTTTGCTGAACTGTTCTCATGTTATGTAGGTCCTCTGGGGCAGGGCTTTGCAAATGCTGTTGGACTAGCGCTTGCAGAGAAACACCTGGCTGCTCGTTTCAACAAACCTGATCTCACTATCGTCGACCATTACACGTAAAAACTATTTTTACTTGCTTGACCAAATATACTTACCAACCTGATGTGCATCGGGACAGGGGTAATAGTAAAAGGATTTTTTCTTGATGGTCTTAGGTATGTCATCCTTGGGGATGGTTGCCAAATGGAAGGTGTTGCCAATGAGGCGTCCTCCCTGGCTGGTCATTGGGGTCTCGGAAAGTTGATTGCCTTCTATGATGACAATCATATATCAATCGATGGTAGTACGGATATTGCTTTCACTGAAGATGTGCTTGCTCGATATGAGGCCCTAGGATGGCATACTATCTGGGTGAAGAATGGCAACACTGGCTATGACGACATACGTGCGGCAATAAAAGAGGCAAAGGAAGTCAAAGATAAGCCAACTCTTATCAAGGTGAGTATTCGTACAGTAATACTTCTGTTGTTTGTCGGTTCGATGCAATTTTTCAGACAACGGGAACTGCTTTGTATATGTAGGTGACTACTATAATTGGCTATGGATCTCCAAACAAGGCAAGCACACACAGTGTCCATGGGAGCGCTTTAGGTACCAAAGAAGTTGAGGCAACCAGAAAAAATCTTCTCTGGCCTCATGAGCCTTTCCATGTCCCTGATGAGGTGAAAAGGTACTTCATATTGAACTCAACCTGCAGAGATTCACATTAATGTCAAATAAATAACTCTGTTATCAAGCAATTGCTTGCGTCATATAGTCTTGAACATGGTTTTCATTTTCGATGTACATGTTTACAAATGGTACATCTGTGTTGTATGGCAATGGTGTGTGTGTTGTGAGGAACAGCCTTGGCACGATAGCATATTGTTGTTTTTGGAGAATGCCAATGCAAGTTCTTCTAAACCTTGAACTTAGTTTGTTCTTCAATGAAGTTTGATTAAAAATAAATAATCCATTACAGGCATTGGGGTCACCATCTTGACGACGGTGCTTCTCTTGAAGCCGAATGGAATGCAAAGTTTGCAGAATATGAAAAGAAATACCACCAGGAGGCTGCTGAGCTAAATAGCATAATTTCAGGAGAGCTTCCCTCTGGGTGGGAGCAGGCTCTTCCAGTAAGTTCTCATATGAACCTTGACAAAGTGTCTGTATAATATTACATAAAGTTTTAGAATGATATATGTTTGATATTGATATTAATTCTGCCTTTGTTCCCTTGTTTGCTTTGCAGACATATACTCCTGAAAGCCCTGCTGATGCTACTAGGAACATATCTCAACAGTGCTTGAATGCTCTTGCCAAAGTAATACCTGGATTTCTTGGCGGCAGTGCTGACCTTGCATCATCGAACATGACATTGCTGAAGATGTTTGGTGATTTTCAGAAGGACACTCCTGAAGAGCGAAACATCCGTTTTGGTGTTAGAGAGCATTCGATGGGGGCGATTTGCAATGCCATTGCCCTGCATAGCCCTGGCCTAATACCTTACTGTTCAACATTCTTCGTGTTCACTGACTACATGAGAGCTCCTATTCGTCTTTCTGCATTATGTGGGTCAGGAGTGATCTATGTGATGACGCATGATTCCATTGGACTTGGAGAAGACGGGCCAACCCATCAGCCAGTTGAGCATTTATTCAGCATCCGAGCAATGCCGAACATATTAATGCTCCGACCGGCTGATGGCACCGAGACATCTGGGGCTTACAAGATTGCAGTTATTAACAGGCATAGGCCTTCTATCCTTGCGCTCTCTCGGCAGAAACTCCTGCAGCTGGAAGGCACATCAGTTGAAGGCATTGCTAAGGGAGGATATGTTATTTCTGACAACTCCTCAGGCAACAAACCAGACCTCATCCTCATTGGCACAGGTTCCGAGCTTGAGATCGCCGCAAAAGCTGCAGATGAGCTGAGGAAGGAGGGGAAATCTGTACGGGTCGTCTCGCTTGTTTGTTGGGAATTGTTTGAGGAGCAATCTGAGGAATACAAGGAGAGTGTCCTCCCGGATGAGGTTACTTCTAGGATTAGCATCGAGGCTGGTGTCACATTGGGATGGGAGAAGTATATCGGACAAAAGGGCAAAGCGATTGGCATTGACCGTTTCGGTTCAAGTGCTCCTGCTGGAAAAATATACAAAGAGCTTGGTTTGACGGTGGAAAATGTCATTGCAACAGCCAAATCATTGTGAAAGGATCGTTGCATTGCCGTATGAAGGTTCGTTCCTGTGTCCCTGCGCTATATATCTTAATAAAGAGGCAGTTTCTCAAGCTCGAGATTGTTCGCTGTAGTATAGGTAACTTAATGAGCTGTAAATAATGCAATGCCTGCCAGATAAATCGTTTTGTTTTCTCAACACTGGTTGGTGAAAGATAGTTTTGTGTATCGCATTGGAACTCATGTAGGATTACTGTTGCTTGGGAAATAAAATAACGGTAACATTATCATAAGTGGATTTTCGGAGAATTACTTGAGCAATTGGTGTCTACATACACTATGTCTTGCTGCCGTCTATTTGCAAGTTACTGTGGTACTGAGATTACATCGCCATGATCTAAACTCCTGTGCAATCTCTTCTGTGTTTGGAGAGAGCTGAGCTAATAAGGCCACCGAGAATTCCTCCAAAGCTGTGCCCTTTGAAAGCAGAAAATATGCAAGTATCCTATCAAGGCCACTCCCACTGTACTTTGCAATATTGATCCTTTTCAGGCTATGACTGAAGCAAGGGATGCCCATCCGCCACATGTTCCTCAATGTCTCATAGTAGGCACCATCGCCATCATCCTCGCAATCTTCATAGTCCTCGCCATTGTCATAATCGTCGTCCTCGTCATAGTCATCGTCATAGTCGTGGCCATTGGCATAGTTCTCGCCATCGTCATTGGCATCATCATTGTGGATGAAGATCTCCGTGTCGGCGTCTGAATCTGAATCATCGTCGGAGTAGCTGAACTCCTTCTTGGGGCGCTTGAGGCCAAGAGGAATGAGGGACAACACTTCCAGGTGCCAGGTGTTGCCGACGAGGAGGGCGATAGATCGGACAGCATGTTCCGTGGCCATGAAGCCCTCGAGGACCAGCTGCCTGAGCTCCGGTAGGCCACGGATGACGGCGGTGAACTCACTGCTGTAGCAAGTCATCGACGGGCGCAGGGCAAGGTGAAGATAACTCAGCTTCTTGCACCGGTTGATGAGGTCCATGACCGGAACAACTTCGAATGGCCCTTTGCATGTGAGGTCGTCGCAGATGTCGACGGTCAGCGCCGAGACCTCGTCGTAGATCGGGACGTCGAGGAACTGCAGGTCGTATGGGCGGAGGCCCTTGTAGTGCAGAGATCGCAGGCGGTGGGTGTGCAGCACGATGCGCTCGGCGTTGTGGCAGCAGATCATGGCGAAGCTAAGCAGGTGGGGGCTGCCCACGGTGATCTCCGTGATGCCCGGGCACTCCTCGAGCTTCAGGTCGGCGAGGCGCGTGCAGCTCGCGACCAGCTGCTGCAGCACCGCGCCCGGCGCCATGATCCGCTTGAGGCAGAGCGTCTCCAGCGACGCGGCGATGAGGACGCCCCACGGCAGGTCGAGCGTCCAGTTGGTGAGGCAGAGGCGGCGCAGCGTGTCGCACTGGAACAGCTGGCGCGGCGTCTTGGTGTAGCTGCCCCTGACGTCGGCGCCGAAGTCCGCCGAGGCCTTGTCAGACCTGCCGAAGGGGCAGATGGTGCGGCGGGAGGAGCGCCGGTACCGCAGCTCGACGTCGATCTCCTCGGCGCCGGAGGTTGCGGCGATGACGATCCACTGGTCGAGCAGCTCGGCGGGGGGATCGAGCGCGAGGAGCCGGAAGACGCGGATCGGCGTACCCGCGTCCTTGGAGAGGACTGCGCTCGCGACCTGCTGGTCGAAGCACAAGGGCATCTTGCGGCCTTCGCGCCGCCAACGGCCTATCTTCCGGTCGACGAGGTCGACGACGGGGACGGCGTCAGAGACGTGGCGCCATCGGCGGGAGAGCACGGAGGCGCGAGCGGCCTCGTCGGAGGCGAGGTGGGAGAGGATGCGCTCGAGCGCCTTGACGGGGAGAGCGCTCAGGCGGTCACCATCGGGCCTCTGCGTCGCCATCTTCGGATGCATAGTTGACATGAGATGCGTTCTTATGTTGTGGAAAGAATAGCTGCTGCCCTGAATCTCATGGCAGCATCGCCTCCGCACCTCAACGTGCACCGCCTCTAATTAGGAGTCGTACAACAGAGAAATTTTAATACAACTACTCCAGAACAAATGCGGAGATTCCACCGGGGGTATTTGATCGTTTGCCACGTTTTGACTGATTGTTTGATGATTTGCCATTTTACCTCTTTTACCGATTTTTGGATACTTTTAAGTCTGAAAATCTTTGCAAAGTACCCCTTAACAAACTTTGGATTAATTATTTTGGCTGGATCGATCTTGTACAAAGGCGAGGCGGCGGGAGGCGCACCTCCTTCAGCAGGATATAGACTGCATTTCTTTGCTTCAGATGCCTAGGCGGCGATTCCCTGCAACTTTGCTGCTTGTAGCATGTGAAGAAACCTTTGAAGAGAATACATACAGCTCGACATGCATATAAGTATGTAGCACTTCGATGAGACTTGAGTAACAACTTCATGGATCAAAGAAGAGAAATTGACAGCATGTACCCACTTAACACATGAAGTCGATAGAATATATTACACTGGACTGATATCACCAAAATTTCTGATATCAAATGACATAAAAGAATATGGTTCCGAGTATTAATCAATAAAAAGTGAATTTTGAGAGCTTATCGTGTTCTCAGCACAATTAAATTAGAGCTTCTTCCTCTTTAGGGTCAATTTTTTCTTGCTTGCTTTAGAACTTGAAGGCATGTCAAAAGTAGATTTTGCTGGAGAAGCACTAGTTGACCTACATGGGTCATGGGTGCGATGCAATATCTTCAGCTATGCCATAGCAAGTCTCCTGCAGTGTACATATGAAGGTTAGAAAATTAGACTTCTTTTACATGGATTAAGTATGTATATGAAGGTTAGAAAATTAGACTTCTTTTACAGTAGCAAGAACTACCTCCTTGTAATAGGCTCGCACCTCTATAGAACCGAATCCACCACACCCAACCCTCCCCCTCCCATCTCGTCCCATTGTACACGGAGAGTGCCTCCTCCACCATCCTTCCGGCGACGCCACTGATCTGTGCTCCATTTGCATACCAAGGCGTGTATGTCATCGACGACGGCAGAAGACTAGTGTCGTGTCTCGGACCACGGACACCGAGAGTAAAGGATACCCCCTTTTTAGGTTCGGCACGGGGCGCGAAGGAGGCTGGAAGACACCTTCCCCGGGAGTACCTCGCCAAATTCTTCCAATCGACGTGCAAGCAAGCAACACAGGAACACAGAGAGTTTACCCAGGTTCAGGCCGCCCAGATGCTAAAAGCCCTACTCCTGCATGTCTGGATTGAGTGGTTCATCATGGTGTGGCTTACAAGGTGGATCTCGGGTGAGAACCCGGAAGGTGCTGGCTAGAGGTAGACGACGTGCAGATCCTTACCCGGAGGAGATCACCTCTCGCTCTACCCTCTTCGCCTTGGCTAATCTATCTTGTCCTTTGCTTCGCCCCACCTCCCCTTCTCCATGCCTTGGTCCACCTTTTATAGGCTAAGAGGATCCAACAGGAGCATGCGAGGAGCGTGGGGGGTTAAAACCCCCGGTGGTCTTTAGGAGGCGACGTGGCCTCTTCCCGTCCAAGTATTTCTCCCAGCGGTTAGGTGTGGTCGTCCACCTTTTGGAAAGCGGGGTGGACAGGGGCTGATACCCCCACCGGCCATGTCCCCGCGCGGCGCCTTCACCTTCCTAGCGCCTAAGTCTTCTAGGAGCTCCCTGCCTGAGCTGGCAAGCTTATCTTCATAGATGTACGGAGGGAAAACAAGGGAGCGAGCCTGGCCTCCTGCCGGGCGTTCGGGCACCGGGTCCTCCGCATTGTTCGCCTGGTTGGAGGTGACTCCGGAAGGCCACCTGGTCCTTCAGCCGTGGTTGTCGATGTCGCGCTTGTCCGATACCCGTGGGGCAGATGGGGTGGCCCACCTGCCGATCTTGACTCCTTGCCTTGTCCGTCTTCTTGATGGGTCCACGGACGGTGCACCCACTTTAACCGTATTAGGGAAACCCCATGTTCCACTGTTGCGACAACTGGGATGCTTTCCTCCTGTATTACTCGAGCTCATCGTGTACATTTTGATCTTGTAAGATTCGAGCTCGCTCGATCGGGCCATCCTCATGCTCGCACTCGAGACTCGACACCCTTGCGCCCAACATTGGAGCACCTGGCAGAGGGTATCCATGCTTTATTTCCTGCTTAATTTTTGTGGTTAAATTTGGCCTTCTTTGATAATTGTGCATCCATGAGTACTTCCTGCCTTTCTAGTCTCACCTTCGGTCAAATTGTTCATCTTATTTGTTGTTGTGGGATACCTGCTTTATTTCTTTTTTTTCTACAAAAATATTTTATTACCATTGGGCACATTTTACATAGAAGAGCATGAAATGAGTCACCGTAGTTACGGAGACAGTTTCGTTTCCTGGACATTGACCGATGTTGGCCTGGAATGAAATGCTCGCTGCTTATTCCTATTGAGTTAATTCTGTCCGGCTATATTGATAGTACAGTAATTTTAAAAGAGAACTTTTCTAAGCAATTCATAATTTCTTACTGCCGTGTCTAGTTACACGTTACTATGGCACTTGGATTACGTAGGCAGGATCTGAAGTCAATTGCAAACTGCTCCTTGCGTGGAGAAAGTTGAGCTGATAAGGTCACTGAAAATTCCTCCAACGCTGCAGCTTTCGACAGCAGAAACTCTGCAAGTATCCTATCCAAGACACTGCCACCGTACTTTGCGATGTTGATCCTTCTCAGGCTATGATCCAAGCAGGGGATGCGCATCCGCAACAGGTTCTTCTTCATCCAGTCATAGTCGATGCCACCTTCGATGACGACGACGTTGTTGGAGTAGTTATTCTTCTTGGTCGATGGCTCAGGACCCTGAGGAAGCAGAGACAACACTTCCAGGTTCTTGGCGTTGAAGAGCAGGACGGCGACGGACCAGACGGCGTGGTCGGTGGCCAGCAAGCCCTTGAGAACTAGCTGCCGGAGTTCAGGTAGGACGGCTGTAAACAAGCTGCAGTAGTAAGCCATTGAAGGGCGCAACGCCAGGTAGAGATACGTCAGGTTCTTGCACCGGCGGATGAGCTCTGCCACGGGAGCGACATCCTTTGGCCCTTTGCTCGAGAGATCTTCGCATATGTCGATGGTGACCGCGGCGACATGGTCGTAGCTCGCGACGTCAATGAACCGCGCGTCGCGAAAGAGGCCGCCCTTGTACCGCAGCGACCGGAGGCAGCCGGTGCGCAGCACGACACGAGTGGCATTGTGGCAGCAGAGCATAGCGAAGCTCCTGAGGCGGTCGCTGGGCACGGCGATCTCCCTGGCGGCCGGGCACTCCTCCAGCGTCAGGTCAGCGAGCCTAGGGCAGGCTGAGAGCAGCTGCTGGATTGCTCCGTCGGGGGCCATGATCCGTTTGAGGTGGATCGTCTCCAGCGACAACGCGGAGACGCCGTCGACGCCAAAGCCCCGGGGTAGGTCGAGCATCCAGTTGGTGAGCCTTAGGTGGCGCATCGTGACGCACCGGAAGAGCTGCGGCGGCGACTTGGTGTACCGGTTCCTCTCATAGTCGGGGAAGTCGGCGGAGGACTTCTCCGATTTGTCCCCGAAGGGGCAGAGTTTCCAGCCGGCGGCGTACATGTGCCGTAGCGAGAGGTCGACCTCCTCGGCGCCGGATATGGAGGCGATGCCGACCCATTGGTCGAGGAGATTCGTCGGGGCGTCGAGCGCGACGAGACGGAGTGCGCGGATCGGCGTCGCTGGGCCTTTGCCGAGGATCGCGCTCGTCACCTGAAGGTCGAAGCACACGGGCCTGCCGTTTAAACGCTCGCGGCCGTCGATCTTGCGGTCGACAAGGTCGACGACGGGCACGGCGCCGAACACGCGGCGCCAGCGGCGGGACAGCGCGGAGGCGCGCGCCGCCTCGACGGAAGGTAGGTGGGAGAGTACGCGCACCAGCGCCCTGTCCGGGAGGGCGCTCACCCGGTCCTCGCCATGGTGCAGGTAGTAATCCATCATCGTCATCGTCCCGCGCCGTCTCTGCACCGGATAACTTTTCTCTCCGGATATGTAGGATCTAAACCGGCACCATCTCAGTTTTAAACGAATTTTATGCATTGTTGGTTGTTGGAGTAGTATACTAGGAGTACTTGACTTTCACGATTGGATTTTCCTTTTTTGAAAGAGCAACAAGGCACGATCTGATCCGTACTCCAGCCTCCAGAGTTGCAGTCCATAGGGCGAACGACCAAACGATCGGCAAGATCAAGCGAAATCATGGGCACGCCGGCGTGGGATCGCCGAGACCGCATCAGCGGCCTCCCGGACGACGTGCTGGGCCACATCCTCTCCTTCCTCCCGAACGGCGAGGCCGGCCAAGCTGCCGTGCTCGGCCGGCGGTGGCGCCACCTGTTCGGCCACGTCCACACCATCGCCTACCTGGAGCTGCATTCGGAGAGGCCGGACAACGACGACTGGTCAAGCGACTATTACTACCCAGATTACGAGCAGAAGAGCGCCAGCGTCGCGCTCCTGGACAACATCAGCGCCGCTCTCCTCTGCCGTCGCCGCTGTGCCGGCGGCCACGTGCCGCTGCGCGCCTTCCGCTTCGCCTTCCACGAGATCACGCCATGGGACTCGCGCCACGTCGACCACTGGCTCTCCTACGTGCTGGAGTATGCCGTCGGCACGGAACCGCTCCACCTTGACCTCAGCTTCGTCAATGGCAACATCTGCGCGCGTGACAGAGGAGCCGACGATCGCTTTGTCTCCAACGACGACGACGATGACGACGCTGACAGCGACTCTGACGACGAAGGGCAGGGCCTGTACCGGTACCTCCTCCCGAGGAGGGTCTTCTCCTGCGCAACCCTGAAGACGCTCTGTCTCAGCCACTGCCGGCTGAAGCTGCCGGCCGAGGTGAATCTGCCGCGCCTTGAGACGCTGCGCCTGACGGGCATCCGCCACAACTCCGGCAGGAGCGTCCAGAGGCTGGTCCTAAGCTGCCCCCGTCTCGCCGACCTGACGCTGGAAGCCGTCCACCACCTCAGAACGCTCTCCGTCCTCCACAGACGCCTCCGCCGCTTCGCGCTCCGGTGCTGCCACAGCGCAAAGTCCGTCCACATCGACGCCTCGGACCTCAGATCCCTCGAGTACCGCGGCGCCGTGCCACCGGAGGCGCTGCTGACCCTGCGCGGCGTCCCGACATTGCTCTCGTGCACCGTGGACGTCTGCACGCCGGTGAACCGGAACGTTACGGAGCACGCCGGGTTCAGGAGGTTCATGTGGAGCTTCGAGGCCTCGAGGCGCCTCCACCTGCACCACGGCCGCCTCCACACCGCGTGCTTCAGCGACGGGCTCCCGCTGTTCCCCCTGATGACGCAGCTCGTGCTGCAGGGCCGCGTCGAGAACCCTGCTTTCATCGGCGCCGTGCGCGGCATCCTGGAGCGGACGCCCAACCTGGAGGTGCTGACACTGTACATGGAGGAGGAGAAGGAGCAGCGGCAGGACGAGGTGGCTGCGGCGGCGGCGAGGGAAAATTGTCGGAGGAGCCGAGGCTATGGTGGTGCCGCGGTGGTGGTTCCCGACGAGGAGGGCTTCTCGGCGGCGTGCCTGCGACTGCAGATGAAGGAGATCAACCTGGTGCACTACGAGGGGAACGAGACGCAGAGGACGCTGGCGCGTCTCCTGTTCTGCAACGCGACGGCGCTCGAGAGGATGTGCGTCGTGTTCACCCCGGAGCGTTTGGCGGTGCAGGTAGGTATGAAGAAGGAGATGGAGGGCTGGGTAAGAGCTGAATGCGATTGTTCCAACAGGATTTTCCTGTAATCAGCATCTACTTGAAGGAGTAATCGCCTGCAACCTGATAAAATGTGATGGTCTATCCTCCAACATTTGATAAATTCGGTGCTTAATTGTGTCCCTCAGTAATTCTGCTATATATATTGCCCCTTCGACGATCTGTTTTCCAGCCTATTATTTGCATACAAGCAAAAAATTATAAACATCTTGCTAAACAATCTCTAATTGTGATTGTGAATTTTGTTTGGCGGTGGAAACATGTCACTGGATCTTCAGTCGCCCAGTTGGTGTGTACGGCAGGTTGTGAGTGGTGACAGCCTTCTTACGATCTCCAGCAGCAAAGATGCTTCGATTCAGCAGGCTGCTTGCAAAGAGCTTCTCATTGTTGTAGATGGCAACCATACTTGTGCGTATCATCATTGTCTAGCATGTAAAACGGAAATTAGTTGTCATCCAAGGTACACCATAAGATCCACAGGGCATCTGAGGCGGTAAATATTCAGAGCAATAATATTTGTACTGAGGCAGTGTTGTCAAGAGAAGAAACATCTCTTTACACTGAAAAAGGTCAGAGATGGTCTCAGTCTCAGTGATAAATACAAACACATCAAAATTGAATCTTAGAAACAAACAAGTCAAGTGAAGATAATCCAAACACTTGTCAACCCCAGGTTTGTGAAGGCTGATGCTGTGCAGAAATCACACTGCGTCCTGGCTAGTTTCTTGTCTGGTCGTCTACCTGCAGAGCTTGATGGTTGCCCCATGCCTTCAGTGGAATCATATCATACTCAACACCTAGGGTATATGAGGAGCGAAATCTTAGAATTTCAAGCACCTATGATACTCAACAAATAGGGTATATGGAGGAGCAAAATCTTACAACTTTGATGACCAATACTATCGGTCCAATCCATTTCTTTCGTGATTGCTACAGTCGCGGCTCAGTCGAGCGTAAGCATGTATAGTATTTATATATGTAGCCTCATGTACAATTTTGAGTAAAATTGCATAGAACAACTTACAGATAAATTTTAGAGGTACTAACGCTGAGAGTACTAAACAATTTGGTGCAAGAACAAGCGAAATGGTCCAGATTAGTCGCTAAACTTGTCTCGTGGGTACAGTTCGGTTTACCAGGTAGACAGGAGGATCACGCACATCACACATCAGACTAGGGTCCTTGTCAGCCCTCAACTTGTTTCGAATCAATCAATCAGGTCCTTGTCCTTCCGACTCCCGTCCTGCTCGAGGTGAGGAGACGCAATGACAACAATGGCAGTGAAGGAGGATAATGGCTTTTAGATGCATCCACCCTTATACACAGAAACTACTGGAAGGCCTAAAACGAAGTGAAATAAAGAAAGATCCAAGATAGAAAAATGGTAAACTGACTAAGCATGGTGTCACAATGCACTGCACACTGTGCAGGTCTGCCAATCATAACAAACAGGTTGTGCAAAGCACCATGCAAGTACAAGTCAGAGTACTCAAGTTCCTGAAGAAGAAGAATTTGATGACTCAAGAATTCTTTCAGTAAGTTTTTTTGTGAGTTAATACAAAAATCATGTTCTTGATCGTGTGTTCAAACTGAATAAGCGTGCTTGCATTGCACAACATAATGCCTCATATATTAACCCTTCTTTGTATCAATCTGAGATGACATATAGTTTGCTCTACGGTCTGTAGCATGAAGTAATCCTTGTCATCTCCATCTTTTCCTCTTGTCAATAACAACTAAATTGTGTCAACACTAATCTGTAGCTTCATTTATATAGGAAAAATAGATTGATCTGACATTTTAAGAATAATCCCCTAAGAAAAAGCCATGTCGGCAAACATGTAGGAAAACAGTACGGCTAGCGATGAAAACATGGCGGAAAACCTTCAGGCATCTGTATTCTAATGAAAAAAGACACACTGCCAGAAAAATATGAGAACTTTTATCTCCCTAGATAGTTTGTAAGTACTACAAAAATTAGTACAGTTTATGCATGGATGATCCAAATCACAACTTCTTGCAATCAGTTGGACAGAAATACAACTGATTATTCATATGTTCTAAAATATTTAGCTTTCGTTTGGGTTTTTTCTTTTGTGATAATTCTTTTTCTGTAATGGAGCTTCCTTTCGAATTCAGTGTAGCAACTGATAACATCATCGGCATGCAAAATAATAAGCTATTAATGAAGTGATAAAGTTTGCCGCACAAACATGAGCATAAAGAAAACAACTGTTGTTCTGTGTAAAAATTGAGTAGAACCTTGTGGAATGATGTTTTTTTCCTTTCCCCCTCTGTTTTTACACACTACCTGAATCCTGTTCGATTTGTCTCCTTCGCTTGGACGCATTAGCCCTCCATCTCTCGGCCATAGAGTTGGCATGGCTAGACAAGTTCTGCTTCCCATTATCACTTTGCATGACCTCAAGGACCAAACAATTTTCCGCGAGGAACTTAGCAAGGCAAACCTCAAAGCTATTCATATCCTTCAACTCAAACTTCAACCTCACATTCTTGCGATGATTCCACACACAATCTAATTGATGACAAGCATCCAGTACTGGGAGCTCGAGGACAACGCCGTCGAGCATGAAGGTGGTCCCCTTCAAGTAGCACCTCTCGAACAATCCCAGAGATACGTCAAAACATGGTACGGCCTGACCAAATCCGACATAATGTGGGTCCGTAAACCGAATCTGCAAATCTTTCAGCATTGGGCAACACTGCAGCAAGGTTGCAATGGCGGCAGCCGCGTCGTCTCTTCGGCCTGGGTCACACTTCCCTTTGATCTCCGGCCGTTCCAGACGGAGCAGGCGCCCGGTGACTCCCTCAAGCGGATACGGAACGAGGCTCTCCTTAGCACGTCATGAACCCAGGACGTAGCTCGGCATCGAGGAGAGAGTCCATAAGGCTGTAGCAGTCTAGATGTGAAGTCAACTTAGGTTATGTCAATTCCAACCCAAAAACGGCTAGACATATCAGAGCTCCAATTCAGTCTTGTTAATTCCCCAAATATGTCATGTCAAAAAAGAATCCCCAAATACGAACCACTAACTACACTGAAGCAAGTGTAACCCAGATCAAAGCGAATGCTTATTCCAAAAAAGTTCACAGCTCACTGAATCCTTGATCCTGAAAATCTTGCAAAGAACGGCATCCTCATTATACTCCAAATGTTCTCATCACTTCTGTATTCTGGACCTTCCATCCAGATCCACAACTATGAACAGAAGAATCAGTAAGAACAAAAAAACCAAGGAGAGCCAAACATGTCGCCCCAGTCAGCTCTGGTGGCCAATTAACACCTATGTCCTAAATCAAGTAACAAGGGTAGTTTTGGGAGCAGAAGCACAAAAGACCACCTACACTACGTGAGACTATCTGTACATTTGTCCATGTCATCATCCAGGAAGATGTTTCTGTCAATCGAGCCTACATCACATAGTTTGCTCACTTGGGATAAAGAATGTCACAGTGGCGACGCCTACTCAGCAAGGTCAGCATGGGTGCGCCATCCGACGATAACAGACCATCGCCACTTCCCCGCTGCAGAGGCTTATGAGCTGTGCTTGAGGAATAGTAGCTTCGAACTATGTGGACATGCCCCTTCCCTGGGTCTGACTGACGGAAGAAATCAAGGCGCTTCACTCGCACAGCTTCATCAGTCGACTTCTTTATGTCCACAATCTCGACGCGCAAAGGTATGCCGAGTGCATACGTCAAAGCCCTCATCTGTATCGTTTCGGCTTCAGCATACAGGCCACGCACCTCCTTCCAACAGAACTGGCACCAAAACCATATATGTGGTACGGTCAGCGTAATTGGTGAGTGGTAAAGCTTAGTATTGGCTGTCTTTACAATACACCACAAGCACAGAAATTGACTAATGGCGGACTTTCTTTCCAGAGGTCACATGTTTACCAAGAAAGAAAGATAATTTGTACGCCCAGAAAATTGATAATGAAATTCAATTACTCCGTCAAAGATAAAGAGGACAAAATAATCCATTAATTATATAAGAATGGTGTACTGTAGGGCAGAAACACAACCTGGACGTTAACCATTTTTTCAGGGATATATGGCTTGTAGATATCTTGGGTACGGATCTCAATCTCTGTCAGCAACCTAAGGAAAGAAATAACTGACGAAAACAATATGTTATATAAAGAACAAACAGACAAAAAACATATCCCAACCATGATTGACATCCTTACTCCTGCCTGACGAGGTCTCCACAAGGCTTCTCTCATACAGTTTCTCAGAAGTCAGGCTAAAAAGAATAAAAGAACTTTGTGTTGAACCAAAATGTAACTAAGGATAAAATAAGGGCATCTTAAACATATTGTCAAGACCTTTCTAAGAATCTCAACAAAAAACACTCATTTTTAAAACTACACATACCCGTTTGCAACTGAGTTGACCAAACAATAGAACTCCTGAAACAAAAATGAAGACATTTGGTTATGTATGTAACGTATATCATGAACAGAAGATCAAAGTCCTACAGGAGACCATCCATCTTCCCACAGTAGTGGTGAAACAACATGATATAACCTCACCAAATAATCATGCTAATTTATGCAAAGTGCTGTATTATTTTCATAGTGAATTTAGTTTTAGCAACAAGCATTTGAAGCTGCTAGATAGTGTTCATAATGTAGCAAAAAAATGAAAGCAAAACTACAATTATGAAGAACAAGATAAAACACCTGCTAAGTTTGATTGGTCTTGCATTCTGCAGCGTCTTATCTACTTATTCTGTAAGGCATAACTCACTATGCTGGATTTTTAAGGGATGGTCGAAGGTATTAACCAACAATTCAAGTAACACGAGGGTACAGACTATTGTTGGCAAGTATAGATGTCGCACATAATTATTTTTATTTTGTTCGTAGATAGCTGAGATAACAGTATGAAGATTTGGGCTAGAGAGATAATGCCAAGCAAATTAGTACTTTGTAGGCGACTAGAATACTTACATAAACAACAGATAAGAAGTATTTCTCAGGGTCTAAGAAGTATGCTTCTTCCCACTCAAGTTGATAGAATCTTTTTATAGATACTTCCACACACTTCATCAGACGAATAACCTCAGCTTGCCTATCTTGCATTTGTCCGAGGTTCTCCTGTTTACAATCATAGTTGTTTTAGAATTCTTTGCAAATCAACAAAGCAATGCCATCATAATAAACAAGTAATTGAAAAAAGTTACCAAGTAGGAGAACAGTAAAGCTCTGTAAAAACAGCTGCCATCACTCCGAGATCTTCTGAAGAGCCCATACTGCTTACTGAGAATCTGAAGAAAAAAATGATTTTCAGATATGTGCAATAAACTAAATCTTCTAGCATTAAAATAGTTGTAGGCAAACAAACCTTGATTTTATCCTGTATGACGTCGCTATTTGAAGATTCAAGAATCAATTTCNCCTAATTTCTTAGAGCTCAAATCAACTAGATCTCCCAATTCCTCCATCCAAACTTGTTGATCTTTGGAGGATTGAAGGAGAAGGCCCGGATCTATATCTTCACCAAGCCGTTCTTCATTTCCCACTCATTCACTTGAGGGATTTTGTTTCTAGGGTTAGCATTGTGTTACCCTAGATTCTCTTGCTTACTACTTGTTGTAATTGTGACAGATTTATTGATTTGGGAGCCCCCGATTAAGTTGTGGGTGTGTGCCCCAAGAATGTTGTAAGGGCTCCGGATTCCGCCTTGAAGGATTCCGATAGTGGAAGGTGAACCAAACCCATGGGTGTGGTTCATCGGACAATAGGGTGAGGCCTTTGTGGTATCTTGAGTAGGCCTCTTGTGGCGAGCTCACACCCCTCCAACGAGACGTACTCCGTTAACAAGGAGGAACTCGGGGAATACATCCTTGTCTCCGCGTGCTTCTACTTTCGGTTATCTCTATCCCTTAGTTGTCTTTACTTGTATCGTGTTAATTGCTTAGTCGAAGTTGTTTGCTCATCATATAGGTAAATTCACCTCAATTGCATATCTAGAGAATTTACCTTTGTGTCAATCCTAAAATTGAAAAAGTATTAAAATTTGGTGTAGCACCTATTCACCCCCCCCCCTTCTAGGTGCCCATACGATCCTTTCAATTGGTATCATAGCCTTGGCTCATTAATTAGGCTTCACCGTCTAAGAGAGTATGGCATCCGAGAGTGGAGAGGCGGAGGCCCCTATTAGCGGAGTCTCCATGGATGAATTCAAGAAATTGGAGCCATCCATGGATGCTCGAATGGAAGAGTTGCGCGGAATGATGGCACAACTCTTGAATGCTAATAAAGCCCCCGCACCTCCCTCCCTTGAGGATAACGCTTCCGCCACTCAAGTTGAGGAGGGTGAAGGATCTAAAGTATCCCATCCTAAAAATTGATGGTGGGAAGGAGGAGTACCATGGGGTTCCATTTAAGTACTCTGTCGACCCACCTATCCCACATCCTCATATAAACAATAGGGGTGAACCACCTAGGCTTAATCCATCTTGTTTTTCTAATTGGCAATTTCTTATGAGATCTCATGTCAAGAGCACTTCAATCGAGCTATGGAGAATCATTGAGGTTGGATTCAAGGCCGTCAACCCCAACAACATGACAAGAAGAGAAATTGTGGATTGCCAACTCAATGACTTGGCTCTCAACATGATTCAAACCGCCGTGGGAGAAAAGCACATGACTCACATCGAGCTTGCCACCACCGCCAAAGAAGCTTGGGAGACTCTCACCGAAGAGTTTGTTGGAAATGAGAGCATGAAGAGGAATATGTTTGAAGCCTTGAGCAACCAAGCCGAGGGATTTTTCATGGTAGATGGTGAAAACCATGAAGACATGTATCGAAGGCTGATACGTGTCAAACGTATCTATAATTTTTGATTGATCCATGATAGTTTTGTGATGTTGTCACATGTTTTTATTATCATATTACATCATTTTTATGCATTTTGTTGGACTAACCTATTGACAAGATGCCTAGTGCCAGTTTCCTATTTTTGCTGTTTTTGTATTTCAGAAAATTTACTTCTGGAAATATTCCCGGAATTGGACGAAAATTTACGGGGAATTTTTATTCAACGGAAGGCACCAGGACACCAAAGGGCAGCCCTAGGGGCCACCCACAGGCCAGGGGCGGCTGGCTGCCGCGGCCTAGGGTCCACCTGCGGGTGGGACCCGCCCCTGCCCTGTGGGCACCCCCTCGGCCCCCTCCGACGCCTATAAAATCACATTTAACCATAAAAACATCGAGGCGGCCATTATTTTCCAGAAAAGTCATCCCGAGGCGCCGTCATCTCAAACCCTAGTTCGGGGGTTATTCTGAAGCAGGTCACGGCACTCTGCCGGAGGGGAGATCGATCCCGGAGGGCTCTTCATCGTCATGCCTTCCTCCGGGATGATTTTTGGGTCCATGGCAGTAGCTAGATGGTAGTCTCTCTCTCTTGTGCTTCATGTCTTATGATCTTGTGAGCTGCCTAACATGATCAAAATCGATTATTGTAATGCTATGTGATGTGTTTGCTGGGATCCGATGGATTATAAAGTTATGATCATATTGTGCATGATTCTTATATGTTGATTTATGTTCTTGCATGCTCTCCGATGTGCGTAGTTACTTTGGCCAAGTGATTGTGTGTATCTCCAAGAGAGAGTATTTATGCTAGATAGTGGGTTCATGCCCTCTTTTGTTCCTGGGCACGAGTGACAGAAACGTCTAAGGGCGAGGGTGTGTTGTAGCTACTAAGGGTAAAACATCGGTGTTAATGTCTCTTTTGATATTAGTATTGCTTACTTCCAACGCTTTACTTAATGCAAATGTCTGTTGCTTGCAACTTAACACCGATGGGTGACAGGCTGGATAGCGATCCCACGGTGGACTTTTTAGACAAAGATGCAGTTGGACTCAACGGTATTTGTTCATTGTCGTGATGCCTACTTAAATATTATCATGTTCTCTTTGTCATAGCTAGATTAAGTTTGTGTTATAATTTGTCAATTGCCCAGCTGTAATTTATTTACCCATCATATGATTGTTCTATTTACTTGAGAGACTCCACTAGTGAACCCATGGCCCCCGGTCCATCTTTTTACATTGATTGCAACCTTTATTCATCACTTTTCATCATAATTACTCCACTGGTCCATTTTCATATTTCATCTATTTCACTATACAATTAACCGTTTTGTTTTCTGCGAGACTAGAAAGATTGACAACCTTTCCGCCGTTGGGGGCAAAGTATTTTGGTTGAGTGTTTGCAGGTCCACGTCTGTTGAAGACTAAGCGCCAAAGATCTCCAACATTCACTTTGTTGTTGATTTCAAGGTCCTACTGGTTCGATAAACCTCGGGTCGTTATCGAGGGAAAACTGCTGCTTGCTACATCTTAGCCTTCGCTTGGGGCACCACCCAACTCTTCATCAGTAGCAATCAAGCTCTTTTCTGGCGCCGTTGCCGAGGATCTTGGAGCTACAGAAAGGGGAGTCTCATACTCTTAATCACTTTACTTTGTTTTTGTCTTGCTTGTTTTATTTCTCGTTAGCTTATTTTTCTTGTTGTAAAATTTAAAAACCCCCAAAAATTAGTGTAGTCTTTATTCTTGTCTTGTTATTTTACTTTATCATAATGTCTAGCTTTACCACTGTTGATATGACTCTCTTGGCCAAATTCTTCACCTTCAAACAAAAGGGTGGAGAAAGTTTTAAAAATGCTTGGGATAGAATTACATCAAAAGATCCAACCCATGCTTGCTATGTGTGTTTTACTGAGATGCTTTTACTATGGACTATCCGATGCATGTAAGCATGCCTTGGACGTTATTACTGGAGGAGACTTTCTTGAAATTGATGAATCGGAATCTCTTAGAATTATAAATGGCTTAGTTGTTTTTCCCATGAATGAGAAAACTGATGGAATACTTGATAGACTGGATAAAATAGAAAATATTTTGTGTGATCTAAATTTAAATGGAATAGAGGAGAGTTCTAACAATTATCAAATTCTTAAAATAGATGGAGATTGGGAACCTTATATTCCTATTGAAATAAATGATAGAAGGTTCCTTGCTTATTGTTATATTGGTTCTATGATGTCAACTATACCTAGAATGGTTTTCGATACTATGAATTTTGGAGACTTATTTGATTATCCTCTTTGTCATTCTCATTCTGATGGTAGCTCTTCAAAAATATATAAAAGAGTTCATGAAGTCCTTTTCACTTTTAAAAATAAGACTACTTTGGTTGATTTTTTGGTTTTGGAGTCAAAAGCTCAAGCTAATATTGTTCTTGGAAGATCTTTTCTTCGTTCCGTGGGAGCTTTTATTGATGTTAAAAAGGGCTGCATCCGCTTTAGTTTTCCCATTAAGGGCAGGTTTTCCTTTCCTCTCAAAGAGAAAGAAGTGCTTATTGAAGGAAAAGTTGCAATGGATGTCGAAAAAACTTGATATTTGGCATTGCGCCTAGCTAAAAGGCGTTAAAGAAAAGCGCTTGTTGGGAGGCAACCCATCTTTTACTTTCAGTTTGATTTTTTACTTTTCTTGAGTCTTGAAGTTGTTGCCTCTGTAGCAACTTCATTGTATCTTTTTTTTCGTTTTTTGTGCCAAGTTTAGCCTCTAATGCATTGAAAGTGCGAGGTGTTGTTTTACTGCCGAGAAACAGATTTCTGTCCTTCACTGTTCGAAAATCCAAAAACTCTCAGAATTTTATCTTTTTCTGAAAGTTTTATACAGAAAGCCTAATACTTTTATCTATCTTTCGTTAGTTTTGAGTTTTCTTATTTGAGCTACATAAGTGCCTCGAAAAATTCGATCTTTGCAGAATGTTCAGATTTTGATAGATTCTGCTTTTATTTTGTATTCGTCTCTTTACTATCGTCAGATGTGATACTCTAGGGGTGGAGTGCCACATTGAGGCTTAGTGAACAGTAGCTAATTCCCAATAAAGTTGTTTGCAATTTGTCTTGAGTTGAACACATGTGCATTTTTAATTTATGAGCACTAACCCTCTAATCAGTTTATGAGAAGTTTTGTGTGAAGGGAGTTTTTAAGTTCCAAAGGAGAGGATAATGAAGAAATTGAAGATGGATCAAAGCTCAAGCTTGGGGATTCCCCCATGGCACCCCCTCTGAATATCAAGAACCATCATGCGTCAAAGCTTGGGGATGCCCAAGGCATCCCCTCTTCTTCATCGACTATCATGAGGTCGTCTTCGTTGAACTAAGTTTTTATCACTTTACATATTATGTGCTATACTTGGAGCATCTTTTTACTTTAACTTTTGTTTGTTTGTTTGCTGGTCACATGCTTGTTGGATCCTTGCTTCAGTTCGGTTTTGTTGAGGAGGAAAAGAAGAAGGAGAACTTCATGAAAGATGCAAGGGCTCCTCTAGCAAAGAAGATCCCTCAAGCCAAGAAGGTCAACTTTGCTAGTAGTGGTGCCACAAGTGGCAAAACTACTAGTGATGACTTTGCGAAAAAATCTAACCCCCACTACATTTTATATGTTGATTATTATGGGGATATCTATGCTAAGTTTGTTCGTCCTAGAAATGTTTCTATTGCTCATTCTATTTGGGTTCCTAAGACCCTTGTTGCTAACAAAAGAGAACCCATTTCAAAATGGGGACCTAAATCAAAGCAATGATTTCTTGTAGGACTATGCTTCCGGTGGGTCAAAATGGGTGCTTGATAGTGGATGCACAAAACATATGACCGAACGCAAGGAGATAATGACGGAGATGAGACCAAATCTAAATGAAGCAACCGTCACTTATGGAGATCGATCAAAAGCCGAGGTATTGGGTTTTGGCAAGGTGGTAATCGCTAGGGATATCACCCTAGTGAATGTCATGCTTGTCAAATCCCTTGGTTATAATTTACTTTCCGTTCGTGCACCTAATAAGATGGGCTTCGCCGTCTTTCTTGATATTGATGTTGTGGTACTCTTGTGGAGCAAGACTCTAAAGGTCGCTTTCATTGGGTACGTCGAGGATGATTTGTTTGTGGTGGATTTTTCGGGGAAAACCACTTCAAATTCGATGTGCCTTTTCGGAAAGGCCGACATGGGTTGGTTGTGGCATCGCCGCTTGGCCCATGTCAACATGAGAACTTTGCTAAGTCTTCACAAGGGTGGCCACATTCTCAGACTAAAATAAAATGTCTCTTTTGCCAAAGATCGTGTTTGTAGGGCATGTGTTGAAGGAAAGATGCATGATTCTCCCCATCCTAGCAAGACTATTATTTCATCCAAGAGGATCTTGGAGCTCCTCCATATGGATCTTTTTGGTGCCGTTCCCGAAGCTAGTCTTGGTGGGAAGAAGTATTGCTTGGTGATTGTTGATAACTATTCAAGATTCACTTGGGTTTATTTCTTCAAGTCGAAGAGTGATACCCAACAAACCTTCATCGACTTCTCCATTGAAATGGAACGTCAACACAATGTCCCCATATTGGCAATTAGGAGTGACAATGGCTCCGAGTTCAAGAACTACACCCTCAATGAATTTCTTAGTGAAGAGGGTATTTTTCATCAATATTCCGCAACTTATACCCCTCAACAAAATGGTGTAGCCGAGAGGAAGAACCGGACTCTTATGGATATGGCAAGGTCCATGTTAGCGGAGTTTAAGACTCCGTTGAGCTTTTGGGCAGAGCCCATATCCACGGCATGTCACTCATCCAAGCGGCTCTACTTCCGCAAAGGTTTGAACAAGACACCATATGAGATTCTCTCCGGCAACAAGCCCAACATCTCCTACTTCCGTGTTTTCAGTTGTAATTGTGTCTATTTGATCAAAGGTTGTCGCTTAACTACATTCGAAGCTAAATCTCTAGAGGATATCTTTGTTGGTTACGGTGCCGAATCCCACACTTATAGAATCTATGACAAGGCCTCACAGCATATCATAGAATCTTGTAGTGTGGTGTTCGAAGAAAATGACGGCTCCCAAGTGGCGCAATTTCATGTTTCCGATGTAGATGATGAAATTCCTCAAGAAGCCATAAGAAGAATGGGTGTGGGATTTTCCCGTCCCGTTGAGGAACCCCTTCTGGTGGATCAAGAAGGACAATGCTCTACTCAAGTGGAGCCCTCATCTTCATCAGATTTACAAGCAACTGCTACTGGAGCCAATGATGCACCTGACCAAAGACAAGCACAAGATCCTCAACAATCGTATCAGACTCGTGTCGCCAGACCGGAGACTCCGGCCATCTTGATCGGAGATTCCGGTGGACCGGAGACTCCGGTGCCCCAGGCCGGAGACTCCGGTCTACTTCAAGCTGAAGGGAGGACTGGTCAGGATCTTGGTCCATCTTTCTCTTCCAATGATGATGATATGCATTTTGAGGACCAAGGTCATCACACCTGTCAAGACGGGGACACAAATGATCAAGATGATCAAGTGATACCTCCAAGATGCAATGAGGATATCGAAGCCCGTCATCGAGCTAGAGTTGCTAGAACCATGGAAATTCGTGAGCATACCCTTGAGAAAGTGATTGGTGATGTGAGAGGCAAGGTGTCCACTCGGAGGCAATTGGCAAACTTTAGTGATCATCAAGCTCACATTGCCATGGTGGAACCGAAGAAAGTGTCCGAAGCTCTTGAAGAACCGGATTGGTTGGAAGCCATGCATGAAGAGCTCAACAATTTCGAGCGCAATAAAGTTTGGAAGTTAGTTGAGAAGCCAAAGGAGTGCCGCAATTTTATTGGAACAAAATGGATTTTCAAGAACAAGCAAGATGAACATGGCATGGTTGTGAGGAATAAGGCTAGATTGGTGGCTTAAGGGTACTCTCAAGTTGAAGGCATTGATTTTGGAGAGACCTACGCTCCCGTGGCTCTCCTTGAGTCCATCCGTATCCTTCTTGCTTATGCATCCCGTTATAAATTTAAATTGCAACAAATGGATATTAAAAGTGCCTTTCTCAATGGTCCCTTAAAGGAGTTTGTGTTCGTTAAGCAACCCCCGGGGTTCGAGGACCTCAACTTCCCAAACCATGTCTACAAGCTTGATAAGGCGCTCTATGGACTTAAACAAGCCCCACATGCATGGTATGAGCACCTTAGAGAGTTATCGTTAGACCGTGGATTTGAAGTTGGGCAAATTGATCCCACTCTTTTTACTAAGAGGTTTAAAGGGGAGCTTTTCGTATGCCAACTATATGTTGATGATATTATCTTTGTCTCATCTAACAAAGCTTTTAATGATGAATTTTCAAAGCTTATGACCGATAGGTTTGAGATGTCCATGATGGGTGTGTTGAAGTTCTTCCTTGGATTTGAGATCAAGCAATTGAGAGGAGGGACTTTCATTAGCTAAGCAAAGTATATTCAAGACATGCTCAAGAGGTTTAATATGGCGGATGCTAAGGAGAAGAAGACTCCTATGGGTACCAAATGCCATCTACAACTTAACCCAAAGGGCATAGATGTGGATCAAAAGCTCTACCACTCCATGATTGGTTCGCTGCTTTACCTTTGTGCATCTAGACCCGATATTGTGTTGAGTATACGTGTGTGTGCAAGGTATCAAGCGGCTCCTAAGGAAAGCCATATGTTGGGGGTCAAGAGAATCCTACGATATTTGATTCATACCCCAAGGTTTGGTTTGTGGTACCCAAGGGATTCAACTTTCACTCTTAGTGGGTACACGGATTCGGATTGGGCCGGTGCTCAAGATGATAGGAAATAAACTTCCGGGGCTTACCAATTTCTTGGTAGGTCCTTGGTGAGTTGGTCTTCTAAGAAGCAAAATTGCATCTCTCTCTCCACCGCCGAAGCCGAGTATGTGACCGCCGCTAGTGCATGCACTTAATTGTTATGGATGAGGCAAACTTTAAAGGAATACGGTGTCAATTGTGACAAGTTCCTCTTTTGTGTGACAATGAGAGTTCTATTAAGATTGCCTACAACCCGGTGCAACATTCAAGAACCAAGCATATTGAGATTCGTCATCACTTCATTCGGGATCATGTTGCCCATGGAGACATTGAGCTAGCATATGTGCCAACCAAAGACCAACTTGCCGATATTTTCATGAAGCCACTTGATGAAGCAAGATTCACTTATTTGAGGAATGAGCTAAATATTGTGGATTCAAGGAGCTTGGCTTGACCATCTTGCACACACATCTATAGGTTGACTATATATTTGGTTTAGGTGTAGGCATGAATTTAGGGGGAGTGTTGTCCTAATAAATTGGGCTCTCCCTCCCCCAATATGCCTAAAGTAAAAATTCATTTGTCTCTATCTTCAATTCATGAATTGTAAGCTTAAATGACGAGTATTGGTTATGAACCCAAGATATATCTTCGCGGTGTCATGCCATAAACTCTTACATGGTGGCCTAGGCCACCGACCTTTTCTTTATGAAGAGTTGGTTCTTTTGGTGTTTTATTGGTTTTTATTGCAAATCTTTTTGTTCTTATGGGAAACTCACTCAATCTTGGCCTTTATTGAATTTGTTTCTTGCAAGTTGAGTGTGAAGTACCATCCCAGTTTGTGAAATCTATCCCAAGCCCCATCTTGCCCCAAAACTTGTTCCTCTTGCCACATACATGTCCAATACCATATATTTCATTTCTGAGCAGTGGGGGCCAGAGACTCCTGTGTGTAACACCGGAGACTTCGTTCTGACCTAAGTCTCCGCCCTAAGCCACGGAGACTCCAATTACACCGGAGACTCTCGTGTGCTTAGGCCGGAGACTCCGGTCTCGGCAGTTTCCAAGGGATCTAAAGGGGATCGGGGTGGGGAGTTGCCTCACAACTCTCCTTCCACCCCGACTCCAAACTCCACCCCTGCCGCCGCCCCTGCCTGGAAGTGCCCTCCGGCCGCCCCCCAGCCGCCAGAATCCACCGTGCCGCCGGCCCCCTCCACCTCTCCAACACTAGGGACCCTTCTCCCCATTGTTGGTCTCCACCATGAAGGGCCAAGGGATCCTCCTCTCTCCTTCTCCCTAGGTTCCCCTAGTTGATGGATTGAGGGCTGTACTCTTGTTCCTTTTGGTGTAGAATCCTTTTGCTGGCATTTTTCCATCTAGATGTAGCAATTTTAGAATCTTTAGCCACATTTTTTGAGCTAACCCTAGATTTCCAGCCTCAGGGCCGGAGACTCCGGTCTGTCCAAGACCGGAGACTACGGTGTGGCCGGAATCTCTGACCCCTGAGACCAGAAACTCCGGTGTAGATCAACTTTTGGTGCTTTCGACTCTCCAATTGCTGCTTCTTTTTCCTCTCCTGGACATGTATGCTTATCCCCCTGCTATCCTCTATCTCTTTTTTCACAGATAACAAGAGGTACAAGCATCCCGCTCACAACCCCAATAAGCCAACTCGGAAAGAAAAAAGGGGCACTCGGGCCTATCTTGACATGTCAGAGGATGGCCGTCTTGTGCAGCGTGACAGAGGTGCTGCTGCTAGAGAGGCTGCGCAGAAAAAGGCTGAAGCCGCATTTCTTGAAAATGAGAGGGCTAAGAAGGCTTGCTATGAGAACATTTCCTCTGTGCTTGATTCGGGCGAGGTAGATTTTCGGTGTATGAGGGAGCATCCATTCTTTGACATGCCTCAAGACTCCAACAATCCACTCTTTTGGAGGAAAGAACAAGAACTTGTGATGACGGAGCTTTATGCAAAGTTGTCCACAACCAAGGCCGTTTGTGCGCAAAAGGTGCTCAATCTCACTTCATTAAGCACTAAGCCGTACTTTCGAGAGGCCGTATGGATTGCACGGAAGCTTGGGCTTGAGAAGCTCATGTCCATTCAACAACACTTTGATATCAAGATTGTGCATCAATTCTTTGCCACCGTTCAATTTGGGAAGGATGACGATGTCACTTTGACGTGGATGACCGGGCCTATCCGTTGCGAGTCCACTATGACACGCTTTGGTGAGTTGCTTGGGTATGAGTTTTGCAATGAGGATAATGCATGTGGAGGGACTTCACTATGAGAAGGGTCGGTTGGCTCCTCTCTATCTCAACAAGGCCTCCGTTGGTACAAACAAGGACTTGCTACCCACCTTCAACATCCTTCTTCGCATGTTTCGGTACAATATTGCACCTCAAGCCGGAAATTTAGATGCTATTCGTGGTGGGTTGGTCAATCTTCTCTGCCAATCCTATGATGTTCTCAATGCCGGTGTGAATTGCCAAGGGTTTGAAATTGATGTCATGGATTTCATCAAGTGTGAGCTTCATTGGGCCGTCCATGAGAAGAAGACTCCTATTTATGCACCGTATGTGATGAAGCTAATTCTAGACCAAGTACCATCTCTTAATCAAGAGCACTTCACCTTGTACAAGACCGACACTCTCCAAATTCTCAAGCATGACAAGCCTTCTTCATCAAGTGCTCCTTCACGAGTCCCTTTTGCTTCTAGTGATGAAGAAGAAGAAGATGTCGCACCCGTTCTGAGGAGAAGTAAGAATGCCGATCCTCCCTCATGGATTATCAAGGGCAAGGAGAATGTGACCAAGGAGATGAAGAAGCTCACTTGGTTCGAAAGGGTGATGATTTGCATGAATGTGTGCCTTCACAAGGAAAACCACCAAGCCTACAAGGAAAGGAAGTTGATTATATCTAATCAACACAAGTTGTACAAGGAGTTGGAGAAGAAGAGGGACAAGACTCCTCCTCCATTGGTTGAAGACAATCCACCTGAGGAATCATCCAGGAGTGAGAAGACCGTGAGCTATGACCGATGGCATACCAAGAAATTCCCGTGGGCTGATTTTGACTTTGTGGATGTGACTTCTATGCCTTCTTCCTCATGCAACACCGGCAAGGCACCTATGTGTGATAAGGAGATTGAAGATGATGATGATGACGAGGCTAGTGGTTCGGAGTATGACAATGACGACGATGGAGATGCCACCGAGGAGGACTCCGGGTGATTTTATGGATCTCGTTAGCATCGCTTTTCTTCCTTTTTGGTGTCTCGATGCCAAAGGGGGAGAAAAGTTCTAGTAGGTTATCCGTGGGATTTGCATGGGTCGGGCACAAGCATTTGCTTTTACCATTTCTTAAGAGCTTGTGTCCTTTTATCTTTAGCTTGTTGAACTTTATGTGCTATGTGTGTTGAACAATATTTGCTATCTTTATGTGATTTGTGGATCTTGGTGCTTTGTTAATTATTGAGGTGACATGGTGTCGGATATTACCTATGGTTGAGGTATTTGTGGGGTGAGATATGCATTGGAACCATCTATTTATCCTTATGCATAAGGTATGATTTTTATCACAAACCTCAACCTATCTAAAGACATGTCCCTTTGTTTTGCAAATGAAGTTCTTATCTATATATCATGTCATATTTCATTGTGGTATCCTATTCCTATATGTGTGCTTCCCTTTATATGCAACTTGTTGATATGCACACATTTAGGGGGAGGTGCCAATTTTTTTTACATGATATGATCTATTTGTTTGCAAATCCTAGTGTTGTCATCTAAAACCAAAAAGGGGGAGATTGAAAGAGCATTTTCTAAACCCTAGTTGGTTTTGTGTGTTAGTTAACAACACAAGTGATTATCTAATGTGATGCTAAGTGCTGCAGGTTTATTGACATATTTTTTACCCTGAGCCAACCACCAAAAAGGAAGTTTTGGCAGAGTTCTCTTGTTGCAGGTCAATCTCTCCGGTCTGCCAGGACCGGAGTCTCCGGTCCCTGGATTTCCCTGCCTTGTGCCAAAGTGTGCTGCGCCTCTGTTGTATGTCCGGAGGATCACCGGAGGGTGTCCGGAGTCTCCGGCCTTTCGAGACCGGAGTCTCCGGTCCTGTCCGCTTCATCGACAAAGTCTCCGTGGGTCTGCGGAGTCTCCGGCCACACCGGAGTCTCGGGTCATCCCATGATGACCAATGTGTGGTGCGCTCCTAATGTTCGTCCGGAGGGTCCCCGGAGGGTGTCCGGAGTCTCCGGCCAGCACCGGAGTCTTCGGTCCACTTACATCGGAGTCTCCGGTCCAAGTAAAGTCCAACGGGCAGATTTTTCAGAGGGGCATAAATACCCCTCCACCTACCCCCCAGCCAGCTCGACCAACATTTATGAACCCTAATTTCTCAGAGCTCAAATCAACTAGATCTCCCAATTCCTCCATCCAAACTCATTGATCTTTGGAGGATTGAAGGAGAAGGCCCGGATCTATATCTTCACCAAGCCGTTCTTCATTTCCCCCTGATTCAATTGAGGGATTTCGTTTTTAGGGTTAGCATTGTGTTACCCTAGATTCTCTTGCTTACTACTTGTTGTAATTGTGACAGATTTGTTGATTTGGGAGCCCCCGATTAAGTTGTAGGTGTGTACCCCAAGAACGTTGTAAGGGCTCCGGATTCCGCCTTGAAGGATTCCGATAGTGGAAGGTGAACCAAACCCTTGGGTGAAGTTCATCGGAGAATAGGGTGAGGCCTTTGTGGCATCTTGAGTAGGCCTCTTGTGGCGAGCTCACACCCCTCCAACAAGACGTACTCGCTTAACAAGGAGGAACTCGGGAATACATCCTTGTCTCCGCGGGCTTCTACTTTCGGTTATCTCTATCCCTTAGTTGTCTTTACTTGTATCGTGTTAATTGCTTAGTCGAAGTTGTTTGCTCATCATATAGGTAAATTCACCTTAGTTGCATATCTAGAGAATTTATCTTTGTGTCAAGCCTGAAATTGAAAAAGTATTAAAATTTGGTCTAGCACCTATTCACCCCCCCCCCCCCCTTCTAGGTGCCCATACGATCCTTTCACCATGCGGCCCATGTGCCCCGCTCGAGCTGCCACCGTCGTTGTCGCCTCGACCTCCTGCCGTCAACGATGTCCTCCAGCACCAACGTCGGCGACCCCCTATGTCGGCGATCTCCGTGCCAGATCTCGCTCCTCCCGGCATCCGGTGCCGGCGAAATCTCCTGCGCGCCGACCTGGCTACCGGCCTCCGACGCTGGCGAAAGATCCACCAGCGCACCCTCGGCCCAACCTCACCTACTCCCTCCCCGTACGGGATCCGACCTTCCCGACCTCGAGCTCCTCCGCCGCTTTCCCGTCCAGGTGATTTCCGGCTCTGTGGTGCTTCCTGCACAAATGTGCGGTTGTTGCATGTTAGCGCTGGTACATTTCACGGATTAATTTGCTTTGCTGGTTTGGGGCTGAACTCAGTGATAGGGAGATGTTCCTTCAATCTATATGTGTTTGCTGGTTCGGGAACCTCTCATTATTCAAGATCGATTATCTCTTTTAATGCTCGGAATGGAGGCATAACTTTTAAGAAAAGATCATAGATACTGTAAGCCAATTGATTGTGTTAGGAAGATATGACACAAGAGGAGTGTCAAATTCTTCCAAGACGTCCTACCGAAACTAGAGAGGGAGGACATCTGTACATAAAGTAAGATTTCGTCCTAAGAAGGTTCTCTCTGTACTTCTTAAGCAGACAAAGGGAAAATTATGAACGAACAGACTAAGAAGGTGTAGATTTATTTCCAAATGTCAGATATCTGATATCCAACTTTTCTTTTCTTTCAGTCAAGAAGAATTTCACTCAACCATTGACAAAAGTTATGATCCTCTGCCTGGAATGTCTGGCCTAAAGATATTGTTTCCCAGTGCAGTCACAGAATGAGTGGTTGGAGGATATAACATGTAGTTTCACCACCCATACTCTTGCTCAACACATTTACCTCAGATCCACCAGCCAGCAACGCACGTTTGTTGCCATGGAGAGATGATTATTGGATTTGCATGTTGATGATGAATCAATAGTACTCTGCTTGGACCACTTATTGGTTTCTATTTGCTGGATGGGTAGCGTCACATGTCTATACTTCAGACCAGTTGTGGAAACGCTGGGCACCTCTGAAGCAAAAATATTTTTGCAACTTGAGTACTAGGCAGAGAAGAAACACACGGATGATCAAAGGCAAGATTATTTTGGCGATCCTCGCCTCTTCTTCCCTGCGATGTTCTATGATACAAAACGCTGTGAAAGACGAAGAGGAAAGCCTCGTCAATCTCTCAGGCCGCTGAGCTCACTGAAATTATCAAGTACATGTTGACAGTTTGTTGTCTCTTAACTTGTGCGTGACTGTATGTATCAATTTCCATTCGATTTATGTTATGTTACTTACGATGACTTCTGCCAGTCAAAGTGCTCTACAATGTAAAGACACATTTGAGAAGAATTGTAAATCCCGAAGCTAGCGTACCAAGTGCTCATGAGAAGCTCACCTGCTCAAATTTAATATTAGAAGCGATGAGTATATGGTGTTCTATTCTAAGTTTTTTCAATAATATTATATTCTATTAAACTCTAAGGGATCGACTTTATTAATTAGTTGGCTTCATGAACTACACTAGATAAATGATTATCAAGTCGTGTATATTTTTTGAGTTTTCCGTTGCAACACACGGGTATTGTGCTAGTTAAGTCAAAATAACTTTTCATGCATTAGGAAACGTTTATAATTTAATTGTTTTTATTACGCATCACGAAAGAATTAAACCAGTTTTCAAGCAAGATTTTTGTATAAAATTTCTGATAAAATAGGGATCATGTATTAACATTTTTTTGAGGGGGGCATACGCATCACGTTTGCTCGGGGCCTGCGGGTGCGTCCTGTCGTCATACCCCTGCTGTCCTAGTCAGTGGCTCGCTTTGTACCTCTCCTGTCCGATCTGGAGGAACTTCCGTCATGACTTCTGCTACTCCGTGGGGGCGAGATCTCGGATGCCGGGGCGGCGGCCCTGGAATATGGACTGCGCGGACGACTCGGCGGCGAGTGACGTAGCAGTGGTGATGGTCTTCTTCTCTGGCTACATGGGTGGAGAGGAGTTGACGCAGGGAGATCCTGGTGTCGGCGTCGCTTCGACAATGGTGGCTCCCAGATCTTGTAGTGGAGGCCTGACTCGGGGATAGTGTGTGGTTCGGATTCCGGAGTAAGGCGAAGGTTTTTACGGGCGGAAGCCCTGCGCTTCGGCGCCTTCGACGGCGATGCCTACGGGTGTCGTAACCCTCTTGGGGGCGTTGTTGTGGGTACCTTCTTCAAGTTAGGGCTCCGGGTGAAAACCCTTGACCGTCTAGGTCTCGACGGCGGCGGCGCTATGCATCGTCACCCTCTTGGGGGCGTCGTCGTGGAGCACCGGTTTCTCTCGACCTCGCACATGTATCCTCGGTGGCAAGCTCGGTTTCCTCTGTTCTTTTGTGTCTATCTTTGATCTGCTTTGTAAGAGGGTCTCCTCATCACCTTGTATCGGTTCGGCCATTTGGCTTTATTTATAAAGCGGGGCGAAAGCCTATTTCGAGCGTTACAATATTATTTACATAATCACCTTGTTTACCATGTAAAGACCGTGGTTTCCATGCAGTATGAGACTGAATTTCTTCACCATAATCACACACTATGAAAGTAATTTGATTGCATAGGTGAAACTGACGGACGGGCCTCGCTGTCATTGACACACGAAAACCTCCAAAGCCCCACTCAACTCTCCCCCAATATCATTTCCTGCCACCTCTCTCATTCACGCCCACCTCTCGTTGTAGCCATGGCGCTATGCAGATCGAAAGCTCCCAAAGGGAAGACGCAGAGGAGGGATCGACGCAGACGAAACAGCCGGGCTCGATGCTCGGAATTAGCCGGCAGAGCAATCCTCGTCCACCCATGCCACGGCTGGAGGGGATGACGGACGATGCATGGCAATTGGATTGCCACCGACGGCGGTTGAGCACAGAGCAGCGGAATAGGTGGCGCGTCAGACAGACGACGGAGAAGGCAGCGGCGGAGCTTGCCGCCATGAACCAAGCTTTCACCATGGGAGCAAGCAAGGAGAGCTTCATCGCGCCGGTCCTCAGTAGAAGGAGCGGTAGCTCATCCTCGCACTCATCATACTACCAAGAAAGCGCCACCGCCACGCAAATATCTAGGTTTTCCCTCAAGTACGGCGATAGCGAGCTTGGCTGCTTCAACCCGAACGTGGTCTTCTGGCCTCGACCTCAACTAGTCGTACGAGGTGTCGTCGGTCCTGTGGAGGGGTTCAAGTTCATCTGAGGTAACCGGCGTCGACTAACAAATCCAGGCCGAACGCAGCTTGTTATTCGGTCCGGGCACACCCAATGTGGTCGACTGAACGCCGCCCAACTTTCTGACCGGCGACCAGGTATGGATTTTAGGATGCTGTGTTCTACATACGTAGACGAGCAATGATGATGAGCATTGGGTTTTTCTACGCATAGGGCGTCGACGACATGCACACCATAATCAATCACGACGCCCCACATGAAGGAGAAGAGGACGTCGGCAACACTGACAACGAGGAGACGTCACCGAGGGTGAACCAGACGCCAACGGTGAAACCGAGAAGGAAAAGCGCCCCAAGAACCGTGGAATCTGTTGGACGCCTAAGGAGGACGAGTGCTTGGTTGAATCTTGGAAAATGGTGACCGGCAGCGCGATCAATGGTGCCAATCAAACGAGCAAAGCCTATTGGACTAGAATCAAGACCAAGTTCAACGAGCGCAAGTTCACCAAGGACTACCACAAGGTGCACATGGATCGCAACCAAGGCGCCATCGAGCATAGGTGGCACCATCCAAAAGATTGTCAACAAGTTTCATGGATGTCTTGAGAATATTCGTGAAATAAACAAGAGTGGGAAGAACTACGACGATCAAGTAAGTTCATGTCATCGCCGGCCGATGTCAAGTTCGAGTTGGCATGCCTTGATCATGGATTGACGTCTCTTTTTTTCCGTAGATCATGGATGCACTAACCTTTTATCTAGAGATCAACAAGGACAAGGAGTTCGGCTTGATGCATTGCTTCAAGTTGCTCCAAAATTGCGAGAAGTGGAAGGCGCATCGGAAGACACTCGCGTGGGTCAGCCGCACCGACGTCGACAATGTTTCCAACTCGAAGGGGTGGCCCATGGGGACTAAGAAAACCAAGGCGATTGTGGCGGCAAGGGCAGGCTCTGAACGGGTAGCGGCATCCATCGACAAGGTCTTTGCTGATGTATCGATGAACTCAAGCTTGAGGCATGCCCAAATTGACAAAAGGTGGGACGCCTTGTTGCAGAAGGGCGACATGAAGCTGGAGCTCACCATGTCCAAAGTCATCGTGTTGAAGAGGAAGGAGGACGTCATAATCTTGACTGCCGACGTTTCGAACATGACCCCGCAGGTTAGGGCGGCACACGACATGCTTTGCGTTGACATCTTGAGAGAACTCGGGCTCGGCCAGGCACCACACACGGCTACTCGTATGGAGGTCGACGACGAAGAGACCTAGGAGGTCGACACTGACGAGACCCAGGATGGCGGCCATGACACACAGGGCCAGGACAGTGGCCACAACACACAGGGCCACGACGGCGGCCACGACGACACATACTACAACATCAATGGCGAGGGATTTTGATTTCTCCTCTGTGCTAGACTTTGCGCCCTTTTGATGGCCTGTGGCCAAGACTTTAGATCATGGCCGAGACTTTGCGCCCTTTTGATGGCATGTGGACGAGACTTTCGATTATGGCCGAGTATTTTAAATGTTGCATGTTTTCATTTGATTATTTTCGACCAAAAAATACCACGCGGCACAACAGCTATTGGCGCCGCGACTGGGTAGCGATGACGCCAATAGACGCCATCTCGTCCGGATGACGCCAATAGAGCTCATCCGGACACTCATCCGGACGCTCTATTGGCGCCCCGGCTGGAGATGCTCTTATATATGTGGAATCTCTGTGTTGTCTTCTCTTCATTTCCATACCCTGATCTTTTTTATTGCGTTTACACCCAGAGGAAAAAAAGGTTGTGCCCGCGCGCTGCACTACTGCATCATCACGTGGCGCCTACCCACTCTGCGCACCCGCCAACGCACTGGAGGGCGGCCTCCCTCCGATCGCCCTCTTTTTTTTACGACTGAATCATTTTTGTATCTTGTCAAATATGAAATGTGGAACAATGATTATATCACTTATTTTCACATTTTAATTCCGTGGTTTTTATTTTTCCTAATTCTATTCCGTTTCATGTGTGCAAAAATATCTTAGCGTGATCAGAAGGACCAATTATGTGCAACTTATGTGCAACCCACGTTACCCACACACTTTGTTGCAACTCATGTGTAACTGTAAATTTTCATTTGCATCTCATGTGCAACTCACCTACAATCTGAATAATCTCGGTTGCAACCTATGGGGGAAATCTGAGTTGCAACTCATATACAACTCATAGGCTGTACGAATCACGATGTACGTCTATCGATTAGAAAGTTGAGTCAACTCTAACTTAATTCTCACTCGAGTGAGAATTAGCAAAATCGTTAATATAATCACGCATACATGGATAAGGTATTGTTCGCTTAGGCAAATGCCGAGCAACAATTTGGGGGTATTGGGAGTGTTGCGAACGTGAAAACATATGGTTTCCTAAGTATCTCCTTTGCTCCTCTCTTCTCCCTCTCCCCTGCTTCGTCCCCATTGAGAGTCGCCACCGTCAAGGCGGATTGCGCCCTCCTTCCTATCTAGCGGTGCAGACGGCTGACATGGAGGTGGATGCGCAGCGCAGGATCTACAGAGTGGATTTAGGTCTATGTGTAGTTTTTTCCACATGGCTATTGGTGATACGACGTTTGCAAGAAGCTTCCTTGCGCGGCTCGCGACCAGTGGTGAAGGGTGGCCAACGAGCTTCTCTAGTTATTCTTCTTGGTGAAGAGCAATACAAATCTGGCAAAGGATTTACTAATAAGCTTGAGGGACCTCCTGTCTCTTGTGATCTCGCTGGTTTTGTCCGTCATGGTGACGGGTGCTGGTGGGGATTACGAAATCTGGAGATCATGGGAAGGTTTATGATGCTTCGATGGGTGGAGTCCATTGATATATTGTGCCAATATTATGCTTGGCCGAAGTGGTCACTCTGCGCTTGGGTGCTTGTTGCACCTAAGCCACCTCTTCCTCTTGGCTTGCGTGGTTCTACGGAGGATCTTCAATCTCAGCATGGTGCTCTGCTGCCACAAGTGTTCATATCCCCGACGGCAAGGTCGGCGGACGTGGTTCGAGGTCTAGCTATAGTGATAGCGGAGAAGGACCCGGTCATGTTTCTTATTTGCTTCGGTTCCTTTTTGCACATTGTGAGTTCCATGTGTAATTTAAAGTTCTTATGATCTTTGTTTTGTAATTGTACGCCCACTGCTTCATAAGAAATTTTGTCTTTGACTAAACTTAGGACGCAAGGTAAATACAAATAGAGGGAGTAGCAAAAAATAGTAATTATATATTTATTTCCCGATAATAAGTTGTATAAAAAATCTTATGTGTTACATGTCTTTTACGGTATCCATGGAAAGTATAATATTTACTGTGGCAGACCTGATGTAAAGTGAAAACTTTGCAAGATTTGACGCATAGGAAACAAGCGGCAATTTACCTGGTGCAAGTGCAATTCAAAATACTACAGTAACCCTAGAATATTCGTAATCTAACCGAAAGTGCGTGTAGGAACTGAAGAAGTATCAGATTGTTTACAGAATATGACAAACTACAAAAAACAAAGGAGCATGCTTCAAATTAATGTGAACCATGATGCGAAAGCATGATGTGCAGTGTCAAGCCTCGGTAGGCTGATCATCCGACGAAGGGGGGAAGGAGGAGGAGCATTCGGAGCTCAGATCTAGACTAGGCTGGAAGGTAAAGTGCAAGAAAGAAAGATACATGAAAATAGGGTTTGTTATCAGCGTGCCTCCCAACCTCCCACTCCCGCTCCTTTATATGGAAAGAGCAGGACCACGCAAGTTTAGATTATTACAAGCCATAGCGTTTTAGGGTGCTAAGCCCAATTACAAGATAAAAGATACATGACGGATCTGGGGCATAGGATCTAGACGAAGCGGTATCCACGCATCCAGGCCGTCCACCATTGTTGATGTCATCTTTCCTTCAGTTCAGGTCCTGACAGTACTCCCCCCTCAACACAATACCTCAGGGATTGAAGTCTGGGAATGTTGAACGCATGAATTCGACGTCCTCCCAAGTTGCCTCCTCCGGGGTCATGTTATCCCAGTGAACCAACCATTGTGGACACTCAACTGTTGGGAATATGCCCTAGAGGCAATAATAAAATGGTTTATTAAGCATATTCATGTTTATGATAATAGTTTATTATCCATGCTATAATTGTATTAACCGGAAACACAATACATGTGTGGAATATAAACAACCAGGTGTCCCTAGTAAGCCTCTACTGGATTAGTTCGTTTGTCAAGAGATGGTTAGAGTTTCCTAACCATAGGGCTTGTTATAGTCACTTGATAACGGATTCATATCATTAGGAGTAATGATGTGATGGACAAGACCCAAATAATAAAGAGTTGCAATTGATCGTGTCACATAGTTTCATTGCCAACACTTTTAGTATGCCAAGTATAGTTTACTTAGACCATGAGATTATGTCACTCCCGTTTACCGGAGGAATGCTTTGTGGACATCAAACATCACTACGTAACTGAGTGATTATAAAGGTGGCTTTCAGGTATCTCCGATGGTATTTGTTGGGTGACATGAATCAAGAGTGGGATTTGTCCTTCCTTGTGACGGAAAAGATATCTCTGGACCCTCTCGGTAATATAGCATCAGAAAGGTTGCAACCATGTGATTAAGTGGTAATCACGGTGATCCTATATTATGGACGAGTAAAGAGAATTTGCCAGGTACGAGATGAAACTAGATATGGCGATATCGACGATCGAATCTCGGGCAAATTAAATATCGTGAGACAAAGGGAATCGTATATGAGATTAAGAATCTCCGGCATCGTGGTTCAATCGATAAGGAACTTCGTTGAATATGTAGGAGTCAATATGGACATCCCGGTCCCGCTATTGATTATTGATATGATCATGTCTACATGTTCTCGAACCCGTAGGGTCACATACTTAACGCTCCGATGTAGCTAGGGTTAGCGATGAGATATTTGATGGTATGAACAAATGATGATTCGGAGTCTCGGATGGGATCCTAGACGTCACGAGGAGTTCCGGAAGAGTCTGGAGAATAAGATTCATATAAGGAAAGTGGTTTCCGGAGGTATTGAAAAGGTTCGGTAATTTTCTGGCAGGGTACCGGAATATTCTAGAAGGTTCTAGAGGAGTCTAGAAGTGGGGCCCATAGGAGTATGGGGCCCACATGGAATAAAGGGATGGTGGACTGGCCTCATGGGCCAGCCTCACCAAACCCCAAAGGCCCATGCGGGCTAGGGCAAAAGGGGGCCGGCCAAAAACCCTAACCCTAGGGCGGCTAGCTTGGGGGCCAAGCTGTTGGGAATATGCCCTAGAGGCAATAATAAAATGGTTTATTAGCATATTCATGTTTATGATAATAGTTTATTATCCATGCTATAATTGTATTAATTGGAAACATAATACATGTGTGGAATATAAACAAACAGGTGTCCCTAGTAAGCCTCTACCGGACTAGTTCGTTAGTCAAGAGATGGTTAGAGTTTCCTAACCATGGACTTGTTATAGTCACTTGATAACGGAGTCATATCATTAGGAGTAATGATGTGATGGACAAGACCCAAATAATAAAGAGTTGCAATTGATCGTGTCACAACAGTTTTATTGCCAACACTTTTGTATGCCAAGTATAGTTTCCTTAGACCATGAGATTATGTCACTCCCGTTTACCGGAGGAATACTTTGTGGACATCAAACGTCACTTCGTAACTGGGTGATTATAAAGGTGGCTTTCAGGTATCTCCGATGGTATTTGTTGGGTGACATGAATCAAGACTGGGATTTGTCCTTCCTTGTGACGGAAAAGATATCTCTGGGCCCTCTCGGTAATATAGCATCAGAAAGGTTGCAACCATGTGATTAAGTGTTAATCACGGAGATCCTATATTATGGACGAGTAAAGAGAATTTGCCAGGTAACGAGATAGAACTAGATATGGAGATATCGACGATCAAATCTCGGGCAAATTAAATATCGGTGAGACAAAGGGAATCGTATATGAGATTAAGAATCTCCGGCATCGTGGTTCAATCGATAAAGAACTTCGTTGAATATGTGGGAGTCAATATGGGCATCCCGGTCCCGCTATTGATTATTGATATGATCATGTCTGCATGTTCTCGAACCCGTAGGGTCACACACTTAACGCTCCGATGTAGCTAGGGTTAGCGATGAGATAATTGATGGAATTAACGAATGGTGATTCGGAGTCTCGGATAGGATCCCGGACGTCACGAGGAGTTCCGGAGTGGTCCGGAGAATAAGATTCATATAAGGAAAGTGGTTTCCGGAGGTATCGGAAAAGTTCCGGAATATTTCGGTAGGGTACCGGAAGGTTCTAGAAAGTTCTAGAGGAGTCTAGAAGTGGGACCCACATAAGATATGGGGCCCACATGGACCAAAGGGGTGCTGCTGGCCACTTGGGCCAGCCGCACCACACAAGGGCCCATATGGGCCAAACCGGCCAAAGAAGCCCAAGGGGAGGCGCCCAACTTGGGGGCCAAGGAAAGGGGGGGGCCGGCCAGCCCTCCCCAAACCCTAGCCGCCCCATATAAAAGGAGGGGAGGGGAGGGCTGCGCCCCATCCAAGGCTTGCCCTAGCCGCACCCTTCCCTTGCCCTAGCCGCCGCCTCCTCCACCTCTCCCATGGCGCCACCTCTCTCCCCGGAGGGCTGCCGCCGTCTCCACCACCATGGCTGCTGCACCACCCCTAGATGTAGGGCTGCTGCTGCACCTCCTCCCAAGCCGCACCTCCCCTAAGCCCTAGGGCTGCTGCGCCTTGTCCTCTCCCTCTCCCTCTCACATGGCTTGGCGAAGCCCTGTCGGACAGAGGACTACACCATCAACGCCACCACAACCGTCGTGGTGCCGAGATCCATCTAGCCATCTCCACCTTGCTTGCGGGATCAAGAAGGAGGAGATCTACATCGAGCCGTACGTGTGGATACCGCGGAGGTGCTGCCCCTTGTGGCACCTCGTCGGATTGGACTTCGAGGAAATACATCTCCTCGCGACTAGATGAGTCTAGTTGCGGGGATCGACTAGCCAACCCCTGCACCGACAAAACGCGTTTGTTGATCTTCAAGGGTAAGAGATTGGATCTCATCTTCGCTACCTTCGTCTAATAGATCTAGATCCTTGGGGTTTATTCCGCTTGTTGCGTAGGAAAATTTTTGTTTTCTATGCTGCGACCCCTTCAGTGGTATCAGAGCCTAGATCTATTCGTAGATGTTGGTGCGATTAGAACACAAGTGTTGTGGGCGTTGATATTTTATGTTGCTACCTTCTCGCGTGCACTTTGCGTCTTTGCGGTATTGTGAGATGAAGCGGCCCGGACCAACCTTACTCGTCCACGCACGAGAGACCGGTTCCACGACTGACATGCAACTTGTTTTGCATAAGTGGCTGGCGGGTGTCTGTTTCTCTTGCTTTAGTGAAGATGCAATTTTCAATGGAAGGCCTTTCAAAAGGATGAGTAAATAAGCAACTACTATATCACCGTTGTGGTTTTGCGTAGATTAGAACGGTTCTATCTCGTTGACCCAAGCCACGTAAAAATTGCATAAACAAAGTAGAGGACGTCTAACTTGTTTTTGCAGAGGGGTCATGTGATGTGGTATGGCCAATATGTGATTTGTGATAATGTATGCAATGATCATGTTTGTAATCTTTCGCGACTTGCATGTCGTCGAGTACGGCAACCGGCAGGAGCCATATGGTTGTCTTTTATTTTATGTGACCTGCGTGTCATTGAATCACCATGTAATTGCTTTACTTTATTGCTAAGAGTAGCATTAGTTGTAGTTGCAATAGTTGGTGGACAACCATGGTGATGGCGCCACGATGATGGAGATCATGCCGGAGATGGAGATCTTGCCGGTGCTTTGAAGATGGTGATCAAAAAGCATAAGAAGAAAGGCCATATCATATCACAATTATGAATTGCATGTGATGTTAATCCCTTTTTGTGCACCTTATTGTTATGCTTAGATGTGATCGCGACGGTAGCATGATAAGGTGATCTCTCACTGTTAATATCAAGATGTGTTCTTCCCTAGTATGCACCGTTGCCAAAGATCTTCGTTTCGAAGCACCACGTGATGATCGGGTGTGATAGATTCAACGTTCACATACAACGGGTGTAAGCCAGATTTACACACGCGGAAATACTACGGTTTCCTTGACGAGCCTAGCATGTACAGACATGGCCTCGGAACACAAGAACCGAAAGGTTAAACACGAGTCATATGGATGATATGATCAACATGGTGATGTTCACCATTGAAGCTACATCATCTCACGTGATGATCGGTTGTGGTGTAGTGGATTTGGATCGTGTGTCACTAAACAACCAGAGAGATGTTGAGTTTAGTGGGAGTTCATTAAGATGAACTAAAATTATCATAAACAAAAGTCCAGATGTCTTTGCAAAAATCCTTGTAGATCATGGTTGACTACGGTAGTTTCGTTGCTGAAAAACTGCGTCTCGATGGGTCAAATTTGTTGAGTTGTACCTGCGTCCTGAAAAAAGTCCTACACACCAATGATGAGCTCTACATGTTAGAAGAACCTATAGGAGATAAACCCAAATATTTCTACAAGCGATGAAGAGTACATGGAGTGGTTTTGAACCACCTACTTGAAAGTCAAGTGGATGATGTGCACCTTCATGAATTCTGACCTAGGTAGACAATTCAAGAACTTGACTGCAATGGAGATTGTTGGTGAGTTGAAAATAGTTTTTCAGCGCAAGTTAGAATTGTAAGGTTCGAATGTCTGAACGGTTTTCTTTCACTCAAGATGAAAGAGAACACTTGCTTGGAACAATACCTGAGGATAATGCATGAGATACATCATCGTCTAGTGCTTGTTTGGAACCACGAGATGAATGACGGTTTCGCGACAGATGGGGTGATACGCTAGCTTCTCCCCAGCTTCAAGAATTGTGTCGGAGACTAGGTCATGGGAAGGGATTTGATCACTTTCTGTGAGTTTGTGTCTCGGCTGCGTCATGTCAAAGTGGAACCCATAGCAAGAGAAGTTGACAATGCAGAAAGTATATATTGATATACAAGTTATAAGTGTTTAAGTCCAAATTGCAATTGTGGCGGTTCCGATAAGTATTTGATACTCATTCTGTTTTATGAAAACAGAACCTGCTGCTTGAGATTTGCATAAAGGATATGGGAAGACGTTGCGGAATGGTGGCAATCAAGGAGTTGATGCTGGCAACGATCTGTCTCTACATTTATCATTTTGGATTAGAGGATTTGAATAAGTGTTGTAATCAAATTAAGTGTGATTTTAATTAGTGTGTCTTGCTTATGTGAGACGGTTATTCATGTTAAAGACAATGGTTGTTCTATTTTCATGAGTAATCCTTTTTGGAAATCACAAGTTTTCGATTATAAGTGTATTATTCTTATTATAATCTAAATGATAAATTGGTTGAACATTTATAAAATAAAAGACATACTAAAATATCCAAAACTTAATAATGACAATTGTTTTAGTCGTGCTAAAGATTGAATAAACATTTTGATGTTTTATCAATGCGCCTTATTGTAAGGAGTATGACTAAAATGCCACCCTTTGGAAGAGTGCCATGAATTGCCGAAAATAAACACAAGTGTTGGTTGTATTTTCAGCAAATGTTAGATGTCATTATTTTGTGTACTCCATCATAAATGATTAAATAGGTGTATTTATTCGAGTTATGATATTTGATGAGATCAAATAAATTTCTGGAGTTTAGGATATTAAGTTAACAAGAAAATTGAGTCTTTATGATTGATCAAAGACAAATATTTGAGTTATATGTTAGTATGTGGACTTGTGAGAAGTGTTATCACAAATTACAATATTTAGAATATTTTCAAAGGAGTTTGATATGTCCTAAGATATTGTAATCACACACTATTTGATATTGTGTGGTCTCAAAGAAGGGTTTTACTTCGGGGGTTTAATAATAGCATTTAGATTTATTTGATAAACACTCTGTTTAGAAATAAGGATCTATTTAATGATTTGCATTTCGCATATGAGTTATGTGAAACAGTGGTTTCATTAATTATGAGATAATTAGAAACTATTGCAAATAAAGTTTGTAGTATATTCATATGTGACTATGAATAGAGATTCCACAATGAGAGACTAAAAGGGACAAATCAATTGTTGATTGTGTTAAATGTTTTAGTGGATTTATCGTGAAAAGGTTTCATTGATAAAAGAATTGATGGAATGGAAAAGCTAAAACCTTGCTAGTTTATGTATCAAGTGGCACATATGTAAAGTGCTATGTTGGTTAAAACTTGACACATAAAGGAATTGATGATGGTGATCATTGAATTTCGGTTTAGCTTGTCTAAAGAAAAGTAGGATTCAAGAATATAAAATTTTGTCAGGTTACAAAATAATATTCATGATTTACTTGTCATGTTTGAGAAACAAGACATACCTACGAAACTACAAAGAAGAAATAGAAACCTTAAATACGAAAGTGACTAAGAGTCATTCGATGTTAAGTTTAAATCACAAAGTAATTGTTGCTTGATTTTGTGAAAGTGATGTTTCACATATTTATTCCTCAAAAGGTGTTTTGTAGAGAATAAATAAAACTTAAAGCTAGTAGAGTACTAGTGTTCGTATAAAGAGTTCTCGATATTAATAGTTAATTAAGAATTTTGGAGGTGTCCAAAATATCGAGAAAATACACGAGTGTGATCTAATTAAGATATGTGGTGACATATATTAAGTCAGAGCAGAAACTATTTTCCAAGATCAAAATATGTGGTGACATATGTTTGAGTGGGAGCTAGTTAAATCATGGTCAAATATAATGATAACATATTTCTGAGTGGGAGCCAAAGTGGTTTCACAATTTAATATGTGTATGGTGTATATTTGAGTGGGAGTTTACAACATCTTGTTTGAGTGAAATGGAGATTTCATAAATGTTGTAAATAAGTCAGGAACCAACGTATAACTTATGAAGTTAGTTTGAATGTCAAATATCCATGGAGATGGATGTATCTATGGAGGATAGATATGTTTGATAAAGCATTATGTCAGGATGTTTAACCTAAGTAAGATTTTGAAGGAGTTCAAAATAAAACAAGAGAAGAAAGGTTCATCTGCTTGTGAGAAATAGGTGAAACATTGAGTTGATAACTCAGTACAAAATGATGGTTGGAGGATATGTTAGAATTCGCTATGAATCGTTCATAGGACTAAACATATAAGAACCATGTGTTTGTATTTGACGATATGTGACCCAAGTTCTTGGTTAGAAGAACATGTTAAATGAGGAGTCATTTTTCATGGAGTTGAGATAATAGAATCTAGAGATTGGTAGACTTGGTTGAAGTCATAAAACCAAACTAGATTGGGGATCTCATAATAGCAGAAGCGCAGCGAAAGCATGATCGAAAATATCGAAGTGACATGATAGCACTGTCGATTTGTGAGTCTACAACATATAGGAGTATATGATTAATTCAAGGATTAAAAGATATAATATTATGGTTTGAGAAATTTTGTTTCAAGACTGAGTGAGTTCCGGGTGCACATGCTATGTGAAAGTTCTCTTGACTGATCATACGTCATGTAGGCATAAAAGGGAAACGAAAATCTCACTCTCTAACCAAATATATTATATTCATCATGTGATGATGAGAATTATCATGTGATGATAATAGGTTTATCATGAGATGATAAAGTAATGTCAAATTAGGTGACATTGACGTTTTGCAAAGAACATAAAGAACTGTATAGTACAGAACACGGACAGAACCTCTTCCACGAGCAAACATGATCAGCACTGAGACTCCATGAGTGTTAGACACCATGAGTGTTGGATCGAGAAAATGTAAACTAGATTATTGACTCTAGTGCAAGTGGGAGACTGTTGGGAATATGCCCTAGAGGCAATAATAAAATGGTTTATTAGCATATTCATGTTTATGATAATAGTTTATTATCCATGCTATAATTGTATTAATCGGAAACATAATACATGTGTGGAATATAAACAAACAGGTGTCCCTAGTAAGCCTCTACCGGACTAGTTCGTTAGTCAAGAGATGGTTAGAGTTTCCTAACCATGGACTTGTTATAGTCACTTGATAACGGAGTCATATCATTAGGAGTAATGATGTGATGGACAAGACCCAATAATAAAGAGTTGCAATTGATCGTGTCACAACAGTTTTATTGCCAACACTTTTAGTATGCCAAGTATAGTTTCCTTAGACCATGAGATTATGTCACTCCCGTTTACCGGAGGAATACTTTGTGGACATCAAACGTCACTTCGTAACTGGGTGATTATAAAGGTGGCTTTCAGGTATCTCCGATGGTATTTGTTGGGTGACATGAATCAAGACTGGGATTTGTCCTTCCTTGTGACGGAAAAGATATCTCTGGGCCCTCTCGGTAATATAGCATCAGAAAGGTTGCAACCATGTGATTAAGTGGTAATCACGGAGATCCTATATTATGGACGAGTAAAGAGAATTTGCCAGGTAACGAGATAGAACTAGATATGGAGATATCGACGATCAAATCTCGGGCAAATTAAATATCGGTGAGACAAAGGGAATCGTATATGAGATTAAGAATCTCCGGCATCGTGGTTCAATCGATAAAGAACTTCGTTGAATATGTAGGGAGTCAATATGGGCATCCCGGTCCCGCTATTGATTATTGATATGATCATGTCTGCATGTTCTCGAACCCGTAGGGTCACACACTTAACGCTCCGATGTAGCTAGGGTTAGCGATGAGATAATTGATGGAATGATCGAATGGTGATTCGGAGTCTCGGATAGGATCCCGGACGTCACGAGGAGTTCCGGAGTGGTCCGGAGAATAAGATTCATATAAGGAAAGTGGTTTCCGGAGGTATCGGAAAAGTTCCGGAATATTTCGGTAGGGTACCGGAAGGTTCTAGAAAGTTCTAGAGGAGTCTAGAAGTGGGACCCACATAAGATATGGGGCCCACATGGACCAAAGGGGTGCTGCTGGCCACTTGGGCCAGCCGCACCACACAAGGGCCCATATGGGCCAAACCGGCCAAAGAAGCCCAAGGGGAGGCGCCCAACTTGGGGGCCAAGGAAAGGGGGGGCCGGCCAGCCCTCCCCAAACCCTAGCCGCCCCATATAAAAGGAGGGGAGGGGAGGGCTGCGCCCCATCCAAGGCTTGCCCTAGCCGCACCCTTCCCTTGCCCTAGCCGCCGCCTCCTCCACCTCTCCCATGGCGCCACCTCTCTCCCCGGAGGGCTGCCGCCGTCTCCACCACCATGGCTGCTGCACCACCCCTAGATGTAGGGCTGCTGCTGCACCTCCTCCCAAGCCGCACCTCCCCTAAGCCCTAGGGCTGCTGCGCCTTGTTCTCTCCCTCTCCCTCTCACATGGCTTGGCGAAGCCCTGTCGGACGGAGGACTACACCATCAACGCCACCACAACCGTCGTGGTGCCGAGATCCATCTAGCCATCTCCACCTTGCTTGCGGGATCAAGAAGGAGGAGATCTACATCGAGCCGTACGTGTGGATACCGCGGAGGTGCTGCCCCTTGTGGCACCTCGTCGAATTGGACTTCGAGGAAATACATCTCCTCGCGACTAGATGAGTCTAGTTGCGGGGATCGACTAGCCAACCCCTGCACCGACAAAACGCGTTTGTTGATCTTCAAGGGTAAGAGATTGGATCTCATCTTCGCTACCTTCGTCTAATAGATCTAGATCCTTGGGGTTTATTCCGCTTGTTGCGTAGGAAAATTTTTGTTTTCTATGCTGCGACCCCTTCACAAGCCACCCAGCCGCCGGCCCTAGGGGGGTGCCTTGGTCCGCACCCCTGGCCTCCTATATAAGGAGAGCCGGGGCGCCGGCCGCCGCCCCCAGATCTCCACCTTATGGCGCCGCCCCCTGCCCCTAGCTGGCCTCCACCTCCTGCGCCACCCCTCCCGTAGGGCTGCCGCAATCTCCACCTCCACGACATGCTGCACCACCCCTAGCCGTAGGGCTGCTGCACCATGTCCTCCTTCCCCTCCTCTTGCCATGACTTAGGCAAAGCCCTGCTCGTGGAGATCTACACCATCAACGCCACCACAACCGTCATGGTGCCGAGATCTATCTAGCCACGTCCTCCTCGCTTGCGGGATCAAGGAGTGGACGCCTACATCGAGCCGTACGTGTGGATACCGCGGAGGTGCTACCCCTTGTGGCACTTTATCGGATTGGATCTTCGAGGAAATACATCTCCTCGCGACTAGATGAGTCTAGTTGCGGGATCGACTAGCCAACCCCTGCACCGACAAAAACGCGTTTGATCGATCTTCAAGGGTAAGAGATTGCATCTCATCTTCGCTACCTTCGTCTAATAGATCTAGATCCTTGGGGTTTCTTCCGCTTGTTACGTAGGAAATTTTTTGTTTTCTATGCAACGACCCCTTCATCAACATCCTGTTTCCCTGCATCACGAATACCCTGGCGGGTTTGCAGTACTGAAAGTGGTGTTATTTTCAGTTTACCTTCAGGTGTTACGAGTGGAAGGTGGGGGTTTGGCACAGCTGTTGGACCCAAGTGTTGCTTCAGTTGATTCACGTGAAAGACATTGTGCAATAACGTACCTTGAGGAAGCAGGAGTTTGTATGCACGTTTACCAACTGTTTGGATGATTCTGAAGGGTGTAACGCCCCGACCCCGGAATTATACATAGAGGCTATGAATCCGACACAACCATCAATGTATAAGACAAAGATCGAGACTTGTGGAACAGAACTGGCACAAAGGCATGACTCTACGACACAAAAGTATAGCAACTCATATAACGACGAAGAATACAAATATTACAAGCAAAAGGATCACAGCTCCAACAATTCAACAGCGGAAGCGGGTAGTGTTGTCTAACAACAAGAAGCCAATATATGGCCTAAGAGGCCTACAATAAACATCATCCCAGCCAGCTGTTTCCACGGTCCCAAGCTGCCACCTGGGAACCCCAGACTAGTTAGTCGACGTCAACGAAGAACCCACCTAGTTGCTCGGTGTCGGTCCTCCTCTGAAATACAAAATCATAGAGGCAGCAAAGAGAGACTGAGTACATGTACTCGCAAGTTTAGTAGGGCGATATAGGCCCAATGACTGACGGAGGCTCTAAAGCTGATATGTAGTTCTTTTGCATAAAGCTAACTTTCATAAAACCGAACATAAATAGACACATGGCATTCGTCTACTCAGAATATTTTTATAAAGGGATAAGAGAGTATCATTTGTCAACCTTGGTTCTCATCGAACCCTTATTGTAACCATCACCACTCGTCTCACACAAGGCACTCCCTCGAATCACCCTCGAGGAAATGAACCTTTTACACACACGTTGAGTTGCAACCTTTAGCTGCCAAATTAATTAATTAAGGTTAACATTCTCTATGATCCCGTAAATCCATTCCCAAGGCGTCCATAACCGCGGACACGGCTTTTCGAAAAGATTAACCCTGCAGGGGTGTACTAAGTGGAAGTCGCCAGGTTCCGAGGGACCTCCCAGCTTCTTATCCATTGGTACCGTTCCGGCTCACCTGGTTGGCCCCTCCGGGGAAGGCCGGCAACAGGCGCGGTTAGACCTTTNGAAATACAAAATCATAGAGGCAGCAAAGAGAGACTGAGTACGATGTACTCGCAAGTTTAGTAGGGCGATATAGGCCCAATGACTGACGGAGGCTCTAAAGCTGTATATGTAGTTCTTTTGCATAAAGCTAACTTTCATAAACCGAACATAAATAGACACATGGCATTCGTCTACTCAGAATATTTTTATAAAGGGATAAGAGAGTATCATTTGTCAACCTTGGTTCTCATCGAACCCTTATTGTAACCATCACCACTCGTCTCACACAAGGCACTCCCTCGAATCACCCTCGAGGAAATGAACCTTTTACACACACGTTGAGTTGCAACCTTTAGCTGCCAAATTAATTAATTAAGGTTAAACATTCTCTATGATCCCGTAAATCCATTCCCAAGGCGTCCATAACCGCGGACACGGCTTTTCGAAAAGATTAACCCTGCAGGGGTGTACTAAGTGGAAGTCGCCAGGTTCCCGAGGGACCTCCCAGCTTCTTCTCCATTGGTACCGTCCGGCTCACCTGGTTGGCCCTCTTCCGGGGAAGGCCGGCAAGCAGGCGCGGTTAGACCTTTACCCTCGCGTGAGACTATCCAAGAGTCATCAGTGGCCACAGGGCAAGTTTACCCAGCCTCAGCCCCTGCCCCATCGCCACTTCCTAACACCACCATCCTCATCATCCTTTTTCCGCTCACACACACGGCAAATGGAAATAGCAAACTAGAGGACCCTTGGATACGCCCGCACAAGTTATTTGGTCAGTAAGGCGCCCATACACCCACCAATGGCAGCACGCTCAGACCTTGGTTCCGAAGACAGGAACTCGCACCTAGGGGCTAGAGTGAGGCAAAACACCATCCCCGATGGCAACTCACCCAAGCCTACTTAGCATTTTAATTAAGCATCACCATATCCACCATGCCCAAATCACTCCAACAACATCAACAGTTATGGAATGTAATAACGGACATAACTAGCAATTCAACTAAGCATGGCTAAGCATAGCTAAGCATATGAATACAACAATTATATCTTTATCTCGGCCAACACTTCAACCCTAGGTTTCATAGGTAGGGATACATGTGATCGGCTCGGGGAAATAACATGCATTCATAGGATATTCTAAATTTTACCCAAAAAGGATATTTGAATCGCATGCAATATTATGGTGGACAAAATAATTTGATCAAAACATAGGATGCTAGATGCCAAGAAGGTTAGGTTATCTCTTGCCTTGCTGCCCTGTCGTGAAGTACTGCTCGTCGGGGTAGTTAACGAGACCCTCGACTCCGGAATCTATCGATACCCAAAAGAGAAAAGCAAAGAACACATAAATCACACGATCACAAGGTGAAATGCGCAATCACATGATGACATGTCAAGTTGGTGCAAAGATATCATTATATAAATTAAAAGCAAAATTAAATGGGGAGCCAAATAATTGGTGCAATTATTTGGGAGCAACCCCATATTTATCTTAGTGACCACAAGTCTTTATGAATTATTAAATTATTAGAGAAAAGGCTTAAAATGCATGAACATGACATGAATGGATAGGTTTCGTTCTTCCGATCATTTCGGTAATTTATTTGTAAATTTCGGAGCACCGATGAATAAATGACAATTTAATTAAATAATTGAAATTACTTCATTTAATCAAATTATGAATAACATCAAATAAAAGTTTGTGATCATGATGTGATAAGTGCATGGTTTGATAGCATTTGACAGGTTGATCACTTTGATGTTTAATTCATAAGTTTTGGACAATTATTTAGTAAGTTATGAATTTTCCTAATTTGGGATTATTTAACCCATTTTAGGAATTCTTAATTAACCAAAATAAAGTAATTCTAAAAGAAGATTACAATGACTCCAAGAGGTAGAGTTTGTTTTTCTGATCAACATGGTACTTTATTTGTTGAATTTGGACCAATATGTCGAAAGTTATGAATTATTTGAATTTCAATTTATTCTCCAAAATTTGCAGGAAACACTGTACGGGCCGGCCTCCAAACCGGCCCAGACCGGGGCACAGGCCGGGGGGTGGCCCGAGGGGTCCGGCCTCGGTGCCGGCCCAGGCTGGGCGCCAGGCCGGGGCAGTGCCAGAGGCCTCCGGCCTTTTGGCCGGCCCAGGCCGGGGAAACGGCCGGGCGTGCACGCACGCTTGCTGGAGAGTGCGGTGACGGCGACGACCGCCGGCGGTGAGCGTCGACGCGACGACGCGAGGGAGAGGGAGAGAGGACGCGGGAAAAAGGCCAAGGAGAGGCGGAGCTCACCCCGAATCCACGTGCGTGAACGACGACGGCGAGGGAGCGGCTGACGGCGACGATTGGGAGATCGGCCGAGCTCGGCCGGTGCGGCGATGTTGTGGAAGCAGGCGTCGGTCCGGTCGGTCCCGGGGCGATTCCTTGGTCGGGCAAGGAGAGGAGGTCACGGCGAGGCTCACGGCGGTCTCCGATTTGCTCCTAGGTGGCTCTAGCAGCGGCGAGGCACGGCGACGGCCACGGTGTCACGGCGGCCACAGAGAGAGAGGGCGAGCGCGGGGAAAGGAGCAGGGGAGCGAGCGACAGAAAAAGAAGGGGAGGAGAGAGGGCAGCGTCCGGGTCCTCTTCGTCCACCAGGGAGCAGGTGGGCGGCAACGGCATGGCGCCAGGGACGGCGTCGGCGGCATGGGCAGCGACAGTGAGGGAGAAGGGGGAGGAGAGAGGCTGCCAGGAGGGCCCACTGTCAGGATTTTGACATTTTCCCTTTTAACTAGAACCAGCAGTCTTTAGGCAATTTAAGAGAGCCATTTAAACATTTTTAGAAATTCTGTAAAAATTTGTAGAGCCTCCCCATGACCTTTAGAAGCACCACAAAAAGTTTGGCTTCAAAATAAAAAGTTTTGCCCCATATTTGTTCATAGGGTTTAAATAGGGCATTTTTGATAAATCCAAAATAGATTTATTTGGAGCATTTAGGCAATTCAATAAAGTATGAACATATTTATGGAGGCTCATATTATAGCAATGAAGCTCCACATACGTTTAATTTAATTTTCTGGAAAGTTCAACTTGGTTCCAAATTTAGAAATTGAATCAAGCCAAATTAAGTCCTCATATTCATTTCTCATTTGACAAAACTTGGAAATTGAGAATTGGGGATAAGAAGCAAATTGGGAACTTCCTAAATAATTTGGAAGTTCAAGAATAAGGTATTTTGCCAACTTGAGCTTTGCATTCGGTTTGGCCAATGCATTGAGTTTGGAAAATGTGAGGAAGGGTTTTGCTTCCTTTGTTTTCATTTCTAGGTGTTGCGTTATTTCCATATTAGCAATTTTAAATATGTATGCCATGATGCAATGCAACACAAAAAGCGAAAATTTGGCCCGTATTTTAGGGTACCAAATTGGGGCTGTTACAAAGGGGCCATACCATTTGGATGCCAACTTCAGTGGATTCCCTTTGCCAAGGGCATGCTCTCTGTAGGGTTTCATCTTGAGGTATACCATATCACACACTGCGAAGGATCTATCTGTCCTATGTTTATCAGCATGTTTCTTCATAGCTGCCTGTGCTTGTGCAAGGTTTTTCTGGAGAACCTGCAACATGTGGTCTTTGGCCGAGAGAGTAGTATGTGCTTCATGTGACAGAGTGGCATTCGGTAATTCAGTAAGGATAGGAGGAGGATACTCATAAAGGGTTTCAAAAGGAGACATTTTGATTGCTGTATAATAACTATTGTTATACCACCACTCTGCAGCTGGTAACCAGTCACACCATTTCCTTGGTTCCGCAAAAGCCATGCATCTCAGGTATTGCTCCAGACATTGGTTCACTCTTTCTCTTTGGCCATTAGATTCAGGGTGATAAGGAGTAGAGAATGGAGAGGAATGTTGAGAGCATTGAATATTTCTTGCCACAATTTGCTAGTAAATATCTTGTCTCTGTCAGTTGTGATGATAGTAGGAGGACCATGCAATTTGAATATGTTATCCATGAACAAGCTGGAAACCTTTTGTACTGTGTAGGGGTGGAACAAAGGAAGGAAGTGAAAGTATTTGGTTAACCGATCAACAACCACTAGGACTATATCCTTGCCTTTGGATTTAGGTAATCCCTCTACAAAATCCATACTGATCTCAGACCACTTGGAAATGGGTATAGGTAGAGGGTCAAGCAATCCAGGATATGGAGTTTTCTCTGTCTTTGAGATTTGGCAGACATGCATTCTCTAATTTTCCCTGTGAGGAAGTTTTTGAGTTTGGGCCTGTAGAATACCTGTTTGATCCTGTGATGAGTAACTTTGATCCCTGAATGGCCTCCAAAGATGGAAGAGTGGAATGTAGTGAAGATCCTGGTTCTCAGGTCAGTAGAGGAACCAATGTACAGTCTGCCCTTGTATCTGATAATGCCAGATTGAAGCTTGTAGTTGGGATGACAATCAGGTTTGATGGCCAAGTCTTGCAGCAGCTTAGTGCAGTGATCATCTTGCAGATAGGAATTTGTAATATCGTCTGTCCAAGTAGGAACTGCCATAGAGACAGGAGCACACTAAAGGTGTTCATTGCTTGAGTCCTCTTGTTTTGTTGATTGAAATTGTCTGGAGTGAGCATCTGCTACCTTGTTTTCCACTCCCTTCTTATATTCTATTGAGAAGTCGAATTCCAAAAGCTTAAGCATAAGCTTATGCTGGATGCCTTCCAATAGTCTCTGGCTTGCCAAATATTTCAAGCTGCTTTGGTCTGTTTTTATTATCAATTTGTTACCCAAGAAATAGTGGCGCCATTTCTTTAGTGGTTCGATAATTGCCATTGCTTCTTTTTCATAGATAGACTTAGCACAGTTGTTGATTCCCAGGCTCTTGCTGAAGAAGGCCAGGGGTTTAGATTGTTGCATCAGTACTGCCCCCAATCCAGTGGCACAGGCATCATTTTCCAGAGTGAAGGGTTTGGAGGAGTCTGTAAGTGCTAGCAGGGGAGGAGTGGACATGACTTCCTTCAATTTATCAAATGCTTGCTGCTGCTCAGGACCCCAGAAAAAGGCATCCTTCTTTAGTACCAGGTATAATGGGTAGCAGATTAGAGCATATTGTTTGATATACTTCCTGTAAAATCTTGTAATCCCCAGGATTGATCTCAACTGTTTGACAGTCATTGGGATCTTCCAATTGATGATGTCTTGAATTTTTGCTGGGTCAGGTTGGACTCCTTTGCCACTAATGATATTTCCCAGGTATTCAATCTTGTTGGGCAAATTTGCACTTGGATAATTTGGCTTTCAAAGAGTGGTTTCTAAGAGTAGTCAGTACAATGGTCAAGTGTTTGACATGTTCTTCAGGGGATTGACTGTATACTAAGATGTCATCAAAGAAAACCAATACAAACTTCCTCAGGAACTTGGAGAAGTCAGAATTCATAAGTTCCTGAAAGGTTGCAAGGGCATGGCATAAGCCAAAGGGCATTACCTCATATTCGTAGTGTCCAAGATGAGTTGAGAAAGTTGTTTTGGCTATGTCTTCTTCCCTCATTCTTATTTGATGATACCCTGCCCTTAGGTCTAGCTTGGAAAAAATTACTGCCCCATGCAATTCATCCAGCAAGTCATCTATAACAGGTATAGGGAATTTGTTTTTGATTGTCAGTTCATTCAATCCTCTGAAATCGACACACAATCTCCAGGACTTGTCCTTTTTTCTAACCAAGATGGTGGGTGAAGAATAAGGGCTATTGCTGGGTCTTATCTCTCCATTCTGAAGCATTTGCTTGATGAGTAGTTCAACAAAAAAATTCTAAGTGTGTGACATTCTGTAGGTTCTAATGTTGGGGGGTGTAGCCCCAGGTTTCAGGGGAATATGGTGATCACAACTCCTCTGAGGGGGCAGGCCAACAGGTTCCTGAAAGATGTCTTGGAACTGATGCAGAACTGAGGTGAAAGGTTCAGGTATTTCTGGGTGGATATCTGTGTCAACTATTGGTTTATCTTGGTCTGAATGTACCAACATGTACCCCATGGCTCCCTGCTCGATTAGTCTGCTACACTGTTTTGAAGAAATAAACAACTTGTCTTTAGGGAACATGTGGTCTTGGAACGTGTGTAATGCACCATCAATTCAAATTGTGATGTGTCTCTCTATAAAGTCAAATGTAACTGGATTGTATCTTTTGAACCAGTTGACTCCAAGTATCACATCAGATCCTTGTAATTCCAGAATAAGAAAGTCAGTGACGAATTTGTGCCCTTGTATTGTAAATTGACTGTTACAAGCCATGTGTGTGGAAGCCAAAATTCCTCCACCAGCCACTTTGATTGACTTACGTTGTGTTTCTACCAAGGGAATGTTGTGACTACAAGCAAAATTGTAGTCCATGAATGTTTTTGTACTTCCAGTGTCAGCCAGAGCTATGGCTTGACTGTGAGAGAATTTGAGTAACAAGGACAGTGTAGATTATGTGGCACACCCATGATAAGCAGCCGCTGATATATTCATCAGCTATTCTTGTTGATCTGGCTGATGTTCAATGGCGGCAAGTGGCACTGGGTCTTTTGCCAGTGGTTTTTCAGCTAAGGCAGCAATCTAAGCTTGAATTATTTCCTCCTTTTCATTGTCCTCTTCAGGGTGGCCCTGCATTTGAATTGCATTTAGTGCCCACTGCATTGGCAACCATTTATGTCCCAATGTCCAGTTTTCTGGGCAGTACCAACATTTTCGTGGCTCTCTACCTCTGTCATTCACTATTCTGGGTCTGTTTTCTCTGAGAGGAGCCTGTTTAGCTATCTGAGGTGGGTAAGCTCGAGGGGCAGTTGTAGTTGGCAAGGGTTTCTTGTTGTTGGACAGGTAAGCTTTTTCATATTGTCTGGCATACCAATAAGCTGATAGCAGTGTTGTGGGTTTCTGACATTGCACTATGTGTTTAATCCCCTCTTTGAGACCACTAATGAATCTGTCAACAAAGAAATCTGGTGGCAAGTAATCTCTTTCTCGTTTCATCTGAGTCATCCATGTCTCATACATGTCAATGTAAGCATTTACTGATGTGACCTGCTTCAATAGTTGCAATTGGTCCATTGGATCTGTTGCCACTGTATCTGGGAATCTGTCAATTAAGACTTGACTAAGCCCTACCCATGACAATGTATGCAAAGGCAAACTTGCACTGTTTAACCAAGTTTTCGCTTGCCCACGAATGTGTGCTATGCCCCATTTGACTCTGTGTTCCATTGGGATGTTAACTAGGTTGAAGATGTCCTCACACTCCAATAACCAAGCTCTCGATGCTTCTCCCGTAAATATTGGGAATTCGACGTGTGGATTGCGTAGGTATGGTTCAGTAGGATGATGATGATGATTGTTTTGTGTGTGATCTTGTGGTCGTGGGGGTGGTGGTGGTGGTGGGTAATGTTGCTGGTAGTAGTATGGAGAGTGTTGGCAAGGTGACTAATGATGGGTATGGTATGGGGAAGGTAGGGTGTAGTATGCTGAACAAGGTGGATGAGATTGTGGAGGAAAGGTGAAGGTTTGTGGGTTTTGTGACTGGTAATAGTGTGGTTGGGTATGTGGTGTTGTCACTTGGGTGTAGTGAAGGGAGTTCTATGGGTGTTGGATGGTTGTTACGATTGGTGGTGTGGTACTAGTAATTGGCAGGGTAGTGGCATATGATCGAACATTTGGGTTAGGGGTGTGGTTGTGGTACGGAGATGGTGGATTGATAACCCACAAGTATAGGGGATCGCGTGTAGCCTTTTCGATAAGTAAGAGTGTCGAATCCAACGAGGAGCTAAAGGTAGGATAAGTATTCTCTCAAGTTCTATCAACCACTGATACAACTCTACGCGCACTAAACGTTTGCATTATATAGGAAATAAAACTAGACTAACAATACGGGTATGAGAGAATAGCTTTGCAAGATAATAAAGAACAAGAAAGTAAATGTTAGTTGCTGCAGAAATAAGGTAACATAAAGTGACATAAACAGAACCATGAGAGTGGAAAAGTGGTGGAAGGCGTGGCGGAATTGTCCATAATTAATTAGTGAAGCTACTCGATTCATTGTCTTCGATGCAGTTTTCTATGTGGGAGAGGCAAAGCATACACGTTCTCAACTACTTGTGATTACATGTACTATATGATTGGAACATTAGCAAGCATCCGTAACTACTAACATTCGTTAAGGTAAAACCCAACCATATGTAGCGGACCTGCACTTAAAAATAGGCAAGATCCCTGTGTATAGTGCAAACCCCTGGATCGATTCATTTGCACACACAGTTTACGATGAAATATCACAACATTGTATCAATTTATTACACGATTGAATCCAGAGTCAAAATAAACCATTACAACTTTGCATAGCTCGAAGCTAGCATAAAACAGAAATAACAGCGGAGGACTAAATATTATTGCATGGAGTCCCAATCTTCATGTAGCCACAGGCGAAACATGTTGGTTGCAGACTCGAAACCCTTAACGAAACCTCACTCTTCGTCAGAACAACCTGATAAAAAGATATTCAACAAGGTGGGTCAGAACCATATAAAATGGAACTGGCAAGTGACACTTTGTGGACTCATAGAGGAAAACTCTAATAACCTATATGCATATTTGGCTTGTGGAGTTTTGAAGGCTATTTTGCATAAAGCCAATTTTTCCTATCTCTTTTCAAAACACTTTTTCATCTAAACGAGACAGGTATGGTATGACAACCATTGTCTCAACTACCCTGGTTCACCCTTCAAAATTTTACTTAGGAAATTAGAATGATGAGATCCTCCGTTGACGTCCTCGTCCAGCTTGCTCAGAACTGTCCGTAACCGGGGACACGGCTAAGTACTTAGATTGACACTCTGCAGAGGTTGTGCACTTTCACCATAAGACTTCATCAACCCATTCGGACCTTGACCCTTCTTGAAGTGAAAAGGAAAGGAGGAGATGAAGACGAGACTTTTCCGAAGTACTTTCCCGACCACTGCCGTCCTGACGCGCTCCACCTACTTTCCTCTACCACCACCTGTCAGGCCGGGCCGGTTCCATACTACATATTTAGTCAAGCCAGAGCCCATATGACTTATGGCTGCACGGTAAGCTAACTAAACTCGGAGTAACGTTGATCTCTTTGTCCCTGGGTGGCCGTCCACAAGTGAGCCAATCTCGGGTGAAAAACACCATAGACATGGTCCCGAGTAGCCACTCAACCATAAACCACCAAGCAATGCCAAAATCCACCCAGGAGGTTCTTTAACTTAGTAGAATTTTACTTTTAACAAAAACAACATTTTGCATAGCATTTCTATAATTCTACTAAGTTATCATAGGAGCATCTAGACCATCTAGTAAAGGGAGAAACTAATCTAAACATGTTTTTAGCATAGCAATACTAATAAACCTATCATGCTATTTTTCAAGTAATACTACAACATGCATATATCAAAATAATAGGACAAAAATATGCAAGTGTGCCACTTGCCTTTTTGGTACTTTTATAATTTAAAACAAAATAATGAAATTCAAAATATTCATATTGAAATATTTGGCACCTTTATGCCAATTTCAATATGGTTTTAGAAATTTATTTTAATACCCTTTTATTTTAAATAAAAACTAGAATATCAAAAGTAATCTTTTTAATATATATTTTGCAATATCATTTTAAATTTCAATATAATAATTTGGTAAACCTTTTTACAAAACAATATAGTAATAAGTCCAAAAAATACTTTTAGGGTTTATATTTTCCCAAAGTACTATTTTAACTTCATAACTTTAAAATAGAAATAGATAATTTGTTTGAAACATTTGAAAACTCAAAATACTTTTTAAGAGGTCATCAAACCTTATATCTTTTGGGGTTTTCTTTTATTTTGAGATTTTCTATCAAACAATTCTCAAAAAAAATTCTTTCTTTGTCAAAAAGTTTTAGTTTCTTGTGATTTTTAACATTCCAAAGTTTTGAGATGTTACAGACTACCACCCTTAAAAGGAATCTCGTCCCCGAGATTCGGAGAGGCTAGAAAGAAAGATGGATTCGGATCTCAGGGTTTTAGACAACTGGGTGGGCTACCACCCTTAAAAGAAACTTTTGTAGGCAGTCTTGAACTCTTTCCTTCAGGCTAGGGTCCATCGGGTTAGTCTTTAGGTCTCACTGGAGTCAACTATATCTTACACTCATGAAGTGCTCCATCTCCAATAGGTGGGTGTCTCTTTAGATAACTTCGGATACCATTCTTTTCAATATGGCTTGACATATTACATCCTCATCCATGTGATGTCTCCAGAAATATTTCTTCTCTAGGCTGGCATCCTTTACTGCAAACAAAGCGTCAATTCTAACGAAACTCTCATGGTAGGTCAAAACTTTCATTGCAGGATCTCTTCTTCTTCAGGAGAGTTGTGGTTTATCCTCACCGAATATCTTACGTTTCGGCAACCTTTGCCTCACATAGGGTTATAATATTCCATTGGTTCAGGCTTATCCACGTCGTCTCTCTTATAGGTATGTCACTTAGATTTACCAATCCAAATAGTGAGGGGAATAACATGAGTAGTAGGAATGGTGATCAGTCCATCCTGCACCCGCATCATTTCCTCAATATGTAGATAGGTGAATCACATAGTCTATCTCTTGGGCATCCTCACTAGTCTAGCAGAAAGTTTCCCATCTGCAAGACAACCTGAACTAAACTATCGCTCCTTCAAACTATGGGTTTACGAAAACTCCTACACACGTTACCTCACAAGCTAAACTTTTCTGTTATCCTTCTCCTTGGGGAAACACGCTTTCCATGTCATCTTAGCTTGCATCAAACAACAGTAAAAGAACCAATAGAGATAAAAACAACTCCTCCTACTTAATTTTCGAAATTATAGTTTGGATAACAAACAAACACAACAGGGTTTTTCAAAATAGACACGACAGTACTGCCATACCACAATTTGGTAAGTCAATACAATATTACGATAACGTTATTCGGGTAAAATGGTGGTCTAGTCTTCCTTCAGTGCTTCAACATTCTCTTCTATTTCTTTGAGTTCGTCGAGGTACTTCGGGTGTTATGAAGTCTAAATTGAGGTCTTCTATCAAGGCACTTGATGTGACGAGCTTGTGACTCGGCAAATCCCTAGGTCGAATACCCCGGGTTGATTGAAGGAGAAAGAGAGAGATCAGGCTGGTGAACACGACGGCTAACAGGGGGCGATTTTACCCAGGTTCGGCCCCTCGAGTTGAGGTAAAGACCTACTCCTGCTTGTCTGGAATTATCGATTGGTGGCTACAATGCGATGTTCAATGATTCGATGCCCTAGACGGCGCACCCTCCCGGCCTTTATACTATAGGCCGGGTCTCGGGTGGACGGTGCAGATTGCACGTACAAGATAAGGAAAGCATCACCGACCTATGTCGACTACTTGTGCCACACGGTGTCCTTCTTGGGCTTCGCTGGGCCTTCATTGGCGTGACCCAGGTACCACCACCGTGGGAGACCCGAAAGGTAACCCCACGACAGTAGCCCCCGAGTGCTCAGTCGAATCGTAGAGTCGGGTGGAGGACTCCCCCTTTCAGGGCACGCCACATGGAATCGTCGAAACTTGTTTCGAGTGAGCTTGTCTTGATTCTTCGGGTGCACCGATTTGATCTTTCGGAGTCGCAGCATTTCGACTGCCCTTGTCCACAATCATCGGGTGCGCGAACAGCGCTCCCGATGGGAGTAGCCCCCGAGATTAAGCTGAATTGCTTGCAATTGAGATTAAACTCAATTTTACCTCAGTCGAAAAGCCCGCTCCCGATGGGAGTAAACAGATGACTCGAATTTGTCCGAGTCGAAACTGTCCTGGCTCGACTTACTCTTCACTCAGCCTTGATGGCCTACCAGTCATAACATCAGCTGTAAAAAAGCTTACTTCGTCTTACTCCACTCGAACGTTTGGTTCGAACGTACTTGGTTCAGTCGAATGACTGTCGAATGCTCAGCCAATTGCTTGGCTTACTTGACACACTTCCATGATGACGTCAGGGATGACGCTTTTGACGACATGACTCGACAGGCTCTGTGCCCGACGGGACGTGACGATGGTGGGCCCACTGTCACAGCGGCGACCGCTGAATATGGACCGTTGGGCGCGAAAACTCCGCGGCGTGATGATGATGCTTCGGTTCCCGTGCGTAGTGGAGCACGACCAATGTGTCCTTCATGCGACACGTGGACGGCAGGATCCTTGCGGCGCCTTGCGGTTCCGCGATTGACGGCCAAAATGAACTGCCCCGCGGTATATAATTTTCACCGCGGCGCAGGGGCAGTTCACCAAGCCTCATTCTTCTCCCTCGCCGCCAGTTCTTGCCATCGCTGTTCCTCGCGAAAAAAGCTTCCAAAAATCCTCCCCTTTCCCCTCCGGCGACATGGGCCACAAGAGAGTTAAGGGTACTGAGAGCTCCTCCGCCGGCGGCGACGACGCCGGGATGAAGAAGGTGGAGGGCGACTGGGGCAAATCCTCAGTCAAAGCGGCAGAGCTCGACAACCTCCGCCAGCAGGGGCTGCTGCCGCCGGAGAGCACGGCGATGACTCGGGCGCCCGGTAAGGATACCATCCCTGCTCCCCGCAATGGACTTGAAGAAGTCCGACTCCGTGCAAAACTGGAGAAAGAAGTGGTTCTACGTCAAGTGGAACCAAGCCGGGCTTCCCGACTTCGCCGCTGATCGGCCCTTGAAGAAAACCAACGCCTGGTCGCACCCCCTGTCGGCGGAGGAGAAGGAGTCGATCAAACCGCTGACGTCATTGCTTCGCGGGCTGTTGAAGTCGATGGGACGCGAAGCGGGCGGGATCCAGCTGATCGCCATGTTCCATAGGCTGAGGGTACAGCCGCTTCAACAACGCCCTCTCCCGATGTGGGAAATGGCAGTCGACCCGGCGGTTGACGATGCGCAGGTCGCGATCAAGGTGAGGAATATCACCAGCCTGCGGGTCGCCGACCCGTGCAACGTGACTTGCCCAATCGCGCCGTTCAGCTCGACGAATCCGATCCCAGAGGTAAGTGTTTGAATCTTGATTTCTTCTTTGTGTGTCATTCGACTGTCTTTTTTCTGATTTTCCGACTGTTGCTTGCTGCTCTTCAGGATCGTAAGAACTACGTGAGCCTTCCTCCTTTGATGGAGAATGGCGCTCACGATGAAGCCGCAATCGTTGCCGAGCAGGACGGCGATGAAGAGAGTCCTCCACCTGCCTACTCGCGTAGCGAGGAAGTGGAGGAGGAAGAAGAGGAGGACACGGCTCCACCCGCGAAGCGGCGTAAGCAGAAGAACGTCGACTTCACCGCGGCGACGTCTCCCTTGAAGGAGGCGGCAGAGGAGGAGAAGGACTCTAGCGGATCTTCTTCAGCGCCGAAGGAGCCGGTGAACCCGCTGATGGCGACTCCGCTGAACTCCGCGCCTCCCGCGGGGTTTGGGAGGATGCCGTCTCCTTCTATGAGCAGCAATGGTGAAGATGTTGACAGGTAAACTTTCTACGACTGAACCTTTCTGATTCGTTTCTTCTTTCTGTTCCTTGGGTGTTTTCTGAATCTTTTGTAAGTAGCCATCAAGGTGGTAATGTCCATGCTTCGCCGCGTGAGGAGGAACACCAGTCCGCTGCCCCGGAGCATGCGACTGGTACAACTGAAGAGGCGCCACAGGCGAACGATCCTCCGGTGCTGGACCCTTCGACGGCCACCCGGCCGGATGGTGCCGTTGATGCGACTGCCGTGGATGCTGATCTGATCCAGCATGTAAGTATCTTCTTTCTTATCTTGCAAATTCTTGTATCGGGTGCGCGAACAGCGCTCCCGATGGGAGTAGCCCCCGAAGATGTGCGTGACTAGAATAGTCGGGTACAGATTTATACTTCTTTTTCCGCAGCCCGTCTATCGTCAGCAGATGGAAACGGCCACCCGCTTCATTCGTCTGGAGCAGGAGGCTGGTCAACTTCGTGCTGCGCTTGAGCAGTCGAGGAGTAAGTATCCCTTGTCGAGTCTTTTGAACTTTCTTCGACTGTCTGCAATTCTGATCTTTTGCTCGGGTGTTCTGCAGAAGACAACCAAGGCTTGGCGAAGCGGGTCCAGCAACTGGAGAAGTCGCTTGAGACCCAGACTGAGGCAGAAAAGGTTCAGGTCGAACGCCTGATTAGCATTGCCACGGCCATTGGTGGTAAGTTCTCGGCTGATAGAAGACTACTTTTGCCTTTGTTGCCTGCAGGTAACCTTACTATTCGCGTTATTGCTGAATGTAGGTGTTGGTGGTGGTCCTCCCCCTGAAGGGACGTCCAGCGCGAATACCACCTTGTCGGCGGCAGTCGACCTCTGCAACCGGGTTTGCGCGTGCGCCGCGGACGCTGTGAAGAAGTCCTCGAGCGCCCTGGCCAACATCTATGAAGGTGTTTTCCCTGGTCAGGCCGCGCCTAAGGAGGCTGACAAGCTGGCGGCTCCATTTGCTGAGGCGAATGTGATGGCCAACTACACCCGCACCCAGACGGTACGCGGCTCCGAGCTCACCTTCCGTCTGTTACTCGGTCATGGGATCTCGGGTGACTTTGAGGCGGCTGTGAGCGACTTCCCTCGAAGGCCCGATGGAAAGTCCAAGTCCCTGACCAGCGTCAAGGACAAGGCGACTCAGTTAGCTAAAAAGCTGATTGACACCTTTGAGAGGAAGCTTGCAGAGTCAGCCGCCAAAAAGGGCCGCGCACCGTCGGGTTCTGCCATGTAGTGTTGTAGTAGGGGTCTTCTTTTCTCTTTTGTAATGAAACTTGGTGAAATCAATGGATATGCTGATTCTGTCATGCGACTGTGTTTTTGTCTAGTCTTGTTGAAAATAGTGCTCTCTGATGTTCTTTAAATTGACAGCCTGACGGAAGTGCTCCTCCTGAAGTCGCGGAAGATATCCGTGCGTACTGGGATGAGGGTACCTCTTCGGCTGCGCCTGCGTCTTCGCGTTGTCCGACTCCTCCAGCTTCCGCGCGGAGCAGGAACGATCAGCGAGTGTTTAATTATATGAGGAACAAAATCACTGAACTTGAGTCGAAGCTGCGGAGAACTGAAGTGGAGCTTGAACGCCTCAGGGCGCGTTCCGCTGGGCCGTTCAATCAGCGCGAACGGTTCCTTCTTGACCAGATTGATCTGATATGTCGACAGCTGCAAGGTTTGTGCTCTAGCTGCTTCTCTTTGATTTCTTCATGCTTGTGTCGTTCTGCACCTTGACCCGTTAATTTGCAGTTGTTAATCCCGACTGGCAAGCCGAGAACGCTCGAGTGGACGAGCGCGTGGATAGCGAGGCCACCGGTAACTCGGTCGAAGCTCGCCAATTCTGGGTACATAAGGGAGAGGGCCGCATACTCGCGCGGATGCTGGATCGCACCTGGCGAGCTGCGTTCGTTCTTGAAGGTTGCAGGAAAGCACTCTGGCAGATCAACAAAGTGTTCTTCCCCCTTGATGAGCAGCCGGAAGGGTTGCCCGCGCTGTTGGAGTGGTTCCGCAGTAGCAGGGCGTTGAAGGGGGTCGTCCTCGGTCAGCTTGTTGCCGGGGCTAACACAGCGTTTGCCTATGTTCGACTGCATCGACCTCATGTTCCCTTGGACAGAATACTTGATGGGTTGCCTAGGGATGTTGATTATGCTGAATCCCTTGAGGCCGCACGTCAGGTGATGCGACAGGTTCTGAATCATACAGAGCGACGTGTAGGGCCACTGGATGCGCCAAAGGAAGAGCCTGTCGACTAAGAAAAACATTTTGTTGTATAATGTTAGCTTGTAACATAAATATATGTATGCATGTAAATATGCTGATACGGGGTTAATCCCTAAGTATATGAAAACGTTGTGTCGTGGACTCATAACCCGTGTGGAGCAGCCCCCGAGTGTGTCGGGTGGCGTCCTTGGTGAGCAAGAGTGCGAACTGAACGTTATGTCTTAGGCCTTGACAGCGCAGCCTCCGAGTGCATCGGGTGATGGCCTAGGCTTTCGAGTTAAACCTGTGCGGCGCAGCCCCCGAGTGCGTCGGGTGGCAGCCTAGGTTTTCAAGTAGGACTTGTACGGCGCGAGCCCCCGAGTGCGTTGGGTGGCGGCCGAAGATTTTTGGGTGATGCCTGTTAGGCGCAGCCCCCGAGTGATTCAGGTGGCGGCCTAGGCTGACTGAGACCTGTGCAGCGCGAGCCCCCGAGTGCGTCGAGTGGCGGCCGAGGATTTTCGGGTGATGCCTGTATGGCGCAGCCCCCGAGTGGTTCGAGTGGCGGCCTAGGCTAACTTTAGACCTGTACAGCGCGAGCCCCCGAGTGCGTCGAGTGGCGGCCGAGGATTTTCGGGTGATGCCTGTATGGCGCAGCCCCCGAGTGGTTCGAGTGGCGGCCTAGGCTAACTTTAGACCTGTACAGCGCAAGCCCCCGAGTGCGTCGAGTGGCGGCCGAGGATTTTTGTGTTGGACCTGTGCGGCGCAGCCCCCGAGTGGTTCGAGTGGCGGCCGAGGATTTTCAGGTGATGCCTGTATGGCGCAGCCCCCGAGTGATTCGAGTGGCGGCCTAGGCTGACTGAGACCTGTGCGGCGCGAGCCCCCGAGTGCGTCGGGTGGCGGCCGAGGATTTTCGGGTGATGCCTGTATGGCGCAGCCCCCGAGTGGTTCGAGTGGCGGCCTAGGCTAACTTTAGACCTGTACAGCGCAAGCCCCCGAGTGCGTCGAGTGGCGGCCGAGGATTTTTGTGTTGGACCTGTGCGGCGCAGCCCCCGAGTGGTTCGAGTGGCGGCCTAGGCTAACTTTAGACCTGTACAGCGCAAGCCCCCGAGTGCGTCGAGTGGCGGCCGAGGATTTTTTGTGTTGGACCTGTGCGGCGCAGCCCCCGAGTGGTTCGAGTGGCGGCCTAGGTTGCAAAGGAGAGGGTGACACAAAATTTCTTTAATCATCTTTATTTATTCTCGCAAACAGGCCGCCTCATTAAAACCCTTCCAGTCCCCTTAGGTACCCTGGCGAGGGAAAGAGTGCGTAAGAAACCTGCTGCTACTTTGAGTTTACAGTGTAGGGTACATCAGGCGTAGAAGCGGCGTAGCTGTGCCACGTTCCACGGGTTACTGCAAACTGTTCCTGTGGCTTGGTCCTTCAGGCGGTATGCTCCATTGCCGATTGCTTCTGTCACAATGTACGGGCCTTCCCATGGGGAGGCGAGCTTGTGGACTTTCTTCTGCTTGAGTCGAAGGACCAGGTCGCCTGGGACAAAAGCTCTGGGTCGCAGTCGTCGCCCGTGGTAGTTGCGCAGGTCCTGCTGGTACACTGCTGTGCGGCTGAGGGCGATGTCGCGTGCTTCATCTAGAGTGTCCATGTCATCTTCTAGTGCCTCTTCTGCGTCGGACTCGTCGTAGGCCACGACCCGTGGAGCGTCAAACTTAATGTCACAGGGTAAGACTGCTTCTGCGCCGTACACCATAAAGAACGGTGTGTATTGGGTGGATCTGTTCGGCGTGGTGCGTAGGCTCCATAGCACGCTTGGAAGTTCCTCTACCCAAGCTCCTGCAGCTCGTTTCAACGGCACTCGCAGACGCTTCTTTATCCCTTTGCTGACTAGGCCGTTGGCCCTTTCGACTTGTCCGTTAGACTGCGGGTGTGAGACGGATGCGTAGTTGAGCTTGATGCCTTGTTCCTCGCAGAAATCTCTGAACTCCTCGGCTGTAAAGTTCGTGCCGTTGTCGGTGATGATACCGTGGGGCACGCCAAATCTGAAGATGATGGATCTGATGAAGTTGACTGCTGAAGTTGCGGTTGAATTTGTGATTGGCGCCGCCTCGATCCACTTCGTGAATTTATCGACTGCCACCAGGAGGTGCGTGTGCCCACCCAGGGAGGACTTCCTGAAGGGACCTACCATGTCGAGTCCCCACTGCGCGAACGGCCATGCAAGTGGGATGGTTTTCAATGCTGATGCAGGTGCGTGAGGTTTGTTGGCGAACTCTTGGCAGCCGACGCATCTTTTTACGAGTTCGACTGCGTCTTGCATTGCAGTGGGCCAGTAGAATCCTGCTCGCAAGGCCTTGGCAACCAGTGCTCGACTGCTTGCATGATGCCCGCAGATTCCGGCGTGGATGTCGAGTAGAATAGCTTGGCCGTCAGATGGATCAATGCACCTTTGGAGTACGCCTGAGATGCTTCGCTTGTAAAGCTCGCCCTTGATGATGGTGAAGCCCTTCGAGCGGCGGACAATGCGCTTTGCTTCGACTGGGTTCTCTGGCAGCCGCTGATGCAGCATGTAGGCCAGATACGGGCTTGTCCATGTGGGTTCGACCAGCATGATCTCCATGGGCTCCTTCTCCGTGCTTTGCGGGTTGGCGGTCGTTGTTGTCGATGCAGGGGGTTCTGGCGGGGGCCGGACCCTGATAGAGCGCTGCGTGATGCACTCGAGGAAGACTCCGGGTGGAACCGGAGCTCGATCTGAGCCGAGGTTGGCGAGGATGTCGGCTTCTTCATTGCTTTCGCGGCCAATGTGTCGCAGTTCGCAGCCGTCGAATTGGCCTTCCAGCTGGTTGTACAGCTCCCTGTATGCTATCATGTTGTCAGCGATGGCGTCGCATTGCTTCATTGTTTGCTGCACCACCAGGTAGGAGTCGCCGTAGATCATGAGGCGAGTGGCGCCGCAGTTCTTGGCCATCCGCATGCCGTGGATCAGTGCCTCGTACTCCGCCTCGTTGTTGGAGGGTGTTGGAAATTTCATCTGCAGCACGTACTTAAGCTTATCGCCTTTGGGTGATATGAGCACGACTCCCGCTCCGGCTGAGTTGAATTTCTTGGATCCATCGAAGTACATGGTCCGTGCAGTCGATAAATCAGGCTCGTCTGGTAGCTGCGCTTCTATCCACTCTGTGGTGAACTCCGGGAGGACCTGAGCCTTGATTGCCTTCGGGTGCACGTACTTCAGCCCCCATGGCCCTAACTCGACAACCCACTTGGCGACTCGCCCTGTCGCGGATGGATTAGTGAGGATGTCTGATAGGGCGGAGGAGCTTACCACCGTTATCGGGTGCTCGGAGAAGTAGTGTACCACCTTCCTTGACGTCATGAAGACGGCGTATGCCAGCTTCTGGTAGTGCGGGTACCTCTGCTTTGACTCTGTCAATACCTCGCTGAGGTAATATACGGGCCGTTGGACGGGATGAGCCCTTCCTTCTTCCTCCCGTTCGACTACGAGAACGGTACTGACTACTCTGTTCGTGGCTGCCACGTAAAGGTACAGTGGTTCATTCTCCTAGGGTGCTACCAGTACTGGAGGGGTTGTCAGGGTCTTCTTCAGCCTGTCAAAGGCATCCTGTGCTTCCTCCGTCCACTCGAATTTCTCCGCCTTTTTCATCAGCTGGTAGAAGGGCAGGGCCTTTTCTCCCAGCTTACTTATGAATCGACTGAGTGCTGCGACTCTGCCGGCTAGACTTTGTACGTCATGGAGTTTTGTTGGTGCAGGCATGTCGAGTATATTTTGCACCTTTTCTGGATTTGCTTCGATTCCTCTCGCAGAGACAAGGTACCCCAGTAGCTCTCCGGCTGGGACGCCGAAAACGCACTTGTCTGGGTTCAGCTTGATCTGGTACTTGTCGAGTGCCTCGAAGACCTTGCGGAGGTCGTCGATTAGGGTGTCCTCTTTGCGGGTGGTGATGACGATATCGTCGACGTAGACTTGGACCACCTTCCCGATAAGCTCCTTCAGGCAGGCTTGCATTGTACGCTGGTACGTGGCCCCAGCGTTTTTCAACCCGAAGGGCATCATGGTGTAGCAGAACACACCGTGTGGTGTGATAAACGCCGTCTTCTCTTGGTCTTCGACTGCCATCTTGATCTGCTGGTAGCCTGAGTAGGCATCCAGGAAGGACAGACGTGCGCAGCCCGCAGTCGAGTCGACGATCTGATCAATCCGCGGGAGCGGAAAGTGATCCTTGGGGCAACATTTGTTGATGGCGGTGAAGTCGACGCACATGCGGAGTTTCTTCGTCTTCTTCTTTTCCACCAGTACTGGGTTTGCTACCCACTCTGACTTCTTGATTTCTTTAATAAAACCGGCATGGAGCAGCCGGTCGATCTCCAAACTGATCGCGTCTCTCTTCGGACCCGAAAAGCGCCTCATGGTTTGCTTGACAGGTCTGGCGTCCTTGTGAACGTGTAATCGGTGCTCGGCGAGTTCTCTTGGTATGCCTGGCATATCAGAAGGTTGCCAGGCGAATATCTTCCAGTTTTCGCGCAGGAACTCGACGAGCGCGCTTTCCTATGTGCTGGTCAAGCTTGATGACACCCGAACCACCTTGTCAGCATCTGTCGGGTGTACCTGGTGGGCCCTGGTATCGTCGCTGGTGTTGAACGCCGAGTCCTTGGATGATTTCTTCTTTGGGGGGAAGAGGGTCTTGTCGTTGTCGACTGCCAGCATCTCCAGGTGATCTTCCATCCCAAAGAACTCAGAGATCATGTTGAACTCGCGGTCGCAGCTGTCGGACCGGTCGAAGTCGCCTCTCACCGTGATGACACCCTTGGGTCCAGGCATCTTGAGCATGAGGTAGGCGTAGTGGGGTATCGCCATGAACCTTGCAAAAGTTGGATGCCCGAGGATGGCGTGGTACTGTGATTTCCAGTCGACCACCTCGAAGTCGATTGCCTCCCTCCGGAAGTTGTCGGGTGTGCCGAAGATCACGTCGAGTGTGATTACTCCCATGGGCGTAACTGCTTGCCCTGGTACTATACCGTGAAAGGTATTAGATGACGGCGTCAGGTTGGAAGTTGACCTGTTCATGCGCCTGAGGGTGTCAGCGAAAAGAATGTTGATTCCGCTGCCTCCATCCATGAACACCTTTTTCAAGGTGTACTCCCCGATCTGAGCTTCGACTACCAGAGCGGCGTGCCCGGGCCGTGGTACTGCCGGCGGGTGATCAGCCCTGGAGAAGGTGATGTCTGTCTCTGATCCTCTCAGGTACTCGGGTACTGCGGGTGGATTGGTGATTGCCTGAAAGACTTGGCGAGTGATGAGCTTCTGGGTCCTGTTGGAAGGACGCCCCTTCTGTATCATGTTCATCTGCCCGCGTGGTGCTGGGAACACGTTGGCAGGGTCCTGTTGCTGCGGCTGCTGCTGCTGCTGTTGCGGCTGCTGCGGTTGTTGCGGCGGGTAGTAAACCAGTGCTGCTTGCGCTGGGTTGGCAAGTGGAGGAGCTGGTGGTGCGTTGATTGCCAGCTGTCCCGCGACTGGTTGTCCCGCGGGTGATGCTTGATGAACCTGCTGCCCGTCCGTAGCAAGTACGCGCGTGAAGGCCCTGGCCAGCCGTTGCGCCTTCTTGCAGTCCTTCAACAGGTGTCGGGATCCCCACTTGCCTGTTTCCGGGTCCTTGAACATATGGTGCCTGCAGGGTTGCTGTAGCTCTTCCTCATCCGTGAGTATGCGTCTGCGCCACTCACGCTTGCGATTTCCATCTCCGCGGTAGCCGCTGCCACCACCTTGGTTGTATCCTCTATCATTGCCAACGCCTTGGCTATATCCTCTATCATTGCCACCGCCTTGGTTATATCCTCTATCATTCTCACGGGGGGTTTCGAATCCCGCCGCTACTAACTCTATTGAGTCGTGGCCGATAAAGCGTGGTTTCTTTTTCAGTCGACCCTCTCGCCAGTTGCTGGGTTGGGATCTGGCATTGAGTCGCGGACGGAGTCCTCTCCATCTGCCCATTGGTTGGCGATCTGCATGAGGTCTATCATATTCTTCGGCCTGAGCCTACCAAGTTCTTCGCGAAGGTCGCGACGGGTGAGGCCGTAAATGAATGCATCCATGACTCTGTCCTCCGAAGTGGCTCCATCCATGGTGTTGCGGAGCAGGGTCCACCGTTGGATGTACGAACGGAGTCGCTCCTCATGGCCCTGTTTGCAAGCTTGGAGCTCGATGAGGGTGGTTGGCCTTGCGTAAGTTCCCAGGAAACCTTTTATGAATGCAGTCCTGAATTCCTCCCAAGTCCTGAAGGCGTCCTTCGGCTGCGTGTTGAGCCACCCGCGGGCGGACCCCGTGAGCATCAGCTGGATGTACTGCATGGCGGTAGTTGAATTACCACCTTGGCAGCTGCATGCGATGAGGTAGTCGTCCAGCCAATCCTGCGGGTGCTGCTTTCCGTCGTACTTTTGTGTCTCCGCCGTCAGCTTGAAGCCTTTCGGCATCTTCGTGTCGCGAATATTTATACTGAAACACGGGGCTCCACGTGGCTCGTGGTCTTCGTCATCGTCGAGTAGTCCTGCTTCTCGCAGTCGACGGGCACGGTCTATCCTTCTCTGTGTGACGACGTTGCGGCCATCCTCGCCGGGCTGCAGTTGTCGCAGTCGAATCGGTTCCCGATCTGCCGCTGGTGCGACTCCACGGTCACGACGTCCTCGTTCCTCGTACATCCCTTCGACTGGTTCTCCTCTTGCCAAGACTTCCTCGACTTGCCTCAAGGCTTGGATCTGCTGCCTGTGTACGCGGGCGTTGGCGCTTCCTTCCGGCGGCTGCATGACCCGCAAATAGGTCTCGACTCCCATAAGCGCAGAGGCGGGTGTTCTGGGGATGGGTATTCCGTCCTCGTCTTCCAAGAAAGATGACTCCAAGTTGCGGGTGAGGTGGATGCGATCGGCCTCGTGCACCCGCGGCATGCGAGTTCTGTGCCTTCCTTCTTGATTGACTTCTTCTGATCCAGACATGAATGTGAGCGCTGCCCTCCTGGCACTCGACTCGTCGGCTAGCTCCTTGCGCCGGGCTAACTCGGCTTTATCCTGTTTGATTCTTTCGGCTTCCTTCCAGAGCAAGTACTGGACCGCCTGTCGATCTTCCTGTGGATCTTCCGGGGCAGGGAACGTGCCATCGTCCACATGCTTCTGTGCCCTAATCGCCAGCTCCCGGGTGATGGTAAGTTTCGTCACCTTGTCTTGCAGGGTGACTTCCATGGGGTACACGGGTGCTGATGGACCGACCATGTAGACTTGCGCGGGGTAGACCCGTCGAGTGGGGCTGATGCTCCCTGTCGTGCTTCCTTCATCTGAGTTGTACTCGTTGTCGAAGATCACAGCAACGTGGTGGGTACCACGGTCGCTGCTACTGGCGGCTGCCCGATGCGTAGATGCGATCGGCGCAGTCGAAGCTGGTGCGGATCTTGGCTGGCGCCCGAACAGGTAGGTCGGAGTGGACTTGACTCGCCCCGTGGCCGCAGCAGATGCGTTTTTCTTGGCAACCGCAGATGCGATCGCCACAGTCGAAGTTGATGTAGTCGAAGTAGACGCAGTCGCCTTGACCGCGGCAGATGCGATCTTTGCGACCGGTGAAGCCATGGTCGGCGCAGTTGATGTAGACGCAGATGGCGATGTAGATGCGATCTCCGTAATCTTCACGGCGGGTGTCGTGGTATGAACCGACGGTGAAGATACGGGGCTATGTACGCGCGGGCATCGTCGATGTGGGTTAGTAGACGAACAACGCGGGAGAAAGGATTTATACAGCTTCGGGGCCTGGGAAACATCATCCGGTAATACCCCTACGTGCTGTTTGTGGCTAGGTCTTATTCCTCTCATGGTGGAAGTCGCCGATGAGGCGGCTCCTCTTGTCTAGATCTATCGGGCTCTGTCCCGGTTGTGTTGGGTCTGTCTAGGCTATCTCAGTTCTGCCCTCTTGGGGCGCCTTGCCCCTCCTTATAAAGGTGGAGGAGGCCGGCTTACATGTTGAGTCCTTTTAGGACACTGCTAATCTAATACAAGTCGAGTCCTTGTAGGACACTACTAATCTATTACAATTTGGCAAGGTGAGTCCTTTTCCTAATCTGACTATGGAGTCGGCCTGCTGGGCTTCCTCCTGGTGGGCCTCGTTGATCCTCCTTGCGGGTACCCGTGTCCCATATCCCCGACAGTAGCCCCCGAGCTTTCGGATGACTTGTAGAGTCATGCGGAAGGTCTTGATTTGTTGAAGAAATGGGACACATAGTCCGTGCCGGGTTCTTTGCCGGCTTGTAGATGTAGCGCTTTTGTAGATGTCGATGATGTCGCGGCACCCGGCTTTAACATTTGCCGAGTTTGTCAATGTAGACTTTGCCGGGTTGTCGATGTAGATGTTGCCGAGTTGTTGGCGTAGATGTTGCCGAGTTGTCGATGTAGGCGTTGCCGAGTCGTCGATGCCGGCTTCGCTTGCCGACTTATTAACGCCGGCTCCTCCTGCCGACTTGTCATTGCCGACTTCTTCTGTCGACTTGTTAATGCCTGTTTCTTCTGCCGACTTGTCATTGCCGACTTCTTCTGCCGACTTGTTGATGTCGACTCCTCCAGTCGAGTTGTCGATGCCGACTTCTCTAGTCGACTTGTCGATGCCAGCTTCTCTTGCCGACTTGTCGATGCCGGCTTCTCTTGCCGACTTGTGCTGAAGTGACTCGGAATTTTTCTTCGAGTCCTCTTGACGAGATGTATGACTTTACTCGAGCTTGTTTCCACCGGTATATGTATAGCCCCCAAGCGCCGAGTTGTCAGCCTGCGACGACTTGGAGCTTGTATTGATGACTCATAACTTCAGATGATGTAGCCCCCGAGTGCCGGGTCGTTTGCCTGCGACGACTCGGGACTCCTTGACTTTCAGATGATGTAGCCTTTGAGTGCCGGGTTGTTAACCTGCAACAACTTGGAGATAAAAACTTTTGGAATTTAATTACTGCTTAACTTGTAGAAAAACCTGATCCGTGAGTAGCCCCCAAGCGCCGGGTTGTTGGCCTGCGACAACTTGGAGCTTCCAACTTCTGAACTTCTGTTTGACTTAACCTGAAAACTTGATAACATGTAGCCCCCAAGTGTCGGGTCGTTTGCCTGCGACGACTCGGAGCTAAAACTTTGTGAACTTGATTGATGCTTAAATTGATTTGGTTCTTATAACCCTTCTTAGTCTTATGCTGATGAATAAGTAGGCCCTGCCCGGTCTTTGCTAATTAGCAGCCAGTTTGTTGTACAGGATGCATCTGACTTACCAGATAAAACTAAGGAATAAGTTGGCTTCTTTGCCAGGCCAATGAGTCTAAAGCTTGGCTTTTTCCTGAAAGACAAGCCCCCAAGGACCTAATGATCAAAGTTAATAAAGACGCACTTACTGGGTGTCTCGGCAAAACTCTTACTGTAGAGAAGCCGGCTTTATCCCTTTGATCATAATAATCAGAGCTCTCTGGGCTCGTTGGTATTGCGGAGCTCTCTGGGCTCGTTTGTATTGCGGAGCTCTCTGGGCTCATTGGTGTTGCGGAGCTCTCTGGGCTCATTGGTATTGCCGAGCTCTCTGGGCTCGTTTGTATTGCGGAGCTCTCTAGGCTCATTGGTGTTGCGGAGCTCTCTGGGCTCATTGATATTGCGGAGCTCTCTGGGCTCGTTGGTGTTGCGGAGCTCTCTGGGCTCGTTGGTGATATATAAGAGAAATTCATTGCGAGCTTTTAGATAGCTCGACTTTGATAAATCCATTGCGAGCAATAGATAGCCCGACTTTGAATAAATTTGGTGCGAGCTATTTGAGAGCTCGACTTTGAGAAATCCGGTGCAAGCAATAGCTCGACTTTTGAGAAATCCGTTGCGAGCAATAGCTCGACTTTTGAGAAATCCGTTGCGAGAAATAGCTCGACTTTTGAGAAATCCATGGCGGGTTTTTAAAGAACCCGACTTTGAGATTTGGCTATATTAAGCCTCCAAGGATTGATTTGATATGCCACCTAAAATTTTCAGAGATAATAATGGTACTCAACTTATATTAGCCCCCTTGCATTATTTAAAACTTACATTATAATCTTCTGGATTATCTCTGCAATTTCTTCATAAGCCAGATATAGCTCTCGGAATTAACCCGGAATTAACTTAAAGGGGATGACTTTATATAATTTAACTGAATAAATAAAATATGAAATTTAAATAAAAAGGCGACTTAGCTGTTTATTTTCTGTAGCCGATGTTGCGAGTCCACGGATCGCAGGTCGACTCGTTGAAGGCGAGTTCGTTCGAGTCCTGTTAACCCGGTTGCCGTTTCGCCGACTTGCTACGCAAGGACCACCGAGTACTAGTTGTATTCGGTTTTTCTTCTTCTGTCACCTTGAGATGCAGTACGATGATCCTGATCCATCTTTGCTTGCCCTTCTTTTCTTTTCTTTTTTTTTTGTGTGTGAAGCAACGATCGTAGCTAGCTCCTTTTTCTTCTCCTCTTCTATAATTTCCTTGCCTCGATCCGCGTGACATTGGAAATAGCACTCGGTTTGTTTTTTTTTTTTTGTTTTTGTTTTTGCTGTTGTACGAGACCATGCTGACCTTCTCTTTCCTTAAGCATTGATCCGATCGTTGTACGAGTTGAAGTAGTATTAGCAGACCATGACGCGGATGTGACGTGGACGCGGCTTCTTCTGAATCTTGCTATGTGTCCTTTTCGAAGTTGAGGCGTGCAGGCGACTTTTGCAATCCGAGTTATTGACCTCGACAATTGTAGTTGGGGACGTCATGAACACGAAAATCGGCACGTTGGCAGAAGTCGGCCGGGACGCTGGAGTCGTCTGCGACGCCGGAGACCAACGCAGATGTAGGAGTCGACCTTCATGCTGTTTCTTGGAGGCCGAAGCTCGCGAGGGACCATGCTGATGCCAAGCCCCCGCGGCCACATTGATGAAGAACTTGATGCGTCCGATTTGCCTGACCGATGCGGTGATGAACTCGCCGTCGTTGTTGATGAAGATTGGACCCATCGAATTGTGAATCCACGCGCACTTAGCCCCACGGTGGGCGCCAAATGTCGTGGTATGAACCGACGGTGAAGATACGGGGCTATGTACGCGCGGGCATCGTCGATGTGGGTTAGTAGACGAACAACGCGGGAGAAAGGATTTATACAGCTTCGGGGCCCGGGAAACATCATCCGGTAATACCCCTACGTGCTGTTTGTGGCTAGGTCTTATTCCTCTCATGGTGGAAGTCGCCGATGAGGCGGCTCCTCTTGTCTAGATCTATCGGGCTCTGTCCCGGTTGTGTTGGGTCTGTCTAGGCTATCTCAGTTCTGCCCTCTTGGGGCGCCTTGCCCCTCCTTATAAAGGCGGAGGAGGCCGGCTTACATGTTGAGTCCTTTTAGGACACTGCTAATCTAATACAAGTCGAGTCCTTGTAGGACACTACTAATCTATTACAATTTGGCAAGGTGAGCCCTTTTCCTAATCTGACTATGGAGTCGGCCTGCTGGGCTTCCTCCTGGTGGGCCTCGTTGATCCTTCTTGCGGGTACCCGTGTCCCATATCCCCGACAGCGGGTGAGGTTGCGATCCGTGCAGCCGCCATGGATGCTGGCGCCTCCATTGAGCGCAGGGCGGCCTGCGTAGGGCGGAGGGTTCCGCGACTGTCCACCAGATAACGCAGACTACCAAAGGTAATCCACGTGCTCTGTTGGAATCCGGCGTAAGCCGAAAGATCCGCCGGCGAGTGCTCGACGTACTCGAGTAAGCCGGTGTAGATCGACTCCCTCGCGCTGATGGTGCTGTTGGTTGCGGGTGAGGCCGACATGATCACGACTCCAGCGATCTGTTCTTTCCCACAGACGGCACCAATTGACGAGCTTGTGACTCGGCAAATCCCTAGGTCGAATACCCCGGGTTGATTGAAGGAGAAAGAGAGAGATCAGACTGGTGAACACGACGGCTAACAGGGGGCGATTTTACCCAGGTTCGGCCCCTCGAGTTGAGGTAAAGACCTACTCCTGCTTGTCTGGAATTATCGATTGGTGGCTACAATGCGATGTTCAATGATTCGATGCCCTAGACGGCGCACCCTCCCGGCCTTTATACTACAGGCCGGGTCTCGGGTGGACGGTGCAGATTGCACGTACAAGATAAGGAAAGCATCACCGACCTAAGTCGACTACTTGTGCCACACGGTGTCCTTCTTGGGCTTCGGTGGGCCTTCATTGGCGTGACCCAGGTACCACCACCGTGGGAGACCCGAAAGGTAACCCCACGACATGATGGCTTCTCATACTTGTCATGTTGATCTTCAACGTCTTCAGAAACATTTCTGAATTATGGTCCTCTATAAATGAGATAAGATAACTTAGAAAGCAATTAGATGAGAAGGTTACAAGAAGATATTAGGAAAGTTTTGGACAATAGAAAAATAACATTTGTTCCTATGGTCTTTCTTATCTCTAATCCAAACCTAGGGTTTTCGAGCCTACAGGCAACACAGTGCTCTGATACCATCTGTAGCGGACCTTCACTTAAAAATAGGCAAGATCCATGTGTATAGTGCAAATCCCTGGATCGATTCGTTTGCACACACAGTTTAAGATGAAATATCACAACATTGTATCAATTTATTACACGATTGAATCCAGAGTCAAAATAAACCATTACAACTTTGCATAGCTCGAAGCTAGCATAAAACAGAAATAACAGCGGAAGACTAAATATTATTGCATGGAGTCCCAATCTTCATATAGCCACAGGCGAAACATGTTGGTTGCAGACTCGAAACCCTTAACGAAACCTCACTCTTCGTCTGAACAACCTGATAAAAAGATATTCAACAAGGTGGGTCAGAACCATATAAAATGGAACTGGCAAGTGACACTTTGTGGACTCATAGAGGAAAACTCTAATAACCTATATGCATATTTGGCTTGTGGAGTTTTGAAGGCTATTTTGCATAAAGCCAATTTTTCCTATCTCTTTTCAAAACACTTTTTCATCTAAACGAGACAGGTATGGTATGACAACCATTGTCTCAACTACCCTGGTTCACCCTTCAAAATTTTACTTAGGAAATTAGAATGATGAGATCCTCCGTTGACGTCCTCGTCCAGCTTGCTCAGAACTGTCCGTAACCGGGGACACGGCTAAGTACTTAGATTGACACTCTGCAGAGGTTGTGCACTTTCACCATAAGACTTCATCAACCCATTCGGACCTTGACCCTTCTTGAAGTGAAAAGGAAAGGAGGAGATGAAGACGAGACTTTTCCGAAGTACTTTCCCGACCACTGCCGTCCTGACGCGCTCCACCTACTTTCCTCTACCACCACCTGTCAGGCCGGGCCGGTTCCATACTACATATTTAGTCAAGCCAGAGCCCATATGACTTATGGCTGCACGGTAAGCTAACTAAACTCGGAGTAACGTTGATCTCTTTGTCCCTGGGTGGCCGTCCACAAGTGAGCCAATCTCGGGTGAAAAACACCATAGACATGGTCCCGAGTAGCCACTCAACCATAAACCACCAAGCAATGCCAAAATCCACCCAGGAGGTTCTTTAACTTAGTAGAATTTTACTTTTAACAAAAACAACATTTTGCATAGCATTTCTATAATTCTACTAAGTTATCATAGGAGCATCTAGACCATCTAGTAAAGGGAGAAACTAATCTAAACATGTTTTTAGCATAGCAATACTAATAGGGTCATTTAACAGATTGCCACTAGAGGCTTGGTAGTACTCAGTTTTGCCACTAGTTTCAAATGGCTTACAGTTTTGCCACTACTTCAGTTGCAGCTGCTATAGCGAGGCCAAACGGCCAGTCTGAAGCGGATTCCGTCTGTTAGGCGTTAGTGGACTTGGTCCGCGTCTTACAGGTGGGACCAGTTTACTTCTTACAGGTGGGACTGGGCAAGGCGCTAGCTGCTGATGAGTGGGACCCACATGCCCTTGCTGAAAATAAACAAACACACCCACCTTTCTCTCTCTTAAACGTGGGACCAAGGCAACAAAAGGAAAGTAAAAAAAGGCAACAAAGGGAAATAGGAAAACAGTCCTGGCCATGCCGGCGGCCCTCGACACCGGAGCAGAGCCGACCTCGACGCCGCCGGAGCGAGGGCGGCGCGTCCGAAACGGCGGCGGCGTTCGTCGCGGTGGTGTCCTGCTCCAACTGCCGCTTCAAGTGCTGGCTTCTCCGTCCATGACGCTCCATCCGCTCATGGTCGTCTCCCTCACCCGGAGCTCCACCCCGCGGTCTTCGCCGTCCACGATGACCTCAGGAGGCAAGCGACAGGGAAAAGATGCATATGAGGATCAGTTGCTCACCCTAGTCGCTCTAGTATTATCAATTGGGGCGGAGGATCTCTAAGGCGCTCGATATCATCCGCGGCGAGCTTCGGCCGGTGGTGAAGGGGACGAGCTGATTCCGACTGCCCCAACTCGAACCAGTGCCACATTGGGCTCCGCCGGGTCCTACTATTCCTCCATGCGAAAGGACGCGAGCCGGGATGGACTAAAACGTCGGGATCGACGCCGTCTTCCTCGCCTCCGACCGAAGGTCGCCGTGCTCGATTCGCTTCCTTATGACCTCCCCCGACCTCTAAATCCACTCTATTTTGTTCCACGAGAGCCTATGGTCCTAACGGGCAAGTTTTTATGCGCGAGGGATGGCTTATCCGACGACCACGACCGGGCGGCGCCGTCGATATTTTGTCGAGCACCTTGTGGGCATGCTCTGGACATGGCCATGTCGGCATCAGTGCGTTCCGGGATATTCCTAACGATTTAGGAAGAAAACTTTATATCTTTGTGCGCCAAATGGGAAATACTACAACTTTGTAGTTATAAGGTTTCGCTAGTTTGGAACTTTCTATATTGCGATTTTGTGAAAAACATTTCTGGTCCAAATAGCATTGCCATGTTTGAGTAGGCAAATGAATTTTTCATAATGTAAAACCTTGTCAAATAGTTAGAGGTCTACTAGAATATGCCATTTTACCCACTTAGAAAAAGGGTTCACTTTTTAGGTAGATAAGTAGGTGTAAATCCCTATTTGAATTGAATTAAAAAAATCAAATAAATGGGAAACCATGACATAGTTTGTCGAAACGAGGCCATATTTCACACACTCATGGTATATTTCACACACTCATGGTAATGCATCAATATGGTATAGCCAAAGGTGTGAGATTTCAAGCATTGCATGAAAATGCATCAATATGCACCAAAATGAGCTACAAAAGAGCCCCAAAGGTAGCCCAAACAACCCCATTTCTAATCCTGTCATTTTTTCGACCTTCTCCAAATGATCTCAAACTCTAGGGTTAACATCTATTGCACTAATATAGTGTCCTTGACCAATATGGAGTCATTTCTCAAAACATAAACCACCTCTCTTCACACATGAGAGTTCATAGTTTGAGATGTGAGATTTTACACCATATTGAAGCATCTTGTTTGATATATATCTAGACCTTATTTATCAGTTGGAGCTGTTAGTACATGACAAACTAAGACCATGTGCACTAGATTTTCATTTTTTGAAGTTTTATGAATATTTTATGATTATTTCAAAATCGGTCAAACCCAAGTTTGACCAACATTTAAACAAGTTTTAAATACCAAAATGAAAAACTAAGCCTGGGTCATTCTTAGTGACACCAAAATGAAGCTTTGGTGATTTTTTCAATTTTTTTAAATTTTCAAAACATAAACCACCTCTCTTCACACATGAGAGTTCATAGTTTGAGATGTGAGATTTCACACCATATTGAAGCATTTCTTGTTTGATATATATCTAGACCTTATTTATCAGTTGGAGCTGTTAGTACATGACAAACTAAGACCATGTGCACTGGATTTTCATTTTTTTGAAGTTTTATGAATATTTTATGATTATTTCAAAATCGGTCAAACCCAAGTTTGACCAACATTTAAACAAGTTTTAAATACCAAAATGAAAAACTAAGCCTGGGTCATTCTTAGTGACACCAAAATGAAGCTTTGGTGATTTTTTCAATTTTTTTAAATTTTCAAAACATAAACCACCTCTCTTCACACATGAGAGTTCATAGTTTGAGATGTGAGATTTCACACCATATTGAAGCATTTCTTGTTTGATATATATCTAGACCTTATTTATCAGTTGGAGCTGTTAGTACATGACAAACTAAGACCATGTGCACTGGATTTTCATTTTTTTGAAGGTTTATGAATATTTTATGATTATTTCAAAATCGGTCAAACCCAAGTTTGACCAACATTTAAACAAGTTTTAAATACCAAAATGAAAAACTAAGCCTGGGTCATTCTTAGTCACACCAAAATGAAGCTTTGGTGATTTTTTCAATTTTTTTAAATTTTCAAAACATCAAACCCTCTCTCACTTCCTTGAACTCTCTGCAACTTCGTTCGTGGTAAGTCATTTGTGTGAAGGATTTCTCATGAAAATACTCATATACCAAGTTTATATTTTTTTTTCATAACTATGTCATGTAAGTAGACCATGTGCGATGGTTTTATGTTATTTTGATTTTTTTTGAATTATTTGTGCTCATTTGAATGTTTGGTCAAACTTTGCACAAAACCGTTGACCGACTCAAAATCAAAGTTTATATTTTTTTTGATAACTATGTCCTGTAAGTAGACCATGTGCGCTGGTTTTATATTTATTTGATTTTTTTGAATTACTTATGCTCAACCCTAGCTCATTCCATCGATATCGTGAACGTGTGAATGTTGGAATTGAAATATGGATATAACAAGTTTTATATTTTTTATAGCAACTTAGTTGCATAAGTAGACCATGTGCGCTGGTTGTATGTTGTTTTGATTATTTTTGAATTAGTTGTGCTCAACCCTAGCTCATTCCATCGATAGCTTGAATTGTGTGAATGTTTTTCATTTAACTGTGGATATAACAAGTTTTAAATTTTTTTTAGCAACGTAGCTGCATAAGTAAACAGTGAGCGAAAGTTTCATATTTATTTGATTTTTTCTAAATTATTTATGCTCAACCCTAGCTCACTGAAACCCTAAACCCCGGAAACCCTAAACCCCGTCCGAAACCCCCGGAAGCACTAAACCCCGTCCGAAACCCCGTCCGAAACCCCCCTGCTTCAACCTACAGGATTTTTTTCACATTTTTATCTAAAACTTGAAAAATTCGGATTTTTTAGACCTAGATCTACATATTAGATCCCGAAATTTGTCATTTTTACATAGACCAAACTACACAATATTTCACACTCAAGTTTTGCACATAAGAATAAATATTCACTGTTGACATATAGGAATTTTTTCACATTTTTATCTAAAACTTGAAAAATTCAAATTTTTTAGATCTAGATTTAGATATTAGATACCGAAATTTGTCATTTTTACATAGACCAAACTAAACAATATTACACACCGAAATTTTGCACATAAGAATAAATGTTCATTGTTGACATCCAGGATTTTTTTTCACATTTTTATCTAAAACTTGAAAAATTCGAATTTTTTAGATCTAGATCTTAGATCCCGAAATTTGTCACAATGTTTTACGATTGTTTCATTTTACACAGGCCAAACGACACAAGAATTTGGAAAATCGCTTTGGCAAAGTTGTTTACTATATCATTGGCAACATCTGAGATTTTTTTCACATTTAAATTCGAAAGTTGAATTTTTTCGAATTCTGAACTGTTATAGATCTAAATGTGAGATCTAGAAATTTGTCTTTTTTACACAGGCCAAAAAACACAAGAATTTCGAAAATCGCTTTGGCAAAGTTGTTTCTTATATCATTGGCAACATCGGAGATTTTTTTCACATTTAAATTCGAAAGTTGACTTTTTTCGAATTCTGCACTGTTCTAGATCTAGATGTTAGATCTTGAAATTTGTTTTTTACAGATGCCAAATGACATAAGAATTTGGAAAATCGCTTTGGCAAAGTTGTTTCCTATATCATTGGCAACATCGGAGATTTTTTTCACATTTAAATTCGAAAGTTGACTTTTTTTCAATTTTGCACGGTTCAAATCTAGATGTCAGATCTAGAAATTTGTTTTTTTTACACAGGCCAAACGACACAAGAATTTGGAAAATAGCTTTGGCAAATTTGTTTCCTATATCATTGCCAACATCGGAGATTTTTTTCACATTTAAATTCGAAAGTTGACTTTTTTCGAATTCTGCACGGTTCTAGATCTAGATCTCCGATCTAGATGTCAGATCTAGAAATTTGTCTTTTTTACACAGGCCAAACGAAATAAGAATTTGGAAAATCGCTTTGGCAAAGTTGTTTCCTATATCATTAGCAACACCTGGAATTTTTTTCACATTTTCGAATTTTTCAAACTTGAAATTCGAATTTAAACCTGTAAGTTCAGGGCCCACTGTCAGTAACGCCAACAGACGGAATCGACTTCAAACTTGCCGTCGGGGGCAAAGTAGAGCAGACGCGACCAAACTAGGGGCAAAACTGAGGTCGATTCGCAACTAGGGGCAAAACTGAGGTCGTGGGCACAACCGAGGGCAATCCATTAAATAGCCCATACTAATAAACCTATCATGCTATTTTTCAAGTAATACTACAACATGCATATATCAAAATAATAGGACAAAAATATGCAAGTGTGCCACTTGCCTTTTTGGTACTTTTATAATTTAAAACAAAATAATGAAATTCAAAATATTCATATTGAAATATTTGGCACCTTTATGCCAATTTCAATATGGTTTTAGAAATTTATTTTAATACCCTTTTATTTTAAATAAAAACTAGAATATCAAAAGTAATCTTTTTAATATATATTTTGCAATATCATTTTAAATTTCAATATAATAATTTGGTAAACCTTTTTACAAAACAATATAGTAATAAGTCCAAAAAATACTTTTAGGGTTTATATTTTCCCAAAGTACTATTTTAACTTCATAACTTTAAAATAGAAATAGATAATTTGTTTGAAACATTTGAAAACTCAAAATACTTTTTAAGAGGTCATCAAACCTTATATCTTTTGGGGTTTTCTTTTATTTTGAGATTTTCTATCAAACAATTCTCAAAAAAATTCTTTCTTTGTCAAAAAGTTTTAGTTTCTTGTGATTTTTAACATTCCAAAGTTTTGAGATGTTACACCATAGCATTAAGATCATACTGTCCTCTTTATCCCATACAATGTCAAAAACCGGGATGGGGCTTAGGTTTCTGTCACTCCGGCAGCCCTACCCCCCGGCCTCCTTCACGTACTACAAACCCTATGATGTGATCCATGCGCGCATAAATATATAATGGGCACCATAGGACTGTACCATATCGACATACAACTCGAATCAACCAAACATATTCAATAATTCAACCATATGACAAAAAGAACTACACAAACATGATATAGATCATTGGATAATACTTTATAGCATCAAACACCATGTTTACATAGAGGGGTACAGAGGTTTGCGGGAGAGTGGACCACTATATACAAGGAGGAATTGGCGATGGAGATGGCGGTGAAGGCGGCGGCCATGGAGGAAAGGGCAAGGCGGAGGCGGCACGGGTGGCGCCGGCGGCGGCGGCGCATGGCAGCGGCCGGCAGGCTAGGGGGAGCGCCGCCCCCTAACCCCCTTCCTCCATGGCTTCTTGGTGCTGTAGAGGAGCCTGATAATCCCCAAGAGCAAGGAATCACTATAGCACAATTCGATAAGTATTTGAGTGTCGAACCCACGAGGAGCTGAAGGTAAACTATCTATTCTCTAAAGCCCTATAACCCTCTTATATGGCCTTTTATGCAAAGCAATAAATTTGAGTATCAAAGGAACTAACTAATGGAAGCGAGTGATGTGGAGTAGGTTTATCTAGCAACAAGTTTCTAAGAGCAAGTTTTCTAATGCAAGTTTCTTAAAGTAGCAAGTAGCAAGGATCTCAAGTAGCAAATATCTCAAGGGAGCAAATGTTCTGGCAATTGTTATTTCATTCGTGTGGTTGTCACAATTAGTGAAGCACATGTTTTAGTCTTAATTGTTTCTTCTAGGGGGGAGCCATAAATAGGTGTAGCCAAGTAAATAAGCAAATTACACAACTCTTATGATGGATCTCATGGCCAATTAAATGTGCAGCACAAGAATTATTAAGACATAATTGTCCCACCATAGCCTTAAGTTCTAGGGTCCCCCATATATATTCCCCCAATAGAGTAACTTCATGATTCGATCTCGGGTTTACATGTCCTCCCAAGTCTCCTCACTCCATTACCTTACCGGTGATCACCTTACATGCATTCCCCAACATATGCGTGCACTCATACATTGTACATCAAGACAATCATAAAAGATAACAAAACTTGTATGCAACCAATCAACGAACTATTTCACAAATGCCATGAACAAATCACTTCTCAAACATTGATGGAGAGACACAATAGATTATGGGAAAAGTATATTGCATCATACATCATGTTTGCCAAGAGTTTATAGTGGAGAGATGAGATGATCTTGCTGTATAAGTTGATGATGAACACGCCGGAGGGGGGTGGAGCCCTCCGGAGGTGGATTCCGGTGGCGTTTCCCCCCACCGATCTTCTCCGGTGGCAGGCTTCTGTCTTTCTGTTTCGTGTTTTGTGTTTCTCCGTCGCCTCCTCGTGAAACTCCTTGGGGGGCTCTTTATATAGGAGTTTTTAGATCACGAGGAAGCTTCGGGAAGAAGGATCGACGCAAACGGAGCCACGAGGCCCAAAAGAGGTGGGCCCACGCGGCCAGGTACATGGGCCATGTGGGGCACACTCTTTTGGCCCTCCGGCCTCCGTTTGCTTGCTTCCTTCGCTCTGAGGTCTTCCTCCTTCCAAAAAAATGATCCCCGTAAATTTGCAGCTCATTATGACGTCGTTAAGGCCCTGAAATAAATAAGGAAAGAAATAGGGTTTTTCTGCCTGCGCAGGATTAATTCCATAAATAGGGGAAATCATTATTAATTACCAAAAATCATTAAATAACAGTAATATACCCCTTATATGATGCAAATATGAATGGAATATGAGAATTATAATGCAAAGTTCATGTATGCATTTTACATGCATCAACATCCCCAAGCTTAACCTATACTCGTCCTCGAGTATGAAGGTGATAAAACTAACATGGACTTTGCATTTTAATTCTATCAGTGGATATCAAAGATGATTATTATTGCTACATAGAGTCAAATGATTCATTATTTAAAGGAGTAGAAATATGCAAGATAGATTATAAAGTGATATCAAATATTCAATGCAAGGATGTTCAATGATAGTTCACAAAGTGTAACATAAAAGATAGTAATATGGACCACATGTATGCAATATGATAAGTAAGAACATCCTACATAGATCATAGAGTGAAGATGAAAATCTGAATATAAAAGGTGGACACTTTGGAAAAGATATATAAATGAGTAGAGGTAAAACATGCATAAGTTTCATCTATCCTCCAAACTATTCTACTTAAGTTATTGATTTGCAATGGTAATACTTGGTGTCAAGCTCTCATTCCCCTATCATAGCATCTTGAATGATTAAAGTTTAATGTGAAAGCAAATATGAGTAGTGGCCTTGATAAAGCAAAGGTTAGATGTCTCATGCCCCTTGAATACAAGTACCTACACCATGATTACTCATCTTGGGAAACAAAGCAAGTTTAAGTTATCTATCATTGTAAGTAATAATGGTATTATCAAGAGCCTCTACTGGGGTACCTCTTGTCCCATGAAATGGATCAAGCCCACATCAAAACAACAAGACAAACAAACATAATGAACAACCTGAACACCCTTTTTATTTACCACTTGATATAGCTTTTTATTGTAGGCTGTATCACAGAAAGTTCAAAATAGCATGTAAGTAAATTTCCACCATGAATGATGCATGGCTTAGATTAGCGGCCCAGGTTTCTCTATGACCATTTATACAACTCATTTAAACTTACTCTATTTCCACATTATTTCACCATGATAGGCATCCATAAGCAAAAGTACATGATATCAACTAAATAAATGATGGAACATGTTGAAAGCTTTGCATGTGACAACACATATGGGCTAACTCCCAACCTTAAACATTTATCAAGCAACTATCATCATAATATTAATCATAATGGTTCATGTTTATTAAATGCAATAAAAGTGAAGTGTGCATCAAGTTCGCGAGAGTTTTTTAACCAACTTTTCCCATTACAATAAATAACATAATCATTTTCATTTAGAGGTATAGATAACACAAATAACATGATAAACATACTTGGAATAGCATAAAGCTAATAGGTAGATATGGTGGACTCACTGGAAAAACTTTGGTTGAAGGTGTTGGAAACAAGTTTTTACTTGTTGGAATTTTTGGGCTAGCAAAAGGGAGAAAGATGACCATCTAGATACATGCATGAGTGTCCATAGAACTAACTAATTCATGTTAAACCAAGTAAGGTAACATTCAGCATCTAAACATGAATATAAGATAGCTCTTGATAAAACACTTGCAAATTGACACTCATTAAAAACATATGAATTATGCAACTATATGTAACTTTTTAAATCAACTCAAACATCCCTTTCCCAATCATTATAATAGCATCCAACTAAATTAAACCCAAACTTCCAGTAGCTCTCTCATATAAAAATTATAGTGGTGGCCTCAAAACAAAAGCTAGACTAACATAACAAACAAATAAAAGACGCTCCAAGTTTATGCGATAAAGTGCATTGATAGAAAAACAGAAGTTAGACGTGTGCAAACCGAGAGTGTGTTGGTCTAGTGGGGATGTCTTCACATCCCCAAGCTTATGGTTTTCACCATCCTTGGATAGCTCTTGGTGCATCTCCTCTAATCCCTGTGAAAAAACTTCAAAACACTGTTTCTCCCATTTCTTTTCTGTGGGCTGACATTAGTAGTGATAGACAAATGCATTACTTGCTGCTTATAATCCTTAGACAACAATTCATATGAATGTCCAGAAAGTGTATAATGTTGTATGCCTATTAATAAACTCAATTGGATCAACAAGATTCAAGTTAAAAGTTCAAAACATGCATCAAACAATATTGGACAGAATCTGTCCAGAAAACTGACAGCAGAAAAACGTATTTTTCTACCTGACTTACACATGTCTAAAAATTCTGAAACAATTCATGCATACAGAGGATAAAAAGTTTCAGTTACAGTAAAAAATATCAGCTCAATCGGAGTTACAGAATAATAAATCAAAATCAAACCGTGCACAGACCTGTGCTGGAATGAAATCTCCGCATGCAAAACAACAACTTTTTCACACCAAAATGGGTAAAACTTGGCACTTTATTAAAAATTCCAGAAACTAAACTAAGAAAACATTCTATTGCTACAACAAGAGGACACAAAGAAAATCAAAAGTAAAAACAACCGGGTTGCCTCCCGTAAAGCGCTTTCTTTATAGCCATATAGCTAGGCTTACTTACTTGGTATCAAGATGGTTGGAGTGAGGTGGCTTGGCATCCCCAAGCTTAAATTCTTGTATGTAGGGTGAGCTTAGGGGTTACATCCCCAATCTTGAGTTTTTGTCCCTCTTGATCTTGTTCATCACCCTCAATTCTTCCACCTTAAAATTTATCTCACACAAAACTCATCATAAACTTGATTAGAGGGGTTAGTGCCTTCATAAATTAAATCCACATAGGTACAGCAAAGACATATCATGAATTGATTCTAAACATTAGCTACTGTTACTACGGTTGTGTAATGCTCCTTGATCAAAAGAACCGCACAAAACACAAGTAATGAGAGCAATGCGAAATAAAGACAGAATCTGTCAAAAACTGGATAGCCCGTAAAGAGTGAATTTTCAGAGGCACTTAAGTTGCTCAAACCAAAAAACTTTGAACTAATGAATTGTGTATTAATAACTTAAGATTGCTGTGGTAAAATAGCAAGTCAATATTACTGTTATGTGATTTTTAACATTTTTCGCAGTGAAGCTCAGGAATCTGTTTTCTAGGCAGCAAATCACTATTGTTTAATCCTACCTCTCAAAAGAGGTTATTCTTGCCTTTTAAGATGAAAAACAAGATACAAAGGTGATGCCACTCTTTTTATTTGGTTTTATCTTTGGTAAAAGTTTTAATGATAGGGACTTTGCAATGGTTCCATTGGCATGAACAACACATGTTCAAGGTCGACCCCAACTTCTCCATTACTCATCCTTCTCATTTACTTTCCCAAATTTTATGTAAAGTGAAAATCTTAAACTAATTGTTAGAAAACAGTAGGTAAAGTTATTTTACATGTTGTAAGGATATAAAGGTGTGCTCAAACTGAATAGGGCATTAAAGCATAAGGAACACACCACAGAATATTAAACAATTTACTTTTAAGTCTAACTCTCTTCCTATGCATTGGAGTTTTATATATGAATAAATAACAGCAAACTTGAGGTAACCAATGCATATAAAAATCAATAGCTTGCATTTTAAATAACATAGATACATAAAGGGTATTCTTATCTCTTCCTCTCTCATAATAGTTGCAAGCATTAAAGTTAAACATAACCACATAGTTTTGAATAGAATCACCATATAAAGACTTATCATCTAATGAGCATAATGGATCATCATGTAAAGCATTATCATATAGCATGTATAAACCATATTCTTCATCATTATTAATAATGTTCTCATTAGGCATAGGTTGATATTCTTCCTCATCATCAGAGTCATAAAAGCAAAGTTTATCATTAGCAAAACCTTGAGTGTTACCCTCATCCATAGGTGGTGAAGGTGGAAGTTCCTTCTCTTCATTCTCTAGTTGTTAATCATTTTCAACATCTTCTTGGGGTTGCACAGGCATCCCCAAGCTTAGGCTTTTGTCATCTTCTTCCTGCAAAACATCAGTACTACCTTGGGCAAATCTCTTCCTTGTGTCAACAACATAGATATTTTCATCAAATTCACATATGCAAATTTCAAGGAGATTGGCAATAAAAACTTTATAATGAGAAGCTATAAGGCAGGTTTCATGTTCATCAATGAAGGTGTATAATTCATAGGCTCCCATAAAAATAACAAATTGCTCTACTTCTTCCATCCCTAAGTGAGCATAATTCCATGTATGATAAGTTGCAAGAACAGGTTCGTATTTATTGGAAGGGCATTGGAATTCAAAGTGTCTAAAGTATTTAGAGCAATAAATTTCTTCCTCAAGATAATCAAGCAGCTCACTAGCAATTTTATATAGAAGCTCTATGTAGCCTCCTAATCTTTTCCCTTCATTTGATTTTCTAAATTCAGCAGCTATCAAGGCGTTTTCATAATAATTTTCCATTTTATAATTTTTGTGTGTTTTGAAATATATGTTAGTATGCAATGCAAACAAGAATAAAAGTTTAGCACAACGCTCCCCGGCAACAGCGCCAGAAAAGTACTTGATAATCCCCAAGAGCAAGGAATCACTATAGCACAATTCGATAAGTATTTGAGTGTCGAACCCACGAGGAGCTGAAGGTAAACTATCTATTCTCTAAAGCCCTATAACCCTCTTATATGGCCTTTTATGCAAAGGAACTAACTAGTGGAAGCGAGTGATGTGGAGTAGGTTTATCTAGCAACAAGTTTCTAAGAGCAAGTTTTCTAGTGCAAGTTTCTAGCAAATATCTCAAGGGAGCAAATGTTCTGGCAATTGTTATTTCATTCGTGTGGTTGTCACAATTAGTGAAGCACATGTTTTAGTCTTAATTGTTTCTTCTAGGGGGGAGCCATAAATAGGTGTAGCCAAGTAAATAAGCAAATTACACAACTCTTATGATGGATCTCATGGCCAATTAAATGTGCAGCACAAGAATTATTAAGACATAATTATCCCACCATAGCCTTAAGTTCTAGGGTCCCCCATATATATTCCCCCAATAGAGTAACTTCATGATTCGATCTCGGGTTTACATGTCCTCCCAAGTCTCCTCACTCCATTACCTTACCGGTGATCACCTTACATGCATTCCCCAACATATGCGTGCACTCATACATTGTACATCAAGACAATCCTAAAAGATAACAAAACTTGTATGCAACCAATCAACGAACTATTTCACAAATGCCATGAACAAATCACTTCTCAAACATAGATGGAGAGACACAATAGATTATGGGAAAAGTATATTGCATCATACATCATGTTTGCCAAGAGTTTACAGTGGAGAGATGAGATGATCTTGCTGTATAAGTTGATGATGAACACGCCGGAGGGGGTGGAGCCCTCCGGAGGTGGATTCCGGCGGCGTTTCCCCTCTCTGATCTTGTCCGGCGGCAGCCTTCTGTCTCTTTGTTTCTGGTTTTGTGTTTCGCCGCCGCCTCCTCGCAAAACTCCTCGGGGGGGCTCTTTATATAGGAGTTTTTAGGTCACGAGTAAGCTTCGGGAAGAAGGATCGACGCAAATGGAGCCACGAGGCCCAAAAGAGGTGGGCCCATGCGGCCAGGTACAGGGGCCACGTGGGGCACCCTCTTTTGGCCCTCCGGCCTCCGTTTGCTTGCTTCCTTCGCTCCGAGGTCTTCCTCCTTCCAAAAAAAATGATCCCCGTAAATTTGTAGCTCATTATGAAGTCGTTAAGGCCCTGAAATAAATAAGGAAAGAAATAGGGTTTTTCTGCCTACGCAGGATTAATTCCATAAATAGAGGAAATCATTATTAATTACCAAAAATCATTAAATAATAGTAATATACCCCTTATATGATGCAAATATGAATGGAATATGAGAATTATAATGCAAAGTTCATGTATGCATTTTACATGCATCAGAGCCCTCCCCCTTGTATATGAGAGGCAAGGGGGAGGCAAATTCGTGGCTTTTGGTGGCTGCCCCCAAAATTAGGGTTTCCTCTCTTTATATAGGTGGAGACAATGCTTCCCGGCCTTCCGATTGATGGCCCCTTGATCCAAGGGCTCTTGGGAACCTCTAAAACCTTCCTAGGGACCCCTCACATCCTTAATGAGGTCCCAAAGTTGTGGCTTGGTCGAATCCTCCAAGTTTGGTAAGAGTTGGAGTCAATCACGTCACCAACTTTCGGAATCCCGTAATCAGATATTTGGCCTTCAGTAAAACGGGGATTCCCGGAGCTACGTACCTCCGATTAGGCTGTTCTTGGGCTTAAATGAAAGCTACAGAAATTTCACACAACTTTGTGGGGGCTCCTATACCCTGCGTGCTGCGGGGATAGTGCAGCGCCGCGTACCCCCCCCCCCCCCCCCCCCCGCAAGGAAACGGGTCGGCCCAACAACACAGGTACTGTTTTTTTTTACTTTTCGGTTTTATTTACTGTTTTTATTTTTCGTTTCTTTTTTTATACTAACAATAAAATGTGTTTATATTTGTGGGAGAAAACAACAAAAAATCATTGAAATATAAAATATGTATATATGTAGAAAATATAAAATATATATCTATTTTATTTGAACTATTATCACACATGGAAAAAATTATTTGAACGAAATTTTGTTTTATTTAAACAATTTAATAAATTTTTTTATCTTATTTGAACAATTTTCAAAACATGAACAATTATGCTATTTGAAGTTATTAGAACAAATTTTCAAGAAAACATTTATCACATTTGAACGATTTTTAAAACATGAACAATTATGCTATTTGAACGAATTTTCAAGAAAGCATTTATCTTATTTGAATGATTTTAAAACATTGAACAAATTATGTTATTTGAATGAATTTTCAATAAAACATTTATCTTATTTGAACAATTTTAAAAAGTGAACAGAAAATGCTGGTGAACGGAAACTATTTTGAACGATTTTAAAAGTGAACAGAAAAGGTTTGTGAACAAAATCTAATTTTGAACGATTTTAAAAACTGAAGATAAAAAGTCTCTGAACGAAAATTATTTTTTAACGATTTTTAAATAGTGAACAAAATAGATATTTGAACGGAAACTATTTTTGAACATTTTTATGTTATTGAAACAATTCAGAACATTTATATTATTTAATAGAAAGAAAACTACTTAGTTTTTCTACAACATGCACATTTGTTTAATATAAACTAGAAAAAAGACAAAATACAAAAAAATAAAACTAAAAATAAACATAAAAAGAAATAAGAAAAAAACAAAACAAAAAAGATGCAAAGAAGAAAAACGTAAAAAAGAAAAGAAACAGGAAAACGAAAAATAGAAAGAGAGAAACGTAAAAAGAAAAAAGTAACCAAAAATGTTAAATAAAGTAAAATAAGTAAAATATAAATAGAAAGAAAAATAAGACAAAAAAAGAAACAGAAAAAAGAAAATAAGAAAGAAACAGAAAAACAAAAAGCAAACCAAAGAAAAAAACCGGAATCATTTTAATGGGCCGGCGCGCTATTGCTACGGGGACGTACGCGGAGGTTTGTACGCCCCGCGTAACGCGGGGTATAGGATTCGCCCAACTTTGTCCGTTGTGAGGTCTTCAGTTGACGTAGTTGTCAGCTCTCAAATTGACGATTTTTGAAATATGTTGGAAGGGACAGATTTCAGGAAAGTCAGAGTCTACCTCCAACAAGTCTCCTTTTACGTTTTTGCCAATTTCCAAGTGATTCCTACACATCAAAGTGTAAAACAAGAACATTGTGCACTTTTGCAACTATTAATAGGTTAGTCCAAATAAATCATAAACTTAATATAAAAACAAGTGTCAAAGGCATAAAAGTGGCATGAAACAATCAAAAATTATAGATACGTTTCGGACGTATCAACATCCCCAAGCTTAATTCCTACTCGTCCTCGAGTAGGTAAATGATAACAAAATAATTTTTGATGTTGAATGCTTTATCAGGTTTTTAACAATTGCATGATAAATGATGTATAGATAATAAAACTTTAGCAACCATGTTATCTAATGAAAATATATCAACGAACTAAGAGTTCATAATATGAAATTTATAAACATCAAGCAAGATTGTAATGATCATAATAAAACATGATAGAGTGGTTTCTCGCTTGCCCTTTCTGGTACCGCAAAACATAAATGCAGAGCACCTCCATAGTTTAAGTGGAGACTAGAACAAAGATATCAAAGATAGAAACATCACAGTTATAACTTAGTTAATAGTATTTTGCAACAAAGCACATTACACTAAGAATGACAACTATGATCTCGAAGAAGTGCTCAAAGAAAGATATGGTGACTCAACATAAAAATAAAAGACAGGCCCTTCGCAGAGGGAAGCATGGATTAGTCATGTGCTAGATCTTTTTATATTTTTATTTTTATTTTTCAACAGAAGTAAAACAGTTTTGAGATATGCATGCTTTCGTCAATGACTTCACAGTAAAAAAACTAGCTAGCCATTTCAAGCAAGGCTTTTAGACTTGTGAGAGCGGCTGGTTTTAGAGGAACGAGTACATTCCTCTTTCTCATTTGTTTCACCACTAACCAATGTTTTTAGCTGATTTCTCAGATTTTCATTGTGCGGAGGAGAATGGTGAGTTATATTTATATTTTGCTTAAGCCGCTCTCGGGTAAATTCAAGTGAGGACGTGAACCATCAACACCGGGTGAAAGGGGGGAAATGACCTTGCTTGTCACATGTTATATCTAGCTTCGCTACTGCTTCCTCATGAGATAAAAATAGAGGCACAAAAAGGAGCATTTTGAATATTTTAAAGGTAGCACATGACAAATTTACTTGGAGCGGCAAGGAAATACCACATATAGGAATTTATGGTAGACGCTTTGGAAAGACTGGTTTTAAGGATTTTGGATGCACGAGCATCATTCCCGCTCAGTACAGGTGAAGGCTAGCAAAAGACTATGAAGCGACAACTAGGAGAGCAATACTTGTCATAATCATGCTTTGCGACAAATCAATATTAAACAAGGCGTAAAAGTGACATCAATACTTTGAGGCAAAAAGTTCAACGAGGCGTGGGAATTTCTTTTGGTCAATCATGTGTAGACATGTGCCAAGTCAATCCAACATGAATTATTCGGAGGAGGATACCACACTACCATACCATCTTATGAGTAAAACAATGCATGTTAACATCAAAAATAACATATTATGCACTCCTAATTAACAAATTGATACTAATCAAAAGAAAAACACAAATTTCTAAACAATATTGTTCACACATCATTTTTAAGTTTCAACAAGTAATCCAACAACCAAATAAACTCCCAATCAACTATCCAAACATGGGATAAATAAAATATATGACAATCAGCTCATTTATGTAAATGGTGTTTTGATACTAAGACAAAAAGTAATAAGATACACACGCTCCAAGTTTATGCAAGTTTCTATGTTGCTCAAAAACAAAGTTTGAAGGTTTGCAAACCGAGTGATTGTTGATGTAGAGGGATGCGGAGAAATCCCCAAGCTTATTGCTTTGACCATCCTTGGATATTTCTCAGTTCGGTGTTCCTTCATTTCATGTGACAAAACTTTAACACAAAAACTCTCCCATTCTTTTCTGCGGTTAGACATTAGTGCAATAGATAATATTTCCAATGTGCTGCCATTAAACCTAATCAAATTTTGTTTTCATGTTACAGAGAGGTTGCTGAAGTGGCCAACTTCTAAATGAAAGGTAAGATCCAACAAGAATCAAATGAAAATGCAAAGAGGCCACTCTTACAACAAAAGTCAAAATCTGTCCAGAAAAACAGTAGCTGGAAAACGCAATTTTTAAGTACACTTAATCACGTCAGGAATTTTTTACAATTGTTGTGCGTGCATAGGATTAGATGGTACTTAATATGTTAAATTTTCGTGATTTTTAGAATTCCCAGTAAAATATGAAAAATCACGCAGTGAGCAGCAGATGCTGAAAACCGGAAAACAAAACCTTAAATATGCATCAACTAAAACTAAATGGGTAAAACTTGGTACTTTATTTTTGAAAAGCTAAAAGACCAGAGGGCAAAAAAAATAAACTGAAAGTAAAACCAAACCGACGCTCCAAGAATAGCACATAATATGTGAAGCAATAAAAATATAGTACCACAGGTGAAAACTGATGATTATCGATTAAGAAGGGGATGCCTTGGGCATCCCCAAGCTTAGATGCTTGTGACTTCTTATATATTTCAGAGGAGGTCCATGGGAACCTCTCCAAGATTGATCTTTTATCCCTTCTTGATCTTCCTTCATCACTTCACTCTTGAATACTTGAAAACTTACTTCACACAAAACTTCTAATAAACTTCATTAGAGGGTCCTCAAACAAAATAATCCACCTTCAGTTCTCACTTAACAAATTAAATGCACTTGTTCCTAAACATTAGCTACTGCCACAAAGATATAAGTGATGCTCTGGGATCAAAAGAACTCCACTTTGCCCGTAAAAGAAGTAATGCAAGAATCAAAGACAAAATCTGTCAAAAACAGAACAGAATGTAAAGATGATTTTTTTCGGGATACTAGGACACCTCGAATCAGAAAACTTAAAACTAATGAAAGTTAGAAAAAACCCTGATGCTTACTGTCAAAAATTTGCAGACCCATAGCACGTTCTGTGATTGTTTAGAATTTCGTACGGTGACAGACAGAAATCTGTTTCTGGACAGCAACTCAAAATTTTAACTTTTCTCTCATTAGAGTCTATTCTTGGCACAAAAACAAAAACAAAAAGGATACAAGGGAGTTGATACAGAGGTAACAACACCCAAACACAAAGAAAAACAAGAAGAAACAGAAAGTAAGAATAAAATGGGTTGCCTCCCATGAGCGCTTTTCTTTAATGCCTTTTAGCCAGGCTTATTTTAATGATGCTCTCATAAGATTAAGAGTTGAAACAATAAGGAGAGCATCAAGGAGTAAATATAAAACACATTTAAATCTAACCCTCTTCCTATGCATAGGAATCTTGTAAGAATATAAATCATTGAGACATAATGTGACTAGCATAGGAAGGCAAAACAAATGCAACTTCAAAACTTTTAACATAAAGAGAGGAGACGAAACACTATTGAGATATTTGGAACCATGTTTTCCTCTCTCAAAATAACTTTCAGTAGCATCCTAAGAAAATTTTAATAATATATCTGTCACAATAAAAATTCTTGCAAGAGTCCACATGCATACAATTATTATATAAGGACAATATGAGTAATATAGATCATGAACGAGACAACCTGATATACGTTGATGAATAAGGAGGGATGCCTCGGGCATCCCCAAGCTTAAATGGTTGTATCTTCTTGAATATGTTCTTGGGGTGCCCCTGGGCATCCCCAAGCTTGAGCTCTTGTATCTTATTGTTCGTCTCATATCACCATATTGATTGGATCTTTTAGACTATATCCACATAAAACCTCACAAAACTCATTAGTAGGGTTAGTACTTGTTAAATAAAATCCACTCATGTTCAAACATTGGAAAAAGTTTCATAATATTTATTCAACATTAGCCACTATATATACGAAATTGTTCAAATATTCCTTTGTCCATCGATAACTCAAGAAGCTAATAACAGTTAAGTACAATATTAAATAAAGACAGAAATCTGCCAAAACTGAACAGTCAGGAAAGATCGATTTTTAAGAGGCACCTACGTAGCTCAAATCAGAAAAGTCAAACTAATAAACGTTAGATAAAAGTATAAGCTTTGTAGTCAAAAATTTCCAGAAAAAGATCACCCTCTGGCGATTTTAAAGATTTTCTACAGTGAGGCACACAAAATCTGTTTCTGGACAGCAAAACAACAAACTTGCATCATAAATAAACTAAAGGACATATATACATTTTATTTTTATATTACAGTGATATATACACAATATATACATGTTTCTAGCTGAGAAGCTTCCATAGAAAAAAATTCTTTGGTTTCATAGGCATGAACACAAGTGTTCAAGGTCGACCCCAACTTAACCATTGCACCTTTTTCCAATCACTTCTCTTTTTGAAAAAGTTTTAGTTACCAAGTACAACTAATTTTTTTTATAATTAGCATTCCCTATCCATAGTAAGATAGAAAACAACTTACAACTGAAAGTAAAAATTACTTAGAGATAAAGCAAACAAGTGCACACAAGAATATCTACCCCACACTATTGCTCCTCGGCAACGGTGCCAGAAAAGGTCTTGATAACCCACAAGTATAGGGGACCGCGTGTAGCCTTTTCGATAAGTAAGAGTGTCGAACCCAACGAGGAGCTAAAGGTAGGATAAGTATTCTATCAAGTTCTATCAACCACTGATACAACTCTACGCGCACTAAACGTTTGCATTATCTAGGAAATAAAACTAGACTACCAATACGGGTATGAGAGAATAGCTTTGCAAGATAATAAAGAACAAGAAAGTAAATGTTAGTTGCTACAGCAATAAGGTAACATAAAGTGACATAATGTAACAGAACCATGAGTGTGGAAAAGTGGTGGAAGGCGTGGCGGAATTGTCCATAATTAATTAGTGAAGCTACTCAATTCATTGTCTTCGATGCAGTATTCTATGTGGGAGAGGCAAAACATACAAGTTCTCAACTACTTGTGATTACATGTACTATATGATTGGAACATTAGCAAGCATCCGCAAATACTAACATTCATTAAGGTCAAACCCAACCATAGCATTAAGATCATACGGTCCTGTTTATCCCATACAATGTCAAAAACCGGGATGGGGCTTAGGTTTCTGTCACTCCGGCAGCCCTATCCCCGGCCTCCTTCACGTACTGCAAACCCTATGATGTGATCCATGCACGCATAAATATATAATGGGCACCATAGGACTGTACCATATTGACATACAACTCAAATCAACCAAACATATTCAATAATTCAACCATATGACAAAAAGAACTACACAAACATGACATAGATCATTGGATAATACTTTATAGCATCAAACACCATGTTTACATAGAGGGGTACAGAGGTTTGTGGGAGAGTGGACCACTGTATACAAGGAGGAATTGGCGATGGAGATGGTGGTGAAGGCGGCGGCCATGGAGGAAAGGGCAAGGCGGAGGCGCCACGGGTGGCGCCGGCGGCGGCGGCGCATGGCGGCGGCCGGCCGGCTAGGGGGAGCGCCGCCCCCCAACTCCCTTCCTCCATGGCTTCTTGGTGATATAGAAGAGCCCTCCCCCTTGTAGATGAGAGCCAAGGAGAAGGCAAATTCGTGGCTTTTGGTGGTTGTCCCCAAAATTAGGGTTTCCTCTCTTTATATAGGTGGAGATAATGCTTCCCGGCCTTTCGATTGATGGCCCCTTGATCCAAGGGCTCTTGGACACCTATAGAACATTCCTAGAGACCCCTCACATCCTTAATGAGGTCCCAAAGTCATGGCTTGGTCGAATCCTCCAAGTTTGGTAAGAGTTGGAGTCAATCACGTCACCAACTTTCGGAATCCCGTAATCAGATATTTGGCCTTCAGCAAAACGGGGATTTCCGGAGCTACAGACCTCCGATTGGGTTGTTCTTGGGCTTAAATGAAAGTTATGGAAATTTCCCAGAACTTTTTCCGTTGTGAGATCTTCAGTTGACGTCGTATTCAGGTCTCAAATTGACGATCTCTGAAATCTGTTGGAAGGGACAGATTTCAGCAAAGTCAGAGTCCACCTCCAACAAGTCTTCTTTTGCGCTTTTGCCAATTTCCAAGTGATTCCTACACATCAAAGAGTAAAACAAGAACATTGTGCACTTTTGCAACTATTAATAGGTTAGTCCAAATAAATCATAAACTTAATATAAAAACAAGTGTCAAAGGCATAAAAGTAGCATGAAACAATCAAAAATTATAGATACGTTTCGGACGTATCATGGATGTGGAAGCTGCTCTGGCGAGAGATTTCCAAAGTGAGGCGGAAAGGGTGGTGATGGGTGGGTGTAAGAGGTGGTGATACGGGTTGGTTGCTCTGTGATAGGCAACAAGGAATGGACCGGTAGTGGCGGAGTAGTGGAAAAGCGATGGACTTTGGTTGAATCCGGCGGCTCTGAAACTGGTTCCGGCGACAAGCGAGCGAAATTGGAAGCCATCTGATTCATCATCTCTGAAATTTTCGAGATCTCACCATGTACCGCGTTGATGGCCGCTGTTGATTCCGTTTGGTAGCGGTCGAAGCGCCTGCCCATGAGCTCGTGCGGAAGGTGGTCGCGGATGCATTCCGCCGCTCGTTCGTCGTCCTCGTCATCGACTGGGGTGGTCAGTTCCTCTCCTTTCTCTACCAAGGCAGAGTTTTCTTCCTCCTTTTCTGTCGCGGCTGCCCGCTCACGCGAGTTCGATCTGGAGCGCCGTCCCGTCGGCATGGGGAAGAGTAGGGTTCTTCGAAGAGGGATTTTACAACCAGATCGCGGGTGATCTAGCAACCTCGTAGGTGGAAGGATTTGGGTGGGTTTGAGGAATTGGGAAGGAGTCTCGGGATGGGAGGGAGGGTGAAGAACGGATCGTACCGCTCTGATACCACCATGTCAGGCCCCGGTAGGCTGATCATCCGACGAAGGGAGGAAGGAGGGGGAGCATTCAGAGCTCAGATCTAAACTAGGCTGAAAGGTAAAGTGCAGGAAAGAAAGATACATGAAAATAGGGTTTGTTATTAGCGTGCCTCCCAACCTCCCACTCCTGCTCCTTTATATGGAAAGAGCAGGACCACGCAAGTTTAGATTATTACAAGCCATAGCATTTTAGGGTGCTAAGCCTAATTACAAGATAAAAGATACATGACGGATCTGGGGCGTAGTATCTAGACGAAGCGGTATCCACGCATCCAGGCCATCCACCATTGTCGATGTCATCTTTCCTTCAGTTCAGGTCCTGACATGCAGGTTAAGGGTAAAACAAGGTATATACTATTTTCCATTGCAAAGAGATTACTAACTGTTCATTGGTAGTGTCAATGCCATTGGTTTAAGAAGGCAAATGATTGTAGTGCCTACAGGAGCCTTCCACAGAAGCCACAAGCTCCAATATGACTGTATTTGCTGAGCAGCATGCTTCTTTGTTATCAGTGTGTATGCTTGAAGTCTACAAGGGAGTGCATGAGATGTACCCAAAATCTAAAGTCAGAGCTGATCTACGAGTAAAGAATTATGTATCCATTCAGATAGCAATGTGTAAATAATAATCAGAAGACAGTTTGGATCACCCAAAATAGCAATAAGAAAATGCAGATAACAGTGAGTAGAAAAAAGCAATATAGAATCGAGAGTAACGAACACAACAGTAGACGACCTGCATTTCAAAAGTATGAACAGTGTGATGAAAGTTCTTGTATGGTACGAGCAATACCAGAGTATGTACATCTTGAAAAGCTGTACTACAAGTCTACAACTCATCGCATATCTAGACATGTGCCTGGGGAAATAGGCTAATGGTTTATTGCACAGAGTGCAGAAGAACACAAGCAGAACATTCCAGGTAACAGAAATTTACACTATTTAAGAAGCATTATTCATACAGAAACAACAGGAGCTATGAAACTTTTGTGCTTCTTATTAAGGGTCTCGCTTCCAAGACATGATCTCCAGGAGCAATCTTTTCTGATTCAGAAAGTTTGATACGTTTTCATTTGTGGTGCAGCATCTCACAGAGAAGAGCAGAACCACATGGGAAACCCTGGAACACCTCGCTCTCGTCCTCTACCAATTAGAAATGGCTTGATACTTCCATCTCTTATGCTGTACACTTGGGAACGATAAGAATAGTTGCCCAGCACCTCCTGGGAGTAACCGGGGCAAAAATGATCAAGAAAATAGATGTGATCAGGATCAATCTGATGATACTGAGTCCGAGAGGCAGGGAATGACTTGCTGCAGGCTGAGCTGATAAAAATACTCTCACCGCCCAATCCCTTCATTTCTACCCATCTCCATGGATCTGAACTGAAGTCTAATGCATAGACTCTAACTCCAGTAAATTGTGTCCAGCTTCCTGCGAAGTATCTGACAACTAGCAATAGTTTCCCAAGAGACTGCACCAGATTGCATTTTCGCCGGTCACTGTCATCCATCAGGGGAAGCTTCTCTATCAGACAATGCTCGGCGCAAGACACAACAGGAACGGAGCGATCAGGTGCCTCCTCGAACTCAAAGGCGAAGAGATCTCCGTCGATGATGTCCACCGCGTAGAGCTTCCCCTGGTAGAACTCAATGTCAACGTAGCTCTTGATGCAGTTGCCCTCACATATGCACCATGACTGCATTTCTGGTCTGCAGAAGGCAAGCTTATATTCTCCGTTTCTCTGGGAGATCGCAGCGGCGATGCCAGTGCCAGGTGGGGCGGAGAGGACTACTTTGACGAGTGTCATTGCATATTCAGGCGCGCGTATGGTACAGAGGACCTCACCGTCGCCATTGCAGAGAGGAACGGAGCTCCGAATGGTGCCGCATGAATTGGCAGCACAAGGCCTCGGAAGACAGATCGTCTCGCTGGAGAAAGGGTTCACCAAGAAACAGTCACCGTCGGCACCGGTCCAGGAGGATGGCGTGAGCCGCAAACAGAGCCGGGTGCAGACGAGCCAGTCTTGGAAAGAGCCGACACATTCGCCGTCGAAATCCGTGTTCCCCTCGAGCGACGTGCCAAGAAGTGGGAGGCGGTGAGCGGCGGTGACCAAGGCGTCGCTGTCCGTGAACGACGGGCTGGCGAGCGCGAATCCCGGACAAAGAATCAGAGGGAGCGGCGGCAGGGTCGGCGGGCAGGACTGCGCGGCGGCGCGCCACGAGCGGCACACGGATCGGAACCTGACGCGATCGACGGCGAAGGGGACCCTGCAGAGCACGACGCCGAGGATCTCCGGGAACAACTGCGACCATGGCGGCGAACCTGCAAGCGGAACACGGTTTAACAAAGCGGCATTCTTCCGAGCACCAAGATTGCAAGAAACGGAACCACCGCGGAGAACATCGCAGCGGCAGATGCGAAGAGAGGAAGGGAGGGAGATGAGCTCACCTGGGGCGGTGCCCGCGCCGGCAGCCATGGCCGTCGTCTTCGGGGAAGGCTGGCCCGGCCTCGATCCGCGCCTCCTTCTGGAAGCTTCTCGAATCGGCCGTTCGGGGGTGAAATTAGAGGGGGGAGGCGTTGGGGACGCGTCCAAGAATCCAAGATTGTGAGGATTTCGTAGCCAGGGGTAGACTGCTAGAGTAATATATGGCGGTGGTTAGCTTGAGGAAGCCGCGAAGTTCCATGGGGTTCGAATAGGACCACTGACACCCTGACCCCACAAACATGCCAATGCGGCAGTGACATCCTCCGACCAAATCCCTTCCGTTAGCCAATTGGATGGCCCACTAGTCAGTCTCTACCGGGTCAACCCAGATTGCTTCAAACGGCTGGCTGCCCGCGCCGTTCTTTGCTAGGCCATCCTCTGAACCTTTTTTTTTTTTTTTGCGCTGATCCTCTGAACTTTCTTGATTGCCAACGTCCTACAACTTCAAAATTGATTGCCACCTCACAGAGACAGAAATTGATTGGATTTTAGAAAGGATCTAGTGCTGTGTTCCCATCGATCAAAATTGTTTGCACAACGTTGTGATGCTGAAACTTCACGGAACCCGTGATCGACACAATGCAACAAAGATACCGTAAATCTGAATCTTCAGGGCTTGATCCACAGTACTACACAGCAGCAGATTCAGATTCAAGCTCATCAACACTTCACCGGTGACAGTCAAGGTCGTTTAAAATATGCTTTGGCACCATTCCAGAACATATGACGGCACAATTCACCCCCAGAAAAACTACGAATGGGTACCATCAAATGTGCCATTTGATAGTGTTCAGGTTCTGTAACATAAATGTGTCAACACGGCAGTTTGGTTGAGGTCGGGGCTTGATGATGCTCCCGAGCTCTGTCGGATAGACTGTAATTCTCCAGTTTAACTCAATATATTCCATATTCGCAACAATAAAAACTGGAAATACTCTGCATTGCGAAGGAGTGAACACCACAGACATCTGGAATTCTGGATACACACAGAGGAACACAAGTATATATAGTGGACTTAAGCAATCATTTAACCCCTGGTTGCTATGTTATATAGCTATGTTCATTAAACAAATAGATCAACCCCTGGTTGGTCTCTAGTAGGGTCTAACTAGGACCAGCAAAAGCATAAACCTCAAAAATGACTACATGTATTGTATGAATAGTATTTTTCAAAATTGTATGATTTTCAAATACAGCTTGACTCTTGTTCATACATTGGCACAAAATAAATGAAAATAATTTTTCACAACGAAAACAAATGTGCTAATCAATCGCAAATTTAAGTACTTCCAAATATATTGATCTAAAACAAATATTATCACATGTTCTGATTCACAATGATAATACCATGCATCAATAAGGAATGGAGCAGTTCCACAAGTGCAATCTAACTTAACATCTTCCATCTGGTCATCGTCAAATTGAGCTTGCAGACTATTCAAAAAAATTAAAAGAGCTTGCAGACATAGCATTCTGCTAGCTATATTAATCACTAATGATGTCACCATAGTCCAGTGGCAAAGGTACAACCAAAGAACTGCAAGAGGAGAAACTGTTAAAGATGCATTGCAAACTACTACAGATGAAAACACTGCTCACTTAACTAATGATTCCCACAAATGCGAACCAACTGATGCTCTACATAGGAATTTGAACAATACCAATAATAGTCTAAGTTGGACGGCATAATAAAAATCAGACAACAGAGTATGCTTGTTTTTTCAGTTTTTCAAAAGCAAACACCATGGTCCTCACGTGAAGCAGCATCATGGATTCCAATATACTATTGATTCATTAATATCAGAGTTTATATGCGGCACTTCATTCAGAAGGAAACAACCATGTTGGACTCATCAGCTTGCCATCTGGCGCCCGAAAGTTGTACTCTGATATGTCTGCAGCAAAAGATGCCAATGTACCATCTCTCAAATTGTACATGAACTTATCAAATGGAGGACCATTTTTAGCAGGGTAGAGGTAGCCATCGATGAAGTAGATAACTTCGCCTTGCACCCCGTCATACTCCCAAGCGTGAAATGATTTGGTGCTGCATGGGCTGATGAAGATACAGTCGCCATTCAAGGTGTTGACCTCAGTAAATCGAAAAGGTTTCGTGCTTGTGTTCACTATATATACTCCAACCTTACAAATGTTATGCCAGCCTTCACCGCCACCTAAGTATCTGGCGACAAGCAATAATTTTCCATGCCACTCCACTAAGTTCCACCTCTGCCCATAGCTATCCTTGACCTCGGGCAGCTCGGCCACACAACGCTCAACACGAGAAACCATTAGCCCACAGTCGTCATCTGTTATCTCAAAGACAAAGAGGTTTGTGGTGAGCTTGCTGAGCATGTAAAGCTTCCCCTGGTAGAAGGTAACATCACTGAACTTGCTGATGCAGCCACCAAGGCACACGCACCACGACGTCATCCCAGGTCGCCAGAGAGCAAGCTTAGCTCCATTCCTATGTACAGAGATGGCAGCCACAACACATTTGGACCCAGAATCAGGCGAAGAGGACAAGATCACCTTGCAGAATGACATCACGTATTGGGCGGCGCTGACTGTGCACTCAACCACACCAGAGCCACTGATGATGGGGAGAGATCTAGTGTAGGCATCGACGAAATGAGAGGATGCAGAAGGAGGTGGGAGATGGACCACATCCCGGGAGAAAGCATTCATCAAGAAGCACTTGCCATCACCGAAGTAGCGACCTTTGTTGGGCTGCACGCCGGCGAGCCATCCCTCGAACGAGCCCACGCAACGGACGTCGTGAGCCGCCACCTCCTTGGGCACCGGGATGCGACGCGTGCCCGTCATGGCCCCGTCTGGGGAGAAGCTGGAGAAGACGAAGTTGGAGTGCACGAGCAGGGGGAGCGGCGGCGGTGGCGGTCGGTGGCGGCGCGCCGCCGCGCGCCAGGCGCCGCAGACGGAGCGCAGCCTGGCGCGGTCTTCGACGCAAGGGAGGCGGCCGACCACGATCCCGAGGATATCCGCCGGGACGTCCGTCCAGGACCGACGCTGCGGTTCATACCCTGCGTCAAATCTTGCCATATTAAGAGGCATTTCATCGAGCACCTTGCCTGCGCGGCCGCCGACGATGATGGGAGAGGGTTGCAAACAGGAAGAGAGGGGTCTGACCTGAAGTGGCCGCCGGAGGCAAGGGTGGCGCCGGGGCTCGCCGCCTTGGAAAGGTGAGCATCTCTTGCGCCATCGGAGATTCGAAGTTTGCGACCTTTGCTTTGCGTCTCAGCTTCTTCGGGTTTCCCCTTCACAGCGAGTTCACAAAGCTAGCTCGCTCAGCTGGTTGTGAGGCTGCTTGCTTGTCCAGTCGTACAAGCAGAATCCACTGTCCAGTGTCCAGCAGTATCTGCGCCCCCGATACTTCTTTTTAGGACAAATTATCTCTTGCCTGAACCTATATCCATATTTTTCAAACCGTTCACCGCCCAAACACGATAACCATTGACCAATTACTCCAGACTTCAAGGACATCCACTCTGTGCCAAGCGCCGAATATGTCGCATACTCAATAGTTGGTAATCGTGGCAACCCATATACCAGTCCAAGAAACACTGGATATATGACAACTTGGTAAACAAAGACATAATCAAATATATTCATATGGCTTCGAGTTCGGACAGATACAAGTTACAACTCGGGGGTGAGGCTCCCGCGCTCGCGCAACATGCGCACACAACAGTATGTACATTATTTATCCAACATCAAGACTCTAGCGGAAGTCGTAGCAGAAACGTAGATAGTAGCGTGGCGACAGCGGGCCTTATTCCACGGGGTCCTGCCTGGGATACGGGTTCCTAGTTCTCGTACAGCGGGTACTCGGCGTCGGGTGCAACGGGGTCTGGCCACATGAAAAGCCAGGTAAGTATTTGAAGTACTCGCAAGACATTAGCCCAAAATCAAGCAAAGTCCGTCTATATAGCATGGCATAAGTTCGGAAAGTATCATGGCATGAGTTCGGGTACAAGAGTGAGTCCAAGCTTAACGGTTGGACATAACTTGCCTACTTACCTTAGTAGGGATGCTTCATGTTATCAAGTGAGATCACGTTTCTCACTTAACAACTCGTAACCACAACTAGGCTTCCAAGCCTTTAGCCAACTCTGGCTTATTTCTCAAATTCTCAAGTTCCTAGCCAACTCTGGCTAGACTCTCAAATTTCCCGGGTTCGTTGGGTTTCATCTTAATTATTTCTCCACGTTCGACTGGACTGACTCTTAGTGTGACTTGACCCAAACATCGTCCCATAACCTAGGGATAAGGCTAGATTCTAGATTTACACTCTCGATAGGTTGCAACATTTACCCATACGCTAAAGTCTAGGCTTGTACCGCCGGTACCTAAGTACTAGAACCGATCATGGCGACAGTACAAACCCACACTTCCACAGCCGTTTATTCTACCCGGACACTCCCTGTGTAGCCACCGACACGTCCAAGGGACTAAGTCTTATGACGAAGTGAATCCGGCACGCCCCCAATAGATGAGCGACGCCTAGCTCCGGAACCTTCGCAAGACTAGCCCCGACCACAAAGGTAACCGACTAGACTTGCCAAATGGGTGGCGTCAAAGGAGGCTAGATAGAATACTCGGCCATGGTTCGCCCATGTGAACGACGCATGGTTGCGCTGGTTGTGCTTGGTGAGTGGCACTATGTGACCCAATCTAGTCGCGGGAGGTGGTAATCTTCTTAGTCAAATTTTAACCTTCAGTTTCCAACAAGATTCCAGCAACACATTATAATCACATAAAAAATGCAGCAGTAAATAAATCATATCAATGTCCACCCTTAGCAAAATAGAAAAAGACGTCAACCGGATGACTGTGGCGGAGATGCCTCCGGCCAGCGCCGTCTCGTTCGAAAAAGAAAAAGAAACGTCAACCGGATGACTGTGGCGGAGATGCCTCCAGCCAGCGCCGTCTCGTTCAACAAAAAAAAACGTCAACCGGATGACTGCGGCGGAGATGCCTCCGGCCAGCGCCGTCTCGTTCGACAAAGAAAAAGAAACGTCAACCGGATGACTGTGGCGGAGATGCCTCCGGCCAGCGCCGTCTTCGACAAAGAAAAAAGAAACATCAACCGGATGACTGTGGCGGAGATGCCTCCGGTCAGCGCCGTCTCGTTTGACAAAAGGGTGTAGCACAACATGTTGGAGGTCAACAGATATATGTATAGATGCGACAATATTTTAAATGCAACATGGCAGGTGAGATGCAACAATCAATTTAAACAGTCAAGCAATTTTCGTGAGTTCGACCGAGCTTGAGATCGGGTTAACGGCTTGCCTTCGGGTTCGGGAACAACTTCTACTACGTCGGTGAGGTTGGAATCTATCCAAAGAAACGCAAATAAGCATCAAATACCCCTCCTAGGTCATCGAATAAAAGCCCAAAGAAATAAATTCCAAATAAATCCTTTCTGGTTCCAATGGATAGACAACTTTAAAACAAAGCCAGCAAAATTGGTCTCATATTTTTCTGAGCATTTTTTAGGGAGATATTGCCTTCAAAAGTTTGGTTAAAAGTCTGCCCTTTTTCAACAGAAAAATAAATCAGAAAACCAAAACAGAAAACACGATTCGGAAATGTTTAAAAACCTGATAGTGGGACCCACTGGTCGGTGACAGAGGGGGGGGCAAAACATTTTCTTTTCGAACGTGGGAAACAGAAGAACACGGCGGCCGTTCCGGCGAACTCACCGGCGTCGGTCTGCGACGGCTGGGGCGAGGGAGAGGGGTGGAAGAGGAAGCAGGGCGGCTCAGGGAGAGGTGGCGCAGCCCATCCACGTGTTCATGGTCCACTGCGAGCTCGCACTGCACCAGGGCTTCTTCTCCGGCGGCGGTGGCTTGCAATCGATGGTGGACTCGAGGATTCCGGCCACCATTCACCCCGGCGAGCACGGCAGCGGCATCATGGTGCTCTGGGGAGTCACTGGGTGGAAGGAATCGTCGAGGGAGAGGCTGAGGCGAGGGAACCATGCAGGGGTCAGTGCGGCCTGGGTGGTTTCGATCCCGGCGAGGTGGTGCTCTCCTGGACTTGGGGCTGCGGTGGAGGTCGATGGTGGGAGTGGGAGAGGTGGTGTGAGGCTCTGGAGGTCGAGGGGAGGCCATTTTATAGCCCCTCCGCGCGGTGGCCGCAGTAATGGCGCGGCAAGGTGTCAAGCACAGCGTGGTGGCTGCGCTGGGCGGTGCGTCGTGAAACCGGTGGCACAGAAGAGCACGCGGCACAGGGGAGGGCGGTGGATAGGAACGGGGGCGGCGGAGTCGCTGACGTGTGGGGCCCCGGCGGCGCTGTTCTAGACAGTGCGTCGGCTAGCGCCCTGGCGTATGCGGCGGTCGCCGTGCAGCGCTCCTCCGGCGACGCGTGGGTGCAGGGGAGGTGGAGAGGAGAGTGGTGGGTGCGGGAGGCATGCTTGGGCGCAAGGGGGGAGCAGAACGACGGCGACCATAAGGTGGCGGCACCGCGTGGCACGGCCACGCCGGCGGTGACCACCGTTCTGGGCATGCCAGAAGCGGCTTCAACATGTATCTCTCAACTCCGTGTTCCACGCGATGTGGTTTTCACCACTGCATGCCAAATTCAAAAACCTACAACTTTGCTGACCAAAGTTTTTGCAAATTCGAAAGTTGGTGCGACCAAAAGTTTTAAAAAACTATACTTGTCAAAAAAGGAAACATTTGTTTTGAGCAAGCAAAACATTTTTGGTTTGGCCAGCATTTTTCCCAGGGGTGTATACACACCTAGTGCTTGCATCTAGGTACTCTCCTCCCATTACAAAAATCATTTGACTAGTTTTTTGAAAACATTTGAGTTTTAGGCAGAAACTTGCATAGAGGAAAAGTCAAACATTTTCTTAACAAGGCATCAAATATTTTTGCATGAATAGGCTGCATATTGCCTAGGGATCATTCCCTAATTTTTGTAGAATTTTTTGGAGACATAAAAATAGGGGTTCCTTTGGAAGGCCAAATAAAAGGGTAAATTTTTAAAAGAGAAAAGGAATTTTCCCCAAATCAAAATTTGTCCAAGGCGAAAATCACAAATACAAGTACCAAGTGGGAGGGGAATGGAAGGCACAAGATCCCACTTGATTTATCAGATTTGTAAAGGTTTAAGATTTAAAATGATTTTCCTGAGGTTTAAATCCAAATGCATTTTAAATAAATAGAATAATGCATTTTGGAAAATTTTAAAAAGGCCAAAATCCAAGGTGTTACAAACCTTCCCCCCTTAAGATGAATCTTGTCCTCGAGATTCCTGTTGCTCCCTGAACAGATACGGATACTCGGTCCTTAGCAAATCTTCACGTTCCCAGGTTGCCTCTTCCTCTGTGTGTCTGTCCCACTGTACCTTGTAGAACTTGGTGACCTTGCTGCGGGTGCGGCGTTCTGACTCATCCAAGATTCTGACGGGGTGTTCCTCGTAAGTCAGTTCGCTGCTCAACTCCAATTCCTTGAAGTCAGCTTGTTTGGTTGGGGGTGTGACGCACTTCCTTAGCTGGGACATGTGGAAAACGTCGTGCACTCCAATCAATTCCTCGGGTAGTTCCAGTTGGTAGGATACTGACCCTTTCCTTGCCAAAATCTTGAAAGGTCCGATAAATCTCGGGGCCAGCTTTCCCTTCATGTGGAACCTTTTCAGGCCCTTGAGGGGTGTTACCCGAAGATAGACGTAGTCGTTTACTTCGAAGTGAATCTGACGGTGTCGTTGGTCGTAATAACTCTTCTGGCGGGACTGAGCTGCCTTGAGCCGGTCTCGAATCAGATGTAATTGCTTCTCGGCTTCCAACAGAACATCGGGCCCAAAGATCTTACTGTCTCCAACTTCGGACCAGTTTAGTGGGGTCCGACACTTTCTTCCATATAGCGCTTCAAAGGGCGACATCTTCAGGCTGCCTTGGTAGCTGATATTGTATGAGAACTCCGCATAGGGTAAACTGTCTTCCCAACCTGCTCCATAGGCGAGCACACATGAGCGGAGCATGTCTTCTAAAATTTGATTGACTCGCTCCGTTTGACCGTCCGTCTGTGGGTGATATGCTGTGCTGAATGATAGTTTTGTCCCCATGGCCTGATGCAGGCTTGTCCAAAATTTAGAGGTAAATTGTGTACCTCTATCTGACACAATGGTCTTCGGGACTCCATGGAGTTTGACAATCCTGTTCACATAGAGTTGTGCCAGCTGATCCGAACGATACGCCGTCTTAACCGGAATAAAGTGGGATACCTTCGTTAAACGGTCGACAATGACCCAGATAGAGTCATTCCCTCAGCTGGACTTGGGAAGTCCGAAAATGAAATCCATACTTATGTTGTCCCACTTCCACTCGGGTACCTTAAGGGGTTGGAGGAATCCGGCGGGTTTTTGATGCTCAGCATTCACCAGATTGCATACGTTGTAGCATGCGGCATAGTAGGCGATCTCCTTCTTCATACTGGCCCACCAGAATATTTGTTTCAAATCTTGGTACATCTTGGTACCTCCTGGGTGGATGGAATAGGCAGACTCGTGGGCTTCTCGGAGGATTTGCTGTTTTAGCGCGGCCTTATCGGGTACACAAAGGCGGTTGCCGTAGCGGAGCACTCCTTGACTGTCCAAGGAAAATTCCTTGGCCTTTCCCTGCGGTATCTTGGTCTTGATCCCTTTTATGTCGGGTGAAATTGCATGGTTGCCCCCATGCATGATTTTGGTAATTAATGACAATCTCTATGGACTAATATTTGCATTGAGCTATATTTGTAGGTTGTCCATTTGTTTGTTTGTTCTCCATTTGTTGGAGTCAAGGTTAAGGGAAGAAGAAAAGTGTGTGTTGATCAAGGCTAAGGGAAGATTGAAAGTGCGGGTTGATTGTCACTCAAGGCCAAGTGAAGATATGCCAAAGAGAGCGTCTCCCATCTTGGTGTATGGGGGAGCATCAAGTGAATCTTCACCGAAGCGCAATCGAGGAAGGTGGTGCGTCTTGAGGAGATGAAGATCGTCTTCATCGACCTCAAGTGGTTTAAGCGCAAGGCAAAGGTATGATCTTGATAGGGTTTCTATTTTACCGGTCTCATGGTGTTTAGTGAGAGACCGGGTTATAGGATAGATAGCCGTACTATCAAGAGGGGCTCTCGACCGGATATCGTGATCGTATCGTCGTGGAGAGCACAAACCTTTACATCCATGCAATCATCTTTATTGGTTATTATTTTTCTCTAATCGTGGTGTGATCTTGGTGCTTGTCTTGCTTGTCATGACAAGGCTAAGTTCACCGAAAACGGTATCCATATGCGTCTTCTATTGCGTTTTCGGTATTGGAGATTTTACCGGTTCATCCGTGCGGAAGATTTATCTCTTCCATTTCTTTGCAAAATCTCCATTGCTTGTTTTCCATTTACAAAGGTTGCTTTTGTCGTCCTCTTTCCAACAAAATTGGTTTCATGTCATTTGGACTTCAATTGCAAAAGATACGGCATTTCCGGTTTTCAAAAAGGAGGTTTTCCCGGCGTGTCCTTTTTAGAGAGGTCAAACTCTCTCTCCTTGTGAACTCCTCCTCACATTATGGACAATGAGGTTTCTCTGCATGATCTTGTAGTGCTTTTCGTTGCGAGTCCAACGAGCCCAAGATCATCGAAAACGGAGTCCGGATGCAAAAGATATGCCCATTTTCATATTGCAATTTCTGTTGTTTTCTGTGGGGCGGAAATTCCGGCCCCGTGGCCGGAAATTCCGGCCCCCGGAAGTTCCGGCCGTTGCACCGGAATATCCGGCCCATATTTTCATCTGAGTTTTTTTGGCTAAGTCTTTTTGGCTTTTCTCTCTGGAGGGGGTCCGGAATTTTGCCTCGGAAATTTCCGGGGGTCCGGAATTTCCGGTCTTTGGTCCGGAATATCCGGCCCAAGGAAAATTTGGGTAAGTCATTTTCGTGTTTTCTCTCGGGTGGGGGTCCGGAACTTTGCACCGGAGGTTTGCTCCGGAAATTTCCGGGGCACCGGAAATTCCAGTGTAAGCCCCGGAATATCCGGCCCCCGGCCGGAAGTTCCGGCCCTTTAACCCGGAATTTCCGGCCCCTCGTTTTTCCAACGGCTATTTTTTTGGGGGAGGCTATAAATAGCCCCCTTCTTCCCCCAAGTGCTGGTTGCTCACTCTTTGCCCAGCTCTCTTTCTCTCTCCTCCATTTTTGCAAACTTGTGAGTTTGATTCCTCTCAATCACTCAAATGATTCTTGTCCAAACTTAGGGATTCAAGAGAGGAGATCTAGATCTATCATTCCACCAATCAAATTCTCCTCTAAGTGAGGGGAACCTAGTGGATCTAGATTTGGGGTTGCTTTGTGTTCATCCCCTTTATTCTTCCTCTCTTATTCCCCCCAAAGCATTTGTTGCTTGGTTGGAATTTGAGAGTGAAGGACTTGACTACTTTGTATGTTCTTGCCTCTTGCATTTGTTGCATCGGGTTGCTCTCCCGACGGTGATACGTGAAGATCGACGTTGAGAATCTTGTTACCCTTGGGTGCATTGTGTTCCCAAGAGCTTGTTGCCTCTTGGGTGCATCGTGTACCCTAGACGGTTGGAGGTGCCGCGAAGTCTTCGGTTGTGAAGCTTCAGCACATTTTGGGAGCCCCCAATTGAGTTGTGGGTGTGTGCCCCAAGCAAGTTGTAAAAGGGCTCCGGAATCCGCCTCGAAGGATTCCGATAGTGGAAGGTGAACCAATCACTTGGGTGAGGTTCATCGGAGAATAGGGTGAGGCCTTTGTGGCATCTTGAGTAGGCCTCTTGTGGCGAGCTCACACCCCTCCAACGAGACGTACTCCCTTAACAAGGAGGAACTCGGAAATACATCCTCGTCTCCGCGTGCCTCGGTTATTTCTATACCCGAGCTTTTACTTATGCAATTTACATTGTGATAGCCTTCGTGCTTGAAGTTATTTATCTTGCTATCACCTTGTTGCTTACCTTGCTTAGCATAAGTTGTTGGTGCACATAGGTAAACCTAGTAATTTAGGTTGTTGGCTTGTTAATTTAAACACATAGTTTTATTCCGCAATTATCAAGCCCTTAAATAGAAAAAGTGTCAAACGCCTATTCACCCCCCCCCCCTCTAGGCGACATCCGGGACATCGTTTGTTCTTTCACCGGGGTCGTTGGCCTGCTCGGTTTTTATTTCTTCTTCCAGGTTTGATTTCACCTCCAAGGTGCTTAGATAGGCCCTACTTCCCACGCACAAGTTCAGCTTTGCAAATTCTTTCTCCAAACTTGGCCGCATCTTTGGGGGCTTTCTGCTTAGGGCATCTGCTACCACGCTGGCCTTTCCTGGATGATAATGAATTCCAAGATCGTAGTCACTTCTAGCCACCTCCTTTGCCTCAGATTGAGGTCAGGCTGGGTGAAGATGTACTTCAAGCTTTTGTGGTCCGTGTAGATCTCGCATCTTCGACAAATAAGGTGATGTCGCCAAGTTTTTAGGGCTAGTATGACGGCGGCCAATTCCAAGTCGTGCGTGGGGTAGTTGAGCTCGTGGGTCTTGAGTTGTCTTGATACATATGCGATGACCTTCCCTTCTTGCATGAGTACAGCCCCTAGTCCATCTCTACATGCATCACAGTATACGGTAAAATCCTTGGCATCATCAGGCAACACCAGAATTGGGCCTGTGGTTAACCGGGTCTTCAACTCGTTGAAACTTTCCTCACACTCGTCTATCCAGGCATACTTGCGATTTTTCTTCAACAGATCCTTCATGGGCTTGGCTATCTTAGAAAAGTTTTCAATGAATCTGCGGTACTAACCAGCCAATCCTAGAAAGCTTCGGATTTCTGACACATTGGTGGGGGTTTCCCAGTTCAGCACATCAGAGATCTTGTTGGGGTTTACGGCCACACCGGCTCCAGACAATACATGTCCTAGGAATTCCACTTCTTTTAACCAGAACTGGCATTTGCTGTACTTGGCATAAAGTTGTTTCTCACGTAGTCTTCCGAGAACCAACCTGAGGTGTTCGGCGTGTTCCTCCTCACTTTTGGAGTAGATGAGGATGTCGTCGATGAACACCACCACAAACTTGTCGAGATACTCCATGAATACCTTGTTCATCATGCCCATGAAGTAGGCAGGGGCATTTGTCAGGCCGAAGGACATAACGGTGCACTCATATAGTCCATATCTGGTGGTAAAAGCGGTCTTGGGGATATCACTTTCTCGAATCTTCAGCTGATAGTATCCCGTGCGGAGGTCAATCTTGGAGAATACTCGGGCACCACGGAGTTGGTCAAACAGATCATTGATTCTTGGTTGTGGGTACTTGTTTTTTATGGTGACATCATTGAGAGCACGGTAGTCAATGCATAATCGGAGTGTACCATCACTCTTCTTTACAAATAAGCTTGGTACTCGGACCTCGGCTCGAGGCATTTTCTCTACCCCTTCTTACCAAAACTGGTGATCCCCAAGGTGAAATGCTTGGGCGAATGAACTTCTTCCGAATTAGTTCGTCAAGCTGTTTCTTCAGTTCCACTAGCTCGGGACTTGTCATACGGTAATGTTTCTTGAATATTGGGTTTGTTCCTGGCACAACTTCAATGGCAAATTCAATATCATGGTCAGGGGGCATTCCGGGTAGTTCATCTGGGAAGACATCTGGGTATTCACTGACCACATACACTTCCCCTAACTCCGGGGCTTGGGCAAGAAACACCTTTGCATTTATCTGGTGGGGCTTATTGGGCAGGTAAGTGGTACGCCTGCCTTCCGGATTGGTGAGAGTAACTGCTCTGGTTGCACAGTCAATCTGGGCTGCATGCTGGATGATACGTCTCAAACGTATCTATAATTTTTGAGTGATCCATGCTAGTTTTGTGATATTATCACATGTTTTTACTGTCATTTATATCATTTTTATGCATTTTGTCGAACTAACCTATTGACAAGATGCCAAGTGCCAGTTCCCTATTTTTTCTGTCTTTTTGTTTCAGAAATTTACTTCTGGAAATATTCTCGGAATTGCACCAAAATTTACGAGGAATTTTTACTCGACGGAAGACACCAGAAGATCAAAGGGCAGCACTGGGGGCCACCCACAGGGCAGGGACGGCCTCCTGCCGCGGCCCCCCCTTGACCCACGGGTGGGGCCCGCCCCTACCCTTTGGGCACCGCCTCGGCCCCCTCCGACGCCTATAAAATCCCTTTTGACCTAAAACCGAGGGGGCAGCGATTATTTTCCAGAAATTCGACCCCGACGCGCCGTCACCGAAAACCCTAGTTCGGGGTCAGATTGATCCTGTTCCGGCACCCTGTCGGGACGGGGATCGACCGCCGGAGCCATCTCCATCGACACCGCTGCTTCCCGCGATGAGGAGGGAGTAGTCCCTCACCGGGGCTGAGGCTTATACAAGTAGCTACGTGGTTATCTCTCTCTCTCTCCCATGATGTGATCTTCGTTGTGATCATGAGCTTTGTTAGTATAGTTGAATACATGATGTTTCCCTATGTGTAATGGATATGATTTTGCTCAAGTGATGTTATTTAGTACAATTTCCGGAGTCACCGTTGTGATCACGGTATCTCGGTGACAGTGTGGGTGCCGTGTGTGACTCTATGGATAATAGATTGGAAGGATCTTCATCATGAGTTTGTTCTTTATTATTGTTGGATTGAATAGATCATGAGGTTTCTTGATGCTTGTGTTATTGAAGAAAGAGACTATTCAAGAAATATGTTGTGCTGTTTGTTAGTACTATCTTTAGATGCGGATAGCATGAAGTGTCCATAGATGTGGAATACGAACTTTAAGGTGTGCTTTTCGTAGCCCTATGCAATTCTCATTCTATTTGATCCACGAAAGAATGATCTCCGAGTAACGTCTACCATGCATGTGTTTTTGTGGAACTATTATGTGTTTAATTATGTTAATGATGTTGAGAGTAGTCACTAGTGAAAGTATGAAGCCTAGGCCTTGTTTCCAAGCATTGATACACCGTTTTTAGTCACTTTTGTCACTTGTTTGCTTGCTGCCATTTTTATTGCAGAATTACAAAATCACCTTTTACCATCCATATCACTTGCATTTTACCATCTCTTCGCTGAACTAATGCACCTATACAACTGACAATTGTATTAGGTGTGTTGGGGACACGAGAGACTTCTTGTATCTTAATTGCAGGGTTGCTTGGGAGGGATATCTTTGACCTCTACCTCCCGTGGATTCGATAAACCTTGGGTTACTCACTTAAGGGAAATTTGTCGCTGTCCTACAAACCTCTGCGCTTGGAGGCCCAACAAGTCTACAAGAATAGAAGTGTGTAGTAGACATCACTGGACCAACCAGTCCATACCCAGGATGGCGTCGAGGCCGGGTACATTGAGAGTATTGAGCTGAGCTGGAAATTTTACTTGGTTGATGCTGACAGTCAGGTCTAGACAAACGGTGTTTGTTTTCATCTCAGAGGGGTTTGTACCACCAAAAGATGGCCCAAAGGGGAAACGGGAAAATGGTGTTTGGCAACAAAATCCTTCGAGATGAAAGAGTGGGAAGCTCCAGAATCAAATAAAATCAGCGCGGGTTTAGTGTTGATAGTACACGTACCAAGCACTACATCTGAAGCTTCATATGCTTCCTCTGCAGACATGTGGTGAACACGGGCAACTTAAGGTGGCTTGATCGCACTAGCGGGGTAGTTGTTGTTGCAGTTATTGCCGTTGCCGTTGTGGAGGGGGCAATCCTTGATGTAGTGCCCCGTCTTGCCACACTTGAAGTAGGAGTTCTCCCTCTTGCAGTCATCCACTAGAGGGCGCTTGTGGTAGAATCCTTCACGGGGATATCCCTCCTTCCTGGGTTGATTGCAAGCATTCTGAGGCGTTGAGGTACTCTTATTATATTGGCTCTCTAAATTTTTCTTCCCATTTCGGCAATCGATGCCAATGGGGGAGAAGTTTAGAGGGTTTAAGGGAATTTGGGTTTTATGCTTTTGTTGCATTTGCCTTTAATGCGCTTTGCTCCCTTGTGTGTTTGTCGTGCAAGGTTGCTTTACTCTTTATATAAACCCTCTTAAACGGGATTGTCATCAATTACCAAAATGGGGGAGATTGAAAGTGCATGGTTGCCCCCATGCATAGTTTTGGTAATTAATGACAATCTCTATGGACTAATATTTGCATTGAGCTCTATGTGTAGGTTGTCCTTTAGCTTGTGTCAAGATCATTTGTTGATCAAGGCCAAGCTTGCTTGTGTCCATTGGTTGGAGTCAAGGTCAAGGTAGAAGATCATTTGTTGATCAAGGCCAAGCTTGTCTCCATGTGTTGGAGTCAAGGTGCTTTGCTTGATCTCCATTTGTTGGAGTCAAGCTCAAGGGAAGAAAAGTTTTGGGTTGATCAAGGCTAAGTGCGGGTTGATCGACACTCAAGTCCAAGTGAAGATATGTCGAAGAGTGCTTTCCCCATCTTGGTGTATGGGGGAGCGTCATGTGATTCTTCACCAAGCGAAGCGCAATCAAGAAAGGTGGTTCGTCTTGAGGAGATGAAGATCGTCTTCATCGACCTCAAGTGGATTAATGCGCAAGGCAAAGGTATGATCTTGGTAGGGCTTTTATTTTACCGGTCTCATGATGTTAGTTGAGAGACCGGGTTATAGGATAGATAGCCGTACTATCAAGAGGGGCTCTCGACCGAGTATCATGATCGTATCGTTCGTGGAGAGCTCAAACCTTTGCATCCATGCAATCATCTTTATTTGTTCTTATTTGTCTCTTATCGTGGTGTGGTCTTGGTGCTTGTTGTGCTTGTCATAACAAAGCCAAGTTCACCAAAAACGGTTTTCATTTGCGTTTTCGGTATTGGAGAGTTTGCCGGTTCATCCGTGCGGAAGATTTACTTCTTCCAATTATTTGCAAAATCTCCTTTACTTGTTTTATCTTTACAAAGGATGCATTTGTCGTCCTCTTTCCAACGAAATTGGTTTTATCTCTTTCGGACTTCAATTGCAAAAGATGCGGTTTTTCGGTTTGCGAAAAAGAGTTTTTAACGTTCCCCATTTGGTTTTACAATATATTGTTGGACCATGATGTTTCTCTACATAATCTTGTTGTGCTCATCGTGACGATTCCAACGAGTCCAAGATTGTCGAAAACGGAGTCCATATGCAAAAGTTATGGGGTCTTGGATTTGCTGTTGGATCTACCCCGGAGTTGGTCCGGAGTTTCCGGCCTGGCCGGAGTCTCCGGCCCTCTGGACCGGAGTCTCCGGTTCATCTAATTTTCGCTGCCGTTTGTCTGCTGTGGTGCGCTTCTGGACAGGGGTCCGGAGGTACCCCGGAGATGGACCGGAGTCTCCGGCCCACCGGAGTCTCCGGCCCAAGGGATCCGGAATCTCCGGCCCCAGGTTTTTCTCAGCTCTTCGCATCTGTATGGTGCGCCTCTGGATAGGGGTCCGGAGCTCCCCCGGAGGGTGCCCGGAGTCTCCGGCCTGGCCGGAGTCTCCGGCCCCAAGGTCCGGAATCTCCGGCCTCCCCGATGACCCAGCAGGCCGGAGTCTCCGGTCACTTACTCCGGAGTCTCCGGCCTGGGCAGGCTCCAACGGCTAGTTTTTGGGGGAGGCTATAAAAAGCCTCCTCCCCCCCCCCCCCCCCAAAACCTGGTTACACACCTTGCTCACTTGTTCTTGCTCTTCCCCTTTGCTCTAATCCTTGTGAGCTTGATTCCTCTCTTCCCCTCCAATGATTCTTGCCCAAATTTAGGGTTTCAAGAGAGGAGATCTAGATCTACCATTCCACCAATCAAATTCTCCTCTAAGTGAGGGGAACCTTGTAGATTTAGATTTGGGGTTGCTTTGTGTTCATCCCCTTTGTTCTTCCTCTCTTATTCCCCCCAAAGCATTTGTTGCTTTGGTTGGAATTTGGGAGTGAAGGACTTGAGCACTTTGTGTGCTCTTGCCTTTTTGCATTTGTTGCATTGGGTTGCTCTCTCCACGGTGATACGTGAAGTTGAAGGTTGAGAAGCTTGTTACTCTTGGGTGCATTGTGTTCCCAAGAGCTTGTTGCCTCTTGGGTGCATTGTGTACCCTAGACGGTTGAAGGTGCCGCGAAGACTTCGAGTTGTGAAGCTTCGGCACGAATTTGGGAGCCCCCAATTGAGTTGTGGGTGTGTGCCCCAAGAGAAGTTGTAAAGGGCTCCGGAATCCGCCTCGAAGGATTCCGATAGTGGAAGGTGAACCAAACCCTTGGGTGCGGTTCATCGGAGAATAGGGTGAGGCCTTTGTGGCATCTTGAGTAGGCCTCTTGTGGCGAGCTCACACCCCTCCAACGAGACGTACTCCCTTAACAAAGAGGAACTCGGGAATACATCCTCGTCTCCATGTGCCTCGGTTATTTCTATACCCGAGCTTTACTTATGCAATTTACATTGTGATAGCCTTCGTGCTTGAAGTTCATATCTTGCTATCACCTTGTTGCTTGAATTGCTTAGCATAAGTTGTTGGTGCACATAGGTGAGCCTAGTAATTAGGTTGTTGGCTTGTTAATTTAAACACATAGTTTTATTCCGCATTTATCAAGCCCCTAATTAGAAAAAGTTTTAATCGCCTATTCACCCCCCCCCCCTCTAGGCGACATCTCGGGCATAGTTTGTTCTTTCAGACGTTCATCCATCATCATCATAAACTTACTTGGGCTTGGTTCCTGAGGTGGTTGAGGAGGAGGTGGTTGCGGAGGCACGGGGTGCTCGCCCGCTTGTCGTGCGGAATGATGAACCGGGGTTCCTTGGCTGCCACTCGCACCGCTATTGGGCCTCATCCTGGATTGTTGAACGTAATGGCGCGTATCATGAGCATCCACATGGGGGAAGTGTAGCATCCAAGGAAAAACCAAATGGAAACACGGTTTGCAAAACAACAAGCATGGTGTTATACAATGGATGGTGGAGTTACAAGATCCTAGCACTCGCTATTTTACAAGAGATGTAAGGTAAAGATACAAGCTACTCGTACAAGATACATGGTACAAGATACAGGGCGCATGGTACAAGATGCAGGATACAACTCTGCCATCTGTGACAGAGACAGAAGTCAAATAAAGTGAGCGTCAAGTTTTAAAAGCACAAACAGACAGAGAAACAGTGAAAAGTTGGCAACACATCAAACTCTATCCTATGCCGTCCAGGAAACTAGGGTATCCTACAGGCAGTTAGGCTCTAATACCAAGCTCTGTGGCACCCCGATCCAGATGATCGAGCCACCCCATATACCAGTCCCAGAAACACTGGATATATGACAACTTGGTAAACAAAGACATAACCAAATATATTCATATGGCTCCGAGTTCGGATAGATACAAGTTACAACTCGGGGGTGAGGCTCCCGCGCTCGCGCAACATGCGCACACAACAGTATGTACATTATTTATCCAACATCGAGCCTCTAGCGGAAGTCGTAGCGGAAACGTAGATAGTAGCGTGGCGACAGCGGGCCTTATTCCACGGGGTCCTGCCTAGGATACGGGTTCCTAGTTCTCGTACAGCGGGTACTCGGCGTCGGGTGCAACGGGGTCTGGCCACATGAAAAGCCAGGTAAGTACTTGAAGTACTCGCAAGACATTAGCCCAAAATCAAGCAAAGTCTGTCTATATGGCATGGCATAAGTTCGGAAAGTATCATGGCATGAGTTCGGGTACAAGAGTGAGTCCAAGCTTAACGGTTGGACATAACTTACCTACTTACCTTAGTAGGGATGCTTCATGTTATCAAGTGATATCACGTTTCTCACTTAACAACTCGTAACCACAACTAGGCTTCCAAGCCTTTAGCCAACTCTGGCTTATTTCTCAAATTCTCAAGTTCCTAGCCAACTCTGGCTAGACTCTCAAATTTCCCGGGTTCGTTGGGTTTCATCTTAATTATTTCTCCACGTTCGACTGGACTGACTCTTAGTGTGACTTGACCCAAACATCGTCCCATAACCTAGGGACAAGGCTAGATTCTAGATTTACACTCTCGAGAGGTTGCAACATTTACCCATACGCTAAAGTCTAGGCTTGTACCGCCGGTACCTAAGTACTAGAACCGATCATGGCGACAGTACAAACCCACACTTCCACAACCGTTTATTCTACCCGGACACTCCCTATGTAGCCACCGACACGTCCAAGGGACCAAGTCTTATGACGAAGTAAATCCGGCACGCCCCCAACAGATGAGCGACGCCTAGCTCCGGAACCTTCGCAAGACTAGCCCCGACCACAAAGGTAACCGACTAGACTTGCCAAATGGGTGGCGTCAAAGGAGGCTAGATAGAATACTCGGCCATGGTCCGCCCATGTGAACGACGCATGGTTGCGCTGGTTGTGCTTGGTGAGTGGCACTATGTGACCCAATCTAGTCGCGGGAGGTGGTTATCTTCTTAGTCAAATTTTAACCTTCAGTTTCCAACAAGATTCCAGCAACACATGATAATCACACAAAAATTTCAGCAGTAAATAAATCATATCAATGTCCACCCTTAGCAAAATAGAAAAAGACGTCAACCGGATGACTGTGGCGGAGATGCCTCCTACCAGCGCCGTCTCGTTCAACAAAGAAAAAGAAACGTCAAACCGGATGACTGTGGCGGAGATGCCTCCGGCCAGCGCCGTCTCGTTCGACAAAAAAAGAAACGTCAACCGGATGACTGTGGCGGAGATGCCTCCGGCCAGCGCCGTCTCGTTCGACAAAGAAAAAGAAACGTCAACCGGATGACTGTGGCGGAGATGCCTCCGGCCAGCGCCGTCTCGTTCGACAAAGAAAAAAGAAACGTCAACTGGATGACTGTGGCGGAGATGCCTCCGGCCAGCGCCGTCTCGTTTGACAAAAGGGTGTAGCACAACATGTTGGGGGTCAACAGATATATGCATAGATGCAGATATATGCATAGATACGACAATATTTCAAATGCAACATGGCAGGTGAGATGCAACAATCAATTTAAACAGTCAAGCAATTTTCGAGAGTTCGACCGAGCTTGAGATCGGGTGAACGGCTTGCCTTCGGGTTCGGGAACAACTTCTACTCCGTCGGTGAGGTTGGAATCTATCCAAAGAAACACAAATATGCATCAAATACCCCTCCTAGGTCATCGAATAAAAGCCAAAAGAAATAAATTCCAAACAAATCCTTTCTGGTTCCAATAGATATACAACTTTAAAAAAAATCCAGAAAAATTGTTCTCATATTTTTCTGAGCATTTTTGAGGGAGATATTGCCTTCCAAAGTTTGGTTAAAAGTCTGCCCTTTTTCAACTGAAAAATAAACCAGAAAACCAAAACAGAAAACACGATTCGAAAATGTTTAAAAACCTGACAGTGGGACCCACTGGTCAGACAGAGGGGGGGGGGGGCGAAACGTTTTCTTTCCGAACGCGGGAAACAGAAGAACACGACGGCCGTTCCGGCGAACTCACCGGCGTCGGTCTGCGGCGGCTGGGGCGAGGGAGAGGGGTGGAAGAGGAAGCAGGGCGGCTCAGGGAGAGGTGGCGCAGCCCGTCCGAGTGTTCACGGTCCACGGCGAGCTCGCACTGCACCAGGGCTTCTTCTCCGGCGGCGGTGGCTTGCGGTCGATGGTGGACTCGAGGATTCCGGCCACCATTCACCCCGGCGAGCACGGCAGCGGCATCGTGGTGCTCTGGGGAGTCACTGGGTGGAAGGAATCGTCGAGGGAGAGGCTGAGGCGAGGGAACCGTGCAGGGGTCAGTGCGGCCTGGGTGGTTTCGATCCCGGCGAGGTGGTGCTCTCCTGGACTTGGGGCTGCGGTGGAGGTCGATGGTGGGAGTGGGAGAGGTGGTGTGAGGCTCTGGAGGTCGAGGGGAGGCCATTTTATAGCCCCTCCGCGCGGTGGCCGCAGTAATGGCGCGGCGAGGTGTCAAGCGCAGCGTGGTGGCTGCGTTGGGCGGTGCGTTGTGAAACCGGTGGCACAGAAGCTCACACGGCACAGGAGAGGGCGGTGGATAGGCACGGGGGCGGCGGAGTCGCTGACGTGCGGGGCCCGGCGGTGCTGTTCTGGACGGTGCGTCGGCTAGCGCCCTGGCGTATGCGGCGGTCGCCGTGCAGCGCTCCTCCGAAGACGCGTGGGTGCAGGGGAGGTGGAGAGGAGAGTGGTGGGTGCGGGAGGCATGCTTGGGCGCAAGGGGGGGAGCAGAACGGCGGCGACCATAAGGTGGCGGCGCCGCCTGGCACAGCCACGCCGGCGGTGACCACCGTTCTGGGTATGCCAGAAGCGGCATCAACATGTATCTCTCAACTCCTTGTTCCAAATGCGATGAGGTTTTCACCACTGCACGCCAAATTCAAAAACCTACAACTTTGCTGACCAAAGTTTTTGCAAATTCGAAAGTTGGTGCGACCAAAAGTTTTGAAAAACTATACTGGTAAAAAAGGAAACATTTGTTTTGAGCAAGCAAAACATTTTTGGTTTGGCCAGCATTTTTCCCAGGGGTGTATACACACCTAGTGCTTGTATCTAGGTACTCTCCTCGCATTACAAAAATCTTTTGACTAGTTTTTTGAAAACCTTTGAGTTTTAGGCAGAAACTTGCATAGAGGAAAAGTCAAACATTTTCTTAACAAGGCATCAAATATTTTTGCATGAATAGGCTGCATATTGCCTAGGGATCATTCCCTAATTTTTGTAAAAAAAATTGGAGACATAAAAATAGGGGTTCCTTTGGAAGGCCAAATAAAAGGGTAAATTTTTAAAAGAGAAAAGGAATTTTCCCCAAATCAAAATTTGTCCAAGGCCAAAATCACAAATACAAGTACCAAGTGGGAGGGGAATGGAAGGCACAAGATCCCACTTGATTTATCAGATTTGTAAAGGTTTAAGATTTAAAATAATTTTCCTGAGGTTTAAATCCAAATGCATTTTATATAAATAGAATAATGCATTTTGGAAAATTTTAAAAAGGCCAAAATCCAGGGTGTTACGGTAATGATCCAAATTTACAAGTTGGATCCTATTGTAAAGTTGCATTCCAGTGTAGCCATTGCCAAATTCCCTACGGAGTAGGCCCTACACCCGTACACTGCCATAAATTATCATAAGAAAAGTATATCCTTCTTAACTGCAAAATATATGTATCTTCCTGGTTGTCTCGTGCATCTTCTCTTTCTCCCCAACCGACAGGAGAGAGTTTTTTTCCTAATTTCCTTGTTCAATTTGGCATCCAAACAACTAGTTGCTCAATTGTTCCCTATATTTTGAATTTGAGTGTACTAGATCGACAATGGAAGGAAATATACAAAAAGTCAAATTTGCTATTTGGCACTCCTAATATTTCGCATAGGCTATTCTAAATTGATGATATAGTGGATGTTGATCTCTTATCTAATGATAGACTTAAAGCTGCACAAACATTTTTTTCAGCACACTCATAATGTGCAACTCAATTCACTAAACAATTATTATTTCTTGGCAGCCGAGAAACTGTAAATCAGTTATTTTATTTACTTTACTTTGGTTGTATCAAAATTGTCATGTTAGTTAGTTGTATGGCATGATCGCAAGTTTTTCTCCTTACAAAAAAGGTCAACTGAAGTTGGCATCTTTCTTGTATTAAAATTGCACAAATTTATTATAAGTAAAGATGCCGTAGTGTTTTAAAAACAAAAATTTGTTTTTTTTCTAATGATTTATTAGTACAACAGTATATGCATCTGATTTTTTGTTCGATTCTTTTTGTATTCTTTGTGTCATTTTCACTTTATTTTCTGCAACATGCGACTTAAGGTTTAGAGATGACATTTCTAGGACTAGAGTTGCACACACACAAAAATTGCAGCAAACTTATGATGAACGACTCGATTGACAGAGAAATAATGATTCCACTGAACCAAGAAACTGCAAATACGTTATTTCGAATACTTAGTTTTGTTTGGACGAAATGGACATGTTAGTTTTATGGTATTCTCTCCTATCTAAAAAGAATAATTGGTTATGTCGTACGTCGTCCAGCATTTCGCTCTTCGCTTCGTCAAGCCTCACGCGGTTTTCTCCCGACGTTAATTGCAGACCACTATACAATGGCACCTTCAATCACGCAGGGATAAGCTCGCCTTCATCACCGTCGATCTGCTTCGCCTTCCTCTCTCCCCAAATTCTATCTTCAACACCGCCTTCGACTACCCCTCCGCCTTCGCCTGGCACGTGCACGCCAGCCCCCGTCCGCACCAGAACCGCCGGCCCGAGCGCCACTACGTGGACGCCGAGATCGGCCACATCGAGCCCGAGGTCATCCGCCTCCACCACCTCCGCACCTCCAGGGGGTTCGAGACCCAGCGTGATCCCGTCCCTGCGGTGGCGAAGGCTCAGCCGCGGGCCGATGGACATCGTCGCCGCAACGCCGCGCGGCAGCAGCAACAGCAAGGCGCCCCCGCCAGCCGGATCCTGAAGCCGATCAAGGCCCTGCCCTGGCCGCAGGAGACGCCCCCCACCACGGGAGCCCACCTCGTCAACCCGGGGAGTCCACTCCACGCGCAGCCTCCGGAATGGCGACACGGGCGAATCGGTAAGGAGGGGTGGCTCGACGGCGACCCTGCCTCCCAGCTCGCTGGTTGCTGGCATCCAGTGCAATTATCTACGGTGGCAGAGGACTCCCAATTGCTCTTGACGGAGAGCGAATTAAGTCGTCTCGATCTCTCTTTTCTTTCTTTGATCTTGATTTGTACTACCGAGCTACTGGCCGTGGAACTGATTCGAATTCGACTGACATCTTGTCAATGTTGGCGAACAGATCTCTCACCTCTGGTTTATCTCGCCTAACATTCGGCAATTTTTAGTGTTTGTTGTGCTGCAGACTCAAGTTGGAGATATGTTTAGAGAGAGAGAGAGAGAGAGAGAGAGAGAGAGAGTTGAATGGGAATTGCATTTCTATGTTCCAAACAAGGTCACAGTAGTATCTTGATTCTTCAGGAGCAATTACCTGGTTTTATCATCTGGATTGGAAATGTTAATGTCAGTCATATTATCAGCCACACTGAATGCAGCTACGACCTGAAACAAAGTAGACTGTCACTTTCCAAAGCCGGGGTATGTATTGTTAGCCTCTTCTGTCTCCTTTTTGGCTGGGCTGAAATTAACCCGTTTTTGAACAAACTTAAGCATTTTTTTCAGTTATACCAGCCACTCATGAACTAACCAATCGGAGCAGATATTGTTCTCAACTCATACCTTAGATATTCTGCTCACCTTGCTATTATGTACCGCTTGAAACTATCATTGCAGTATTATAAACCTGAAGTCATGTCATCCATTTAAAATAAACCAAGACAGAACATAATAATGATATGCACCTAATTTTGCTTAAACTGTAGGAGGATCTGGTTGTATGAAGCTGGAAATTTATTTATTCTTGTTCATGGCTTTAAAACTTTAATCTAGGGAATAGTCAACCATGTGATCTGCTCTTGGACGACAAACTTCCTTAAGATGTACACCAACTAGCCGAATCGCAACTCACTTGCATGGCTAGATAGTACAGTATATACACATGTTGTAATACTGATGGAGTGCCATACAAGTTCATCGTATGCAATTGTAATAGTTTTGGTACATATTTTGTCTGATTAACTGACCCTTCTGCACTCACCATTATAACCAGTGTAGATATGCCTCTTTCTATTCAAGTTCATGTGAGAAAGACTAGCCTTCTAGGATGAAAGTCAATTTATCACATGCTAGGATGAAAGTCAATTTATCAACTTGGTTAATCTAGGTTGCAGTCAATCTAGAGGGTGCCTCTTTCACTTCAGGATTTATCTGTGATATTGGCAGTTGTTTATAATACTATGTTTGTATTACTTTTACCTTTTTGTCCTATAGTAGTTGCATATTGGCAGTTATCTTTCACTTCAGTATTTATCAGAGATATTGGGAGTTCTCTATAGTGCTCTGTTGCAGACGACATTGTCTCAAAGTGGATTTTTAATCATTTATTAAACATTTTGGAATTCAAGCCTGGTCCTGTTCCGAATTCAGTCACCCATATATCTCCAGGTAATAAAACCAAGGATATCATCAAGAATGTCTGCTCATATGAAAGTTAAGCTTGCCCACCAGGCCACCACGCAACTGCTACCATTTTGCTTAGAAGGGGCAGCGTAGTGATACAATCTCTGACTATAAGTGCACACATGAATGTTTGAAGCTTGCGCATGGATAAGCGAATTAACCCCAAGGATGATCAATATGGTGTGGCAAACTGGCAATGCTTTTGTTGATAGTGCTATAATTTTCATGTACCATTGAAAAAAGATAAATTATGATAATGTAAGTTTCATTCCACGTGAACCGACAGGAAGGTCCGAAGAAGTAGCACTTCAGGATCTCCATGCATGATATTGGTTAACTTTGCTTACAAAAGAAGCTTAATTATTACCATGTTTGTTGAATTTAATTTTTCACCTCCATGTAATGTATCACAGTACTAAGTTCAAAGGCTATTGAGTTGTACCGTCAGGCCAGTTTACGCACTTTGAATTTTACTTACTATACCTCTAAGGTTGTACCTTCTGCAAAGGACTGCCACCTACAGATGATCTGAATATTCTTTTTCTAAATGTCATGAGGCATGAGCCACAACTGTGTTTATATACGACAAACATTGTCTTTCTGATTTATGTTTCAAGTAGATGATTGTGAACATAGTTTCTCGATCAATGTCTTTTTGCTATACCATTTTTTTCGGTGATGCAACATAAATTATATTATTGGTACACTTAAGTAATTGTCTTATATGGCAATATAATGTCGAAATGAAAGTCTAACCTATGTGCCAACAACCTGAAAATTGTAGCATTATCCTATGTGCCAACAATCTGAAAATTGTAGCATTATCCTTTACTAATGAATTTTCTGATTTACCACACTGTACTGATATTAATTTACTTGGTGCATAGGTTTATGTGGGTGTTTTCAGTATGCTACACTCTTTAACTGGTGGAGGAATAACTGTTGTGTTATATGATATAGTCGTCCTATGTAAGCTTCTCAAACCTCTTCGAAATCTGCATGATGACTCTTTGGAAGGTCACTCTTGATGTTGTAGTTTATGACGAAGCTTGTTCATCTATATATGTTCTACTTCAACTGATGGTTTCATTCGAGAGAGGTGTGTAGTATCCCTTTTCCAGATCTTCAATAGTTCTGTAAAGTCATCACTTATCAGAATTTTTCTCTTACAAGTGCTGCACATTGTTTGAAAATTTTCAAACATTCTATTTATTCAATCAAATTGAGTGAGTTTCTATCGGCATGTACCATGTGAAGAAAAAGATTTCCTGGTACATTGCATTTTTAGCTTCCAGAATGCTCATCAGCTGAAGTGGATGAGAGGCTTGGCCACGAAATCAAAACAATGGGAATGATCAGAAGTTAGTGAGCAGATGAAGACTTGAAGAGAAAGAACCAGAATGATGGCAAGTGAATATATTCCCTGCCGTCTTCAAGCTTGTCCGATCTGCTTGATAAATATTTGTTAGCTTGTGCTATATGTTCTCATGGGCAGTATATGCTCATGTGTCATGCAGTTCAGTGGATAGTGTGGATGTCATTTGTTTTCTGATATGACATTGTGGTCTACAGTTTTTGCGCTCTTTCTTCAGAGATCAGGCTATACAAATTGTTTATTTTTTCTTCTGACTTCAAGCTCCACGTGTTATTTCTTTGCATCTCCAAGTTTTCCAGAATTTTGACACGAATTGCTACACATGATCACTTTGCATGGTTAATTAATCAATAATGGTCAACAACTCGTGGTTCTTGTGGTGTATTTGATGGAGTAATTGCTTAGCCCAAATAGATCTGTGTATATTGTATAGTGCTAAAGCATTATTGTTATATGATGAACTATCAAATGATGAGTGAGCTACCATGGTCAATCGGCACTAATGTGCACGGGCAAGGAAAAAAAGTGTAGTTTTACATTGTATGCGGAAATTTGTGCTATATCAGTTTGGTAGTTATAAGAAATCAATAGATGCAAATTGATAAAATTTGGATAGTGAAAATTTTAGAATCCATCGAAACGGCAATGCAAACTGAAAAGACAAACTTTTTAGAGAAGGTCTCCAAGTTGAAATATAGATAGTCAAATTTGACGCTTCCATTGGACTTTGCCGCCACTCGATAGAGTAGGGTTACACGGGTCGGTAGATTTACGAGCAACATTTGGATCGCCCCTATGTTTTTCATCCAAAACTTTATTTTCTTCCCCCCGTTGCAACGCACGGGCATATTTCCTAGTAAGAAAAAAATTGCATTCTCCTTTTTCCAAGCTCCAGTTTTTTCTCCTAGCAAAAAGGTCAATTGAACTTGACATTTTCTTACAAAAATTACAAAACGTTAATATAAGTAATGTGCATAGTGTTGTTGACCGAAATGTGTTTATTCCTAGGGATTACTAGTACAACATTATTTGCATCAGAATTTTTTGTGTAATTGTTTTTGCACTTTTCGTGCATAGTTAAAAACATGGTTCCCTAAGGCTAAAAGATAACTGGTGGATTAAAATACAACGCCTGATCACATTTATTTAATAGCTTTATTACACTGTCATGATACTTTATATGTAGTCTGGTTTTCGAATTTTGGATACAAAATAATCTCACACAGTACAACGTAAAGTTTTCGAGTCAATATGAGGGGGGAACTGGAGAGGCATATCAACACAATGGCAAACGCCGTAGATACTGAACAAGTAAATAGATTGTGCATCCTACTGCACTAGCACAAGAAGCTTCATCAAGAAAGGAGCCAGAGGTTTTCTCATGCACTTCAAGCAGTTTAACAATAGCAGCGTATTGCAGGCATACTTCACTAACAACAGAACACATTCCTCAGTCCAAGAAATAAAGGGGAAAACGAAAATGACACCACTTCAAGATTTGCATGTAGAGCATGGAAGGTAAGTGCACTGCAGAACCAAATCTACCCAACAGTTGCAATAACGTGGTAGAGCATGCAGAGCATGGAAGGTACTCGAGTACCTGATAATCACCAACAGCTTTCCACGCCGTTCTACCAGGTTGTAATCCTTCCTAATATGCTCCGCGTAGGCCAGTGGTTCAGTCATACAATGCTCAACACGAGACACCATGATCCCACGATCATCCTCCTCGGTCTCAAAAGAAAAAAGGCATAGTCTTGACCTTGAGAGCATGTATAGCTTCCCCCGGTAGAATGCAAGATCATAAGGCCCAGCCAAGCAATCACCTGTGCAAACACACCATGATCTCATCCCATGTCTCCAGAGTCCAGAGGGCTTGTCCCTGCGGGATGTAGCAGCCACAGTGCAGTTGGATCCTGAGTCAGGAGAAGCATATAGGACCACGTTGCGGAATGACATTGTGTACTCCCGAGGACAGATGACGCAGTTGAGCACACCGGAGCCATTGATGACAGGGAGAGTCCTTCTTGTGTAGCCAGAATAATTGAAGAAATTGAAAGCATGCAGAGGCGGTAGATGGACCGCGTCACGGGAGAAGGCTTTCAGCAAGAAGCACTTGCCATCGATTACTTTGCAAGACTTGCTTGGTTGTACACCCACAAGCCATCCCTGGAACAAGCCCACCCAACGGACATCATCGGCCAGAAACTCCTCAGAAAGCGGGAGGCGTCGTATGGGCGTCAAAGCCCCATCCGAGGACAAGCCCGAGAACCTGAACTTGGGGAGCATCAGCAGGGGGAGCGGTGGCGCCACGCCGTGGCCGCACTAGATGGCGCGCCAGTGGTGGCATACCGACCTCACTCTGGCGCGGTCGGCGAGGCAGGGTAGCAAGCGCAGAACGAGGCGCAGCATGTCCGGCTGTATGTCGGCCCATGGCGCCGCCTCCGGCAACAGCTCGCGTCCCCCGTCAAGTCCTGGTCTCTTCGGCGACCTTTGGTCGAACACCTCACCTGCAAGATCCACGGGGTCGGTATGAAATTCCTCAGCCCAGCAAGTCGGCAACCGAACCACCCCCCACTACAACGGGGCATGCGATAAAGAAGATATGGTTCCATGGAGAACGAGCCAAACTCACCGTGGGTGACAGTTCCTGCACCGCAATCCGATGGCCCCGTGTCGCGCATTTTTTCTTGATTCGACGAGCCCCAGATAGCTGCGCCAGAACCCAAATTAGAACTACAGGTAAGAATGGAAAAGGTGAACGGTTCTTCCTCCGATTGGAGAAGGAGAGGAGATTCTGGAATGCTTTGTTCTGTTCTTGCGCCGTTGCAGACTTGATCGTCTTGTGCGGCAAAGTGGTTGTTTGGATACGGAATATTAGCTATCAGTTTTGACAAAACAAGTTTTACACCGATTTTTAGAAAAACCAGTTTTACTAGCTTTTTAGTTAAGAATAAGTTTACACAAAACAATGTTTGGATTAGAATATTGTAAAACTGGTTTCTAAACAAAGCTGAGATGCGGAACGTGCACATTGCGGCAGCGGCACACACGCAGGAAAGAATTAACAGTGAGAAGACCTCGTCGAGCAGCGGCACCAAGACGCTCAAGGCGGCCGCCGCTACTTGGCCGTGAACAAGACGTCGGTGGCGAGAACACACATGTTGCTGCCGTCCACGATGGCGACCCAGGAGCAAGCCTAGGTCGTCGCGCCTATCGCGCTTATCGCACGGCCTCAAGCTGCTCGAGCTCGAGATGCTGGTATGTGCGCCTACCGCACATGGACGCCGGCCGTGCAGTCCGACGGCTGAGTCTCGTCGCCTGGTCGTCGTCTTTCAGCAGGAGGTCGTTCGGTACCAGAAGCAGCGGCAGGAAGTCCTAGTTGCGTAGAATCTTCCAGCACTTTGACGGGACAACGACGAATCCATGACAAACACAAGATCATGCCAAACGTCGCCGTGAACACGTGCTCCCTGAGCAGGCACTTGAGCCAGGGGCGCGGCGCTCGGCGACGTCGCATGCAGAGGTATGGAGGTGGCCGGCGAGCGCGGTATCGTGGGTTTGCTGGAGCAGCCTGACCGTCTCCGGTCCGGTGCAGGCGGCGTACAGGCGCCAAACGCCGACGCACGGCGGCGTGCAAGCGCTGGGGTTCGGAGAGCTGGGGCTCATCGGGTTGTATGAGGAGGCGGAGGTCTTGTGATCTTGTCTTCGTCGACGCCCACTGATCGAAGGTCGCAAACATGGCCCAGCTTGGAGTTCAGTACGAATCGTGGTTTGTGTAATCGCGTTTTCACAAAAACAACTATTAGTCGTTTTTGCCAACACGCATATTCCTGGCTTTGTGGAAACTCGGTTTTGCTTATTCGCGTTTTGGTTAATCTATCCAAACAGATTTTTAGTTTGTTACACGGTTATCCTAGGATAAGGAAAACTGGTTCTGCTAAACCTCCGTATCCAAACAAGGCCAAAGAGGTTTTGCTTCTTGGCTTGATCGCCTTGTGCGGCCACGGTGTAAGCAACCCACTACTTGTTGCTCAGTGGAACATCTAGTTCAGATTACAAGCTCGGATTCGAGAGGAACATGGAGAAGAAGATGGTGATCCAGGGAGGAGGAAGGTCACCGACACACGCCAAGCCAGGTCCAGGCCGAAGCCTTCCGTCCGTTCCGAGCCGCCTCTCCAAGTCCACGTCCTGCTGTGTTTGTAGGATTTGCTGAGGTAGCCTGTGAACACGCCGAGGCCCAGTAGTACGAGCCCAATTCCAGCCCAAGCCTAGTTGAAGGGTCGTTGACGAGAAGGGTCGCTGACAATCCCCCTTCTTAAAATCCGGCTTGCCCTCAAGCCGGTGCCGAGTAGAATCATCGGGGACCCAGGGCAACACGAGTGTTGAGCATGTACTCCTGCTTGCCAATTTGTTGCTCTTACTTCATGGTTAAAACATTGCACGCCCAGAGAAATTTCTTGCATATCTCCAAGACTTCTTGTATAGCCACCAGGGTCCCAAGGTAGGATAGGTGACACAAAGAGAGTAAAATTGCTTGTCTCCATGGAACTGGGAAGAACAATAGTGTACCTCAGTGTTCTTGTTTTCAGATTGAGTGGCCATGCAATCTTCCATTCAGATTGTTCAACACCATAGGGAGTAGTATGGACAACATAGCCATCAGATGAGAGGACCACCAAAACTTGCAAGGACTGATAGCTCAGGATCGCAACTGCATAACCATTCCCGATAACTAAGGACCAAGCGATCAACCACTGTAGCAGCTCACAATCATAATGTGGATGATAGTTACCGAGTTTCTGAAACAACATAGCAGAATAGTGTACTGCGGCACCTCCAAGCAGAAAATGCATACCAAGATTTGATGCAAGAGCTTCAGCGGTAATCAAACTAATCATTGGCCTTTCCAAGTGAATGGTACAAGCAGCAGCACGTCCAAGTGTGTTTGACCATGCTATGCACCACTGAAATTGACTAGAACCATAGATGGAAGAGTGTCCAATAGTGCCCAACCAGAAACTTGAAACTTCAATGCTTTCAATGTAATCCTCAGTTCTGTACTTCTTCTGATCAGCCCATATAGTTGACCCAAACTGAGTGTAGTACTGCAACTTGTGGCCATAAAAATATGCCCCCAAAGCAGGCCATGACTGCAATTTTATTAAGGTCAATAAGTCTTGTAACTGAAAGAAGCAATGGCTGGTCTTAGGACTGATGCCTTTGGAAAATTCAATCAATACAACACTAGGATATTTCACCACGGCAAGACTCCATGTGAACCACAACAAGCCATGGTTTATGTCAATGTAACCCTCAATAGATAGCTGAAACATGAAGCTTTCAGTACCAAGGACCAATCGTGTGCCAGGTTGAATGCATGGAGCCAAAAACCAAGTACGTTCAATATTCTGCAAGGAAGAACAAGGGCCCATATTGTGCAATAATATGCTGCGGAACTTTGATGCATTTGTATCTGTCTGCATTGACAGCTCAAGCCTCATCTTCAGTTCATCTCGTGCATTCAAACAAATCAGCAGTGCATATACAGGGGAAGCAATTCTACTACCAGGAACTAGGAATTGTATTTGACAAGACATCCAAGGCTCACAATAGTAGCTCGGTTCAGTGAATTCGTACAAGTGCTCAAGCCGTAACAAAATGCAAATCTGTAGCCAGTCAATCTGCAACCCATCAGGTTGAACAAGGAAATCATACTCACACTGCAACGTCCAAGCAATTTCCCATTGCACGGTTTCAGAACCACTATAAATAGCATATTTGAGAGATTTATTATCCACTTTAGCTCCTTCTAGAAATAGGACTAGCTTGCCACTAAGCTTTGCTCAACCAGGTGGACAGCAGAACTGCAGTTGCACACATTGCGAATAGCTCAAAGGTTCTTCCATTGAAATCTGATCTCCAACATGATGACTGACAAGGAACCAAGGCCATGGCAGTTGTCGGACATCATACATCAAAATGAACTGAACAGTCGATACTGCTATAGGCCTTATGATTGCAGAGAACACATCCTCAGTGGGAAGGAACAATGTTGTCACCTGGATGCTATCCGCGGTTGCAGGTGCACATCGCTCGGAAACGAAAATTGACTGTGGCACAGGGAAGTGCTGCAGACTGGCGTCGGACAGCTGGGCGGCGGTGACCTGCTTGACATCAGCAAACCCCAAAACTGTAGCTATGGGAGGCGCGATGTCGCTAAGCCGTTTGAGGGTCGACAAACATGCCCTCGGTGTAGACGCTGGCATCTCCAATGTGGTGTCGTTGCCGGGACATTCCATCGAATATCTTGTCGGCATCAAGATATCTGAGACGAGGCACGACGACATCATGGGTATCAATGGAGAGTCCAAGGGCGTGGTTGCAGAGTTTTGCTTGGAGGACATCGCACAGATGTGGTCGTCGTCGCCCTCCTGCAACACGGTCCTCGCGCATACAGCCGGGGTAGTGGCTCTCGGCACCGCAGTACATAGTGGTTTGTCGATGACGCGCACAACTGAGATGTCGAGAGACTCACATGGGGTGGACGCAGACGAAGCAGATGCCGCTGCTGCGGTGGACTCCCCCTCATGGCACTCGACCGTGGCCAGAGCCGCAGCCCACTCAGCGTATGGTGTGTCATCGTAGAAGTATGGCGGGACCCACTCCTCATCATCCGGCGTCGAGATGGCGGTGTATATCGGTGGGACGACTGTAACGGAGAGGAGGCAGCACCCCTCGTAGAGCGTGCGGCCGTCCAAGGCATCACGAGCTCGCGCCGCCCTCCACTAAGAGCAGAACTCGACGTAGGCCTCCACGCCGTACATCCCATCCACCACTCGCTCGAACGCGCACAACAAATTCCCAGCGCCAAAGTGACCGAACTCTTTGTGAAGCATCTCCTTAGTCACTAGTTGGTGCACGTCAGTCATCCTGATGTGAAGAACACCTTGAAGGCTGGCGAATTTGTGGGTCGGCATTTTGTCGAACAGGTGGTAGGCAGTGGTTGAGGTGGTTCGTGGTGGGGAAAAAATTCAGTGTAATTGAAGGGGAAGGTTGGTGGAATGGCTCTGATACCAGATGTAAGCAACCCACTACTTGTTGCTCAGTGGAACATCTAGTTCAGATTACAAGCTCGGATTCGAGAGGAACATGGAGAAGAAGATGGTGATCCAGGGAGGAGGAAGGTCACCGACACACGCCAAGCCAGGTCCAGGCCGAAGCCTTCCGTCCGTTCCGAGCCGCCTCTCCAAGTCCACGTCCTGCTGTGTTTGTAGGATTTGCTGAGGTAGCCTGTGAACACGCCGAGGCCCAGTAGTACGAGCCCAATTCCAGCCCAAGCCTAGTTGAAGGGTCGTTGACGAGAAGGGTCGCTGACACACGGGACCCTGGGATTTACTCCTTTGGGCCTTTTAAGAAACAGGGTTTTCACCAAATGAGGACGCCGTTCCAGGCCCAGGATACCTCCCCTGAGCTTCTCTCTAAAAAAATGGAGACCTCCCCTGGATTTCTTTACGAAATATTAGTGCTAATTTCCTTTTTAGACATTGATACAGCATGCATCTACCATGAAGTTATATCAAGATAAAACAATGAAAATACATATACTAATAAGAATCAAAAACCTGCTGTCCGTATCATGGTTCATGTTGAACTTCATAGTTTTGCATAATTATTTGTTGATAAGGCCCTTGTGCTCACACAAATAACAGGATGGCAATGAGAAGTTGAGAGTGATCCTTTTGGACGATTTAGACAGTACTAGTAACGACTAATAAGTGCAGTTATTCATTTCATTGCCAAAAGGCTTACAAACTGAAAGGTACAACATACAAGGCAATCTTTTATTTCATTACAAACCGAAAGGTACAACAGTGCTAGCAGTACTTCTTCATGCTCCCTATTCTCCGAGTTCGAACGCCGCCGCATCCAAGGTGTCGGAGATGCCGGCACCGGTCTTGAAGGTGACCTTGTCGGCGGAGGACTCGTCGACGTAAACCTCGACCAAGCTGAGCCAGAGGAAGAGCTCCTTGGTCTTGATCCCGGTCACCTTCTTGATCTTGCCCTTCTCCACGAAGGCGGTCACCTCCGCGGCGTAGGAGACCGTCTGCTTGATCTTCTTGAACGTGTGCTCCTTCTTCTTCCTCTGGAGTATCCACACGAACCCGCTCTCGCGGTTGTACCCAAACTCCTCCATGTCCTGCAGCGGGAAGAGCCCCTTGGGGAGCCCGAGCTCTTGGAGGAACTCCACGGACCTCTTCTTGCAGGCGTCGTCCCCCTTCACGACCTCCGCGCCGGCACGGTGGCTCTCCACCAGTTGGGACGCCATTTCAGTTAGAACTGAATTGCTCGCTAGCTACAACTGATTTGCTTGCTATAGAAAGGTGTTGGTTTTGTGAGTTGGCAGGTGAGCTTGTTGTGATGATACGATATGTGCAGATGGTGCTGCTTTATATAGGTGCTGCAGCCTGCAAGGATTCTAACAGCCTCCAAGATCAATTCGTTGTGTGTGAGCGCCAACCCAGTGAGACCAACGGCTCTCCTCTGTGGACTTCTTTGTTCACTTTAAAATTAAAAAAAAAGTATATCTCCTCTCTGGTGTTAGCATTATCATGTCATCCCAAAAAATAATTCCAACCATAGCTGACCATTAACAAAACACTCGAGAGCTGGTCGTGGATGACTAAATTGACCATTTCTTATATTGGTCTAGAAATCCCTGTGATCTGGCCCAACATGTCAGGCTCTGTACCAACATCCCTGCGATCTCAACCGTACTGGAGCGGAGGTGGCTATCGGTGATATCGGAAAGAAGAAGTCGGTCGGAACTTATTTACGAATTTGACCTACTGATTTCCGACAGGGCTATTCCCCTTGGACGACACTATGGATCGTTCAGACCAGAAAGGAGCAAGCGTTCAAGAATATCCACAGAAAGATGCTGCTTGCTACCTTAGAAAAAAGATGCTGCTTGCCTCTGATTCAAGGGCAAAACCAGCCGATAAGAACAAATTGGGGTCATCTTCAATGCACTGCAGGGCCTCCTTTTACCGACGAAAACTACACCAAAAACTTACAAGTGATTTATAAGGACAACATACGCCAAAAGAGTGCAGAATCAGGAATCGTATCACGCAACTACAAACACAGAAGAGCATCTTCCAGCCATGTACAACACAACATTCAGGATACAACCAACAATCATGGCAAACAGAAGACACCATAGATGACAAACAAGGCAGCTGAATCAAATAGCGCAGCTTTTTCTCGAGACGCCGATTTTGTACACACAGACAGAGCTTACGGCATGTTTATGCCACAGAAGAAGCACTGTGTACGCCAGCAAAATATACAGGACGTATAAAGCACGGCAGGAGAGTTCACAGCTAGCGGCTCTAACAGCAAAAGCTTGAACCCTTACCAGCCATATGAGTCTCTCCAAATGAAAATGCCCATATTCACCAGCCGTAGGGTGGCATTCAAAATGAAAATCCCTGCCGGTGTATAATATAATAGATCTATGGAAAATGATGGATAAGCAAGTGGCAAAATGCTAGGCCAGCTGACAGCCTTGCTCGAGCCTGGTCGATGTAATGGGCATAATGCGTCCTGTGTGGTTGGTTCCAGAACACCAAGGGCCTGAGGCAGACTTTCTTTGTTCCGCAGCCTGACAAAATCAAGAGCCATAGCCGATATCCCGACCAACGGCATCCAATTAGCTTGTCGCGGCAGCTATGGATGCAACCCTACACCAAGAGGTTTAGTCATTTGATGAGGAATTGGTCGTCCGGTCCTGCACATGACCACCACCCGTGGTGCACATCTTCCGAACAGGTGACACCTTGCCCCATCATCATCCTTCCATGCTGCGCCAACCCCACGCAAAAAGTTGCAAACAACAGTATGTTATCCTTAGACTTGTCTCCTTGGATCATTGGACGAATTCGGCCTCCTGGTTGTTCCAAACTGCAAATTATCCCCAGACCTATCACCAGGGAGAGCATCTGAATTCCGGTAACTACCGTTTCTCGGAAAAGAGTTGGAGTGATCATCATCACCGGCTCTCATGCCAATCCTGCGTTCAGAAAGCATGTTGAAATGCATCGGTCTTGGTCCACTAGCCCTCATGTTCCTTGTGTTGTTTGAAGAATTCATGCCTCCGGTGTTAGAAGAATTTTTCGTTGGTAGGAAGTCACTCGGAATACTACTCAAGTCCATGAAACATTTCCTCACCTTTGCATCTGCTACCAGTGCTGCCCAGTCCTCTGACTGCATGAGGGCATTTGCATTACCAATAACCTGAAAAACAACAAATACTATCAGTATAATGGCATAAGTCTAGGAGCAAATAACAATAGTAAATTGCTCTTGATGCATATTATAGGAAGGAGGACAGAAAACATACCCATAGAGCTCTCCTAGCTCGAGTAAGAGCAACATTCATACGCCGTATATCTGCAACAAAACCCACACCATGGTTTGAGGCACGCACACATGACATAATAATCACATCACGCTCCTGACCTTGAAAAGCATCAACTGTGTTTATGTAGATATCTTTCCCTTCCTCGGTATTCATAACCTCTGCAAATTCCCGCTGAAGACACTTCAACTGCAACTTATATGGAGTGATTATACCAACAGATGCTCTCTTGCCACCATTAGCTTTCAAGAACTTCTGAAGATGATCATACAAACGAAATGCAAACTGCGCTTCATGAACATTCTGGTATGAAGATGACCCACCCCTATGGGATTCACGACCATGTGAGATGTCATAGAAAACGTATGGTGCCATTAGTGCATCTCTATAATAAGCCTCATCAGGCAAGTTGGCAACACTATCACTATCTGTAAGGCGCCCTTGGTAGAAGTATCTTGATGGAAATTCACGGATCTGAGGATGCATCCTATATTGTACTGACAACAAAATTGTAGGGCAACCGGCTTGCTGAAACCTCTCAAAAAGACTCCTGCTGTAGAGTAAAGTTCCAGCTGCTTTGCTAATAACAGTGGCAGGAAGCTGTTGTGGATCACCAACCAAGACACATCTAGCTGCACCAAGTGAAAGTGCGGGGAGGACTCCTACTTCACTGGCCTGAGCAGCCTCATCAATAACAACCATATCAAAGCCATGACTAAGGTCAGAAAATAACTTGCGGCCACTGCTGGATACTGTAGTAAAAACAATTTCCGCTTCACTGGCGAAACTGGCTTCCAGATTAGCCCTAGCATCTTCTAGATTGAAGTTTCTGCCAGCACGGAACCTGCTTTCTAATATCAGCAGACGTGACATCTCGACCAGTACCTTATCCCTGCTTTCCACTGAAGCGGCAAGTTTCTGAAGCAGAATATCACGGTTACGATCCCTTTCAGCAAGCATGTCTGGATCAACTCCAAATGAACCCTGGGATCTACCAGCCTCTGCAACCATATTAAGTTCCCTCTGCAGAATAGCTATCTCCTGCGATAACTGGTGCTCACGGCATTTTAGCTGATGTAGCCACCCAATTACCTCATCACGTCCCTTCATTAAAAGTTGATCTGTCCGTCGCTCAACTGAAACAGCTTGTGCAGCACGGGACTGTGAATCAACTCCAACACGGGCGACATCAGGGCGGTAGACCCTCATCTCACCATCTATGAAACCACGGTCAAGAACTCGAGCAAGCAGCTCATCTGTTGCAGCATTTGATGGGGCGCAGACAAGCATCCGTGGTTTGGGGCAAAGCTTGGGAAGAGTGCGAAACAGGTTTTGATTCATGCTCTGCAAAACCTCATCCATTGAGCCTGCAGCAACAGCCTCTGAACCATTGCTAGAACTACCATCAATTTGCCCGTAACTTTCAGGAGCAAGTTTCTTTAGCAGAGCGGCATAGTAACGTTGATACTGAACAAGATGAATAACATTTAGCATTCCCCAAACAGTATGGGTTTTCCCTGTCCCTGGAGGACCTTGTACCAATGTGAAAGGCCATGGTTCTTGTTTCTTCACTGCCCCATTGCTTGTGCCAGCAGCTGTATGCATTGCAGCCCAATGAATTGCTGACAGCTGAGGCCCATTGAATGAATGATGGAGATGACAAGAAAAGTTTGGAGTGAAACAGTCAGGCATAGCAGGTGGCTCCTCTTGATACTTGGGAAAGTACTCTGGGCTTGGCTGAAGAATTGCATTTTGCATCTGATGGAAAGATTTTGATCAAAACCAACTGCAAAATAATAACCAAGAAGCCAGATAGTATAGTATACATCACCTGCACATTGAGACGGCGGAATGCGTGCAACGCAACATATTCCCTTTGTGTTGTTGCAAGAGAACCAAGAGCAGTTAGATACCATGTGCTTTGAGGTTGGAGTGTCCCCAGAACATTAGTCCCACTGCTGCAAATAAAAGACATAAGAGGGAATAATAAGATGACTGAAAATACAGGATTCAGTTAACAGATGTATAAGCAGTGGATAAAAGGTAAACAATAGTGTTCATAAAATGAAGCAAAATTAGCCAAGGTTATAAAAAGCGCGCTTAAGCTCGCTTAGGCGCTGAGCGGAGCAAAACGCCTAGCGCTCAACTGCGCTTAAACGTGCACTTAATTGCGCTTAGCGCTTTAATCCTTCAGAAAAGAGAAAAGCGGAGACAAAACGCTCAATTAGCGCCTAGCGCTTAATTGAACCTTGAAATTAGCAAAGGAATATGAGTTGAGCTTGAAACTACCAACCTAGCAGCTAAAAACCTAAGAAAATTAATTTCCCGTGAACCTTATGGCAAAGCCTGTTAGGATGAGCAAGGTTTAGTTGGGGCTCTAGCTTAAACTAATCAATAGGGCAATGGGCTGCTATGGTTGTCAGTAACTCAGCATTAAGAACTAGGAAGCTGCAATGAGTTGCAGAGCAGGTATGCATGTCCAACTGTTCGATTTAACTGTGCGGGGAAAAACTGCACTGCTTGTGACAAGTAACCCTTAATAAGAAAAAAAAAATGGGCCTGTGATGAGTTTAATAAATCTATCTGTGCAAGTATGAAGGGGGCAGAGTGGAAGTCTTAATCAGCAAACTACACCAGAGATATTAACTTTCACAGTAACATAATCTATGTGTAAGGAACTAGCACCAAGGTTCCAATAAAACCAAGTTAAACAAAAACTAGTTCCAAAACATTGAATATGTGGTTTTATCAGTGCAGGACAAACCAAATAAAAATGATATCGCAAATTACCAGCTAGAATCAAGCGAATTCCCAACATAAAAACGGATAACTGCTCCAATGGGATCACGTGTATCATAAGGCATATGGCGCCGGACTCTACCAACAAGCCGTCCACACTCTGACTCGGTATCTTCGTTTGAACCAACAATCTTCCTATTAGCATTACTTGACTGGCCAGCTAAATAACAAAGAAATGGATACATGAGTGCAGTTTGCAGAACAGTTCCTTGGGAGTAAAAAACTGCAGACTGTACATAAAGAGGGAAACAGTAGAGCTACCTGAACCGGGCCGAGGGAATGACAAAATTGCGACTTCACCTTCTTTAAAAGTCCATTTAAATTCATGTGCTGGTAGAACAACAACATCATACCATCCTGTGCACATCAACCATAACTTAGCCAGGTAATTGCAGTGAGAAATGAGAGCGTATCATTTATTATAATTATTACAAAATATACAAAAGCAAATGCAACATACCTCTTTCGCGCCTTTCAACGGTTTTCACACGCACCATTACATGTGCATCCCTTGATACAGAATCAAGAGACTCCTCATATGAACTGTACAGCTGAGCTCTGCATTCCTCAAAAAGCAAAGGCTCAAAAACTCTAATGTACTCCTCAGCAGATTCAAAGCTTCCAGGAACAGACTGAAGTTCCGACTCGTCTGTTTAGATGAGAAATATAAAATGTTCTTTGTCAAATAAAGGGCACATGCATAAACAGGAATTTTAACATCAATGATGAAATTGTGAAGATGCAACCATCAGGCACAAAGCATGTACTGCCTCCGTCCCAAAAAGGATGTCATTTCTTTGTCCAAATTTGAACGTATCTAACCACTAAATAGTGTCTAGATACATTTAACTTTAGACAAAGAAATGACATCCTTTTTGGGACGGAGGGAGTATTAAGAAAAAAAAGTGCCAGGGTATCGAACATGAGAAGAAATACAAAGAACTTGGCTTTGAGCATCTCAAAAAAAAAAACTTGGCTTTGAGCAAAACAGAACTGCCTTGAATATGGAACACAAAGCAGTGAGCGGTATAATATTTATATTTCAGCCTAAGCAAGCACATCAAAAGTAATGCATATTCTCATGGCACAGCATATAATTTCCAGATTAAGCAATGGTGTTACCGTGCTACTTAAATCAAAGATCCAAAAGAAACAGGGAAAATCGTAGGAGACTAACCTGGATTGTGCCAGAACTTATCACTTGTCACTTCCTGTAGAAGTCGTTCAATAGATGAGTCATGATACGGCGCATTATTCGCGGAAGCCTGTTTCTTGGAAACAAGAGACCTCTTGTTGGCAGGTTTCTGATCTGCAGTGTTCTGTCCTGTTACTACTGCTCTCTGAGAAGAGACTGGTCGGCTCTTGAACTGCTTGGAATCCATAGTTTGCCTCAAAGAAGCCTGCCTTGGCACAGATTGTTCATAACCATCTGAGGGAGGTTCTTCAGCATTCATTTTCTTTGACCAGCCCTGAGATGCCAGCTCAAAATCACCGTTGGATTCAGTATTTTGGTCATCTGGAGCGGCAGAATTACTTCGTTCTGACCCCATCCTATCAGATTGCCTCTGATCCCTGATGACCAGCTGGCTTTGTGTTTCTGCAGTTCCTTCACCAACACCACGAGACTGTCTTCTGGGTGTTGATATTGTCCCTGTGCCAGCTTGCTTTGCATCCTCGTCATTAATTAACACAGTTTGCCTGGCTCGCTTTTTACCCAGCATTGCTACTTTGTGTTCATCCAACTTAGATCGCTTTGCAGGGTTATTCGCAAGCTTCAAAGCAAAATTGGCTTCTACTCCTCTAACATTCTTTGACTTGTTTCTCTGATCTAAAGCATCCCCAGGTTGATTGTCTTCACATTCAAAAGTTTTCATGGTTTCTACTCCTGTGGGATTATGATGTGCTGGATCTCTAGGCACATCAGCCATTTCAGTGTCCCTGGGATCAGCAGCAGTCTCGTATTTAATCACATCACCAGATTTAACAAAAACCAGGATCAGTTTCTTGTGATTCTATTTTCACTTGAGCACCTGCAGTACCAACCAACTCTCCTTTGTTGCTGACACTATTTCCTGCAGTGTCAGAAGCACCAAGTGCATCAGACACCCGGACCACTCACTCTTTGAAATGCTAGTGAAACCTGATTGAAAGGATCAACCTGTCCTGAGTTTAGCTCAAGTTCTGAGTTCTGCGATAAACAAACAGAGTCCAACAGTCTGAGTCCTGAAATTTAACATGAACAAACACAAAGGTGTGAGTAATCTTTGGTATAAATCAATATGAAGCACCTTCAAGGGTGCAACCCAACCCCAAATTCTTATAAATCTGCTCACTAAACCATACAGAGACACCTAAAAGCCTAATCTTTGTGACATCACGCAGGGTTTCTGACCATCACGAGTTCACGATATCACCACTCTCGGTCACCATTGCCTACATACATCAATCATAATATAATCGAATCTGTTTTGGCATTTTGTCACAAGATCACATCACAAGAATATGTGCTATAAACGAACATGAACTGTAAAGTTTAGCTAGTGAAGTAAAATATCATTATTTGAGATGTTGAGCAGATTTCACTTATATAACCTACTACAAAACTTGGCAATAGCAATGTACTACTACTGCTAGTTTCAGTATGTGAAGACAAGGGCTGGACTAACACGATCTAGGACACTTGGAAAAGAAATATGAAGTAAACTATCAGGAGCCCATAGCACCTAATACTGATAGCGTGTCACCCTCAGGAAAAAAAACATTGCATAATTCAAGATGGGTTTCCATTTCTTCAATCCAACATATTATTTTTAGCAGGACATACTTGAAGTTCTCTACGAGAAGCCTACAGTGAAAAGCTATACTCTGGAGAAATTCGTTCGCATGTTTAATCGGGCACTGTTTAGAGGTAACCCAGCTCATCTCGGAGGCGGCGATCTGAGCTCCGGGTGGTTAATAGCAAGAAGCACGGGGAGGAGGAGGAGGAGGAGGCGAGGCAGCTGCATGCGTCACCTGTCCCCGGAGCGCCGCGAGTATGGTGAGCAAGGCGTATGCCTCGCCGTCGGCGCCGGACGCCGATGCACCGCTTCGCTCGTCGTGCACTCACTTCCACGCCTCCAGCTCCCTCTCCACACTCCGGTTCGCCCTCGCCGCCGCGCCGTCACCGATGCGCCGCCACGACCGCGTCGAGGATTTGGACTGGAAAGCTTGGGTGGGTTGGGACACTTTCCTGAATCGAACCCGACCCCGGACCAGCCCGTTTACAGTTCTACGGGTCAAACCCGTAGATCAGTTAGACCGGGTCTAGACCGCTTCGCACTGGTGTGCGGGTCGGTTGACGGGTTCGCTGGATTGGCAGAAGCCGTGAAGAGCCACGGACCCGCTGTCCAGTGTACACATGAATGCCCAACTCGCTGGTTCAAGGTTGTAGACGAACTCAAACTTTGCTACAGGGCATGATTTTTTTTCCCAACCCTAGCCGCCGGAGGAAGAGGGCTTCTGAGAGAACCGATCTGCCCCCAAATACACCGGCCAAGCAGGCGGCCCCTGCCCCATCATTGGCCACTCCCGGCGACGGGAGGGGTGGGGACCATGGCGCTTCGGCACCGGTCTGTAGATAGGGTGGGCCTATTGTTTCCTTGAGGCGATGCTTCTATGGAGGAGACGACGTCGTGTCGGAATAATTTGTCTCTGCTCTTCCTCCATCTTGGTGTCGCTCCTGCCGGAGGTGTCGGGGGCAGGTGGCTCGGTCGTCTCGGCAATCTCTACATCTAGTGAGATTAGTGTCTTGTGGTCGGCGTTCGGCACCGTCACAGGTGGCGGTCGCGTCGGCTGCTGCGGTTGAGTTTCGTGTCATGCAGTTGGGTGTGTGGATGACGGAAGGTGGCGGCGTTCCTCTTATTCGACTGCGTCGGATGAAGTTGACGACGCCGGCATCTGGTGACCACGGGGAAGATCCCCGGCCGACGTGCCACGAAGTCTCGATCTCGTCGCTTGCGACGACCTGGTTCATCGGCTCAGAAAGCATCCTTGTATGCGAAGGTGCTCTTCCAGATCTAGGTTTGGCGGCTACTCGCCTCCTTTTCCGGCGCTGCCATGGTGGTGGCGGAGGACGATGGTGGACAACGTTTCGGCAAGGCACAAGATCCTTCAAGGGTGGAATTGTAATTTTACTTATTGCAGGGTTGTTTGTACAATTTTGTTTGACAAGCGTGTTTGTGTAATGTGGTGACCATATATGTAATCTTTGTAAAAGGATTGTCTAGTGAAATATATGGTTATTTCAAAAAAAAAAACTCACTGGTTCAAATGCTCAACGCCCGTGTTTCGCAAATTGCAACGAGGGCAAGAGGGGAGGACGCCCTCATACTAGTCATAGTAGGAGTAACTTAAACAATGACATAAATGTTATGTAGGCGAAAAAGATAACGTGTCAGCTAATTAATTAAGAAAAAGAGAAAGTTGTGATAACATAATATGTTAATGTAACATCATATTTTTCAAAACAATATGAGTTTACAAGATAATAATAAAGCTTTGTATGACAATTTATCCACTATGGAGGTAGTAACAAAGTCTAGTATTACTCTATGTTATTCTCCACTATGACTAGCCTCACCCCCGCACGTTGCCACTGGAATAAAAAACAATTTTCATATCTGAAAAAATAGCGTGAATGCGTGAACAACATAGAAGTTCAAAGATACGAACTAGTAGTCTTTAGTTATGCAAGATGATAACAATTGCTTAGCTGGAGTTAACCAACAAACTTACTGAGTTGTAATTTTGAAAGATGCCCCCATTGAAAGAAGGATCTATAGGACACCATAATTCTGATTGAACACGAAAATTGTTTAATCATGGCATGGTAGATAAGAACACATAAATATAGATCAGATATTAGAAAATATTTTTTTAGGGGAAAGGCCCAGAAGGGCCTAGAGCTACCTTAATATATCTGTACGGTTACAAACTTGCCAACAGGACCCTGAAAGGAAAAATCAATTACAATACAATATTGATATTTAGCAAGTACGTAGGGGCGAAGATAGGGAAAGCAATCAGGTTGTCTGTCATCCTCTTCTCCACCGTCATAACAAGAACTCCACCGTTGTCATCCTTCGTCTCACCGGGGACATGACCACTTGGGAGAAAAAGGACGACGTGCGTCATGGGGAATCCAGCAAAACAGCCCCCTCCTTCGAGGTAGAAATAATGTTGTCATCGGCATCTGGAGTGGTGCCATATCATCCCAAGATCATGGCGGAAAACAGAGATCGACCTCCAATCAGCAACAAAATATCCTCGTGGAGCCAAAGAGCAAGCAAGCCACCACCCACCAACTTTCGACACTATAACGACGAGATCGAGGGAAGGCATCGAGATCCGAAGCTCCACACCAGCAACCCTTAGAGAAAGAGAGCTCTTCGAGCTTTTCGACCAAGCTGCCATACCCATTCCTCCTCACATCAAGCTCCAACCACCGAAACTTCACAGGGAAGAAGAAGCCCAGTTTTCTCCAGCTACAACTCGGATGTGCCGGGAGCTAAGCTTGAAACAACCGGCTTATAGTCTGAGATCCCCGCCCACAACTCCTCCACTCGCAGCACCACCTGCCACGAAAGCGCTACATCAAAGAATGTCGAGATCGGGTCGTCCCAGAACTGGCCGATGAGATGTGAAGCTCTACTCACATATGCCACTAAGGGCCAACACAGCCTACAGCTACGTCTACCACATAGAAGGGCTTCGGCGCCCCTTCCTAGCCGCCACCAGCCGAACACGCCGGCGGTGAGAGCATCAAAACGATCCGATTCACCAGGATAGACTCTCAAGGCAACTGTAGACAGAAGAGAGAAACAAAGGGATAAGAATGGGCCCCCCAACCAGGGTAGAAAATACTTGTTGAAGGCATGTCATTTGGAATAAACTTACTAGAGAAAAAATTGATTGAAGTTGAAATCTTCCTTCTTTCATGGAACAACTATCACGAAGAATTCCGGTAACTAATGTATGTGCTTGCTCACGGAATCAATCAAGACCACCACCGAATATTAGTATAGCTATTATATGTGTTCATTTTGAGGGTTGAATCTGCATACTCCCTCTGTTCATAAAAGAATGTACGTATAGGCTTCACCTTTTTTCACAAAAGACTGTACGTTTGCGTTTTGTGCGATAATTTTGCATTTCTCCCCTCGTCTATGCCTCGAGGTAAAGTCTAGGAACAATCCACTCGTTCTCTTCACCCCACAAGCAAACCCCCAATCATCTTCCATTCTTCCTGCTTTAATAATCGTTGTGGCATGCGCAATAACTGCCATGGTGTGAATCAAAGCAGTGGAGCAGTGTAGGAGGGTTTCTTTACAAAATGCTTAATCTTTCTTAGAAAACCTAGAAGTGTAGTTTTGCGGACATGGAGGGATTACATCGCCATGTCCTTTGTGTTCTACCCATCCTAATTGGCCTAATATTACTCTAAATTTATTTTCGGAAAAAACCCAACACATAGACAGTAGTGCTTGCAATGTGTCCCGTCCTGCATTGTTGCTGGTAAGCTCCGACCTGCCATTGATGTGTTCCGAAAGCACTCTTGACGTATCGTTGTTTTATAGTCGTATTTGCGTAACTCGGATCCGAGATCTAGACAGGAGTGGGCACGACAGTCGGCCGAGGCAGGGGTGCACGCTGAAAGTGCATGGTTGCCCCCATGTATGGTTTTGGTAATTAATGACAATATCTATGGACTAATGTTTGTATTAAGCTATACTTGTAGGTGTCCATTTGCGTTGCTTGATCTCCATTTGTTGGAGGTGTCCATTTGCGTTGCTTGATCTCCATTTGTTGGAGTCAAGGCTAAGGGAAAAAGATTATATGTTGATCAAGGCTAAGTGCGAGTTGATCAACACACAAGGCTAGTGTTGTACCATGAGGGATCGTATGATCTCATGGTATGGTAAGAAATTGTCCAATATAGCCTTGTGAACTAACCCATGATCTATGTGATTGGTATCTCTATGTTGGGTTAGGTATTTCTCCATGAGCATGCAATGAAAGGAAGATCCTATGTAGCCCATGGAGGATGGCGTCTAGTGGTGATCGCCATCGAGGTTGTGTGGTGAAGATAATGGCCATGTGAAGATATGCCGAAGAAGAGGTTCTCCCATCTAGGTGTATGGGGGAGCAATATGAGAGTCTTCACCAAGCGGAGCGTAATCAAGAAAGGTGATCCAACTTGAGAAGGTCAAGACCGTCGTCATCTAGCTCAAGTGGATTATGCGCAAGGCAAAGATTTCAGGTTTATCTATGGTTGAAACTATATAGTATTGTGCATTGATATATTTCCTACATTGTTTGGCACAAGGTATGGCCCTCATCTCATAATCTCAACCTAAATTAGATATGCCTCATATTGTGCAATTATGTTGATTATATTGTGTTGGGAATGTCTCCCTCCTTATGTGTGTATTTGCATTCCAAGGCAAACAAATTATATGCACACATTTAGGGGGAGCCCTTTCCATCTTTCTTGATAACATGATCTAGTGTGGATTTTCATTGCAAATCCTAGTGTTGTCATCTAACACCAAAAAGGAGGATATTGAAAGAACGTTTATTTACCCCTCTATGTTTTGTGTGTTAGATAACAACACATGTGATATTTTTAATATGTTGCTATGAGTTGTAGGTTTGAAATGTATTTCATCTAAATATGCTTCACACCAAAAAGGAGAAATAGGAGTGTCAAAAAGATGATCTGGTGGTCTGCCAGGCTGGCCTCAGTTGCTGGCAAGGCTGGGCCAAGGCCGGCCCAAAGCCGGGCCCAGGCTGGCCTCCCTGTGCCTGCTGCCAGCCCAAGGCCGGGAGGCTCGGGCTCCCTGCCAGCCTCCGTCGGCAGCCCAAGGCCGGGCCGAGGCTGGCCTCCTTGCGTCTGCTGCCATCCCAAGGGCGGGCACAAGGGCGTGAGGCTCGGGCTCCCTGCCGGCAGCCCAAGGCCGGGCCGAGGCTGGCCTCCCTGCGCCTGCTGCCTGCCCAAGATTCCTGGCCAGCCTTGCCGGGCCCTAGGCCGGGCTCACGGGGAAGCACCTTTTCCCTCCAACGGCCACATTTCGGGAGGGGGTATAAATACCCCTCCACCTACCTCCATCCAAGTAGCTCAACCAGAATAGAAGAAATCCACACAATGATCTACAAGACTATGCAGGCTTTCATTTCATTGTAATATCACAAGGATAGCATTTTGTCACTTTGACAATTCAAGCAATTTATCAATAACAACTCTCCAACAAGTATAAGTGAAGAACAAGAGAGTTTAACCTCAACAACTAGCAGCTCTAAACAAGATAAAAACTAAAAGCGAGAGCTTACTAGCAAACAAATAGTAGCTAAGAATACTCAACAAGATATAAGCGAAGCAAAGGAGTATTCAAATGAAAAAGCGGAGCGTGCCTCTATCCCACACAAATAAAGCTAGGATCCAACAAGGATATGACCAGCAAACAAACAAAACAAAACTGAAAGAAAAAAGACGCTCCAAGCATAGCACATAATATCTAAAGTGATAAAAACATAGTTCAACGAAGACGACCTTATGATAGTCGATGAAGAGGAGGGGATGCCTTGGGCATCCCCAAGCTTAGACGCTTGATGGTTCTTGATATTCAGAGGGGGTGCCATGGGGGAATCCCCAAGCTTGAGCTCTGATCCATCTTCAATTTCTTCATTATCCTCTCCTTTGGACCTTAAAAACTCCCTTCACACAAAACTTCTCATAAACTGATTAGAGGGTTAGTGCTCACAAATTAAAATGCACACGTGTTCAACTCAAGACAAATTGCAAAAAACTTTGTTGGGTATTAGCTACTGTTTACTAAGACTCAATATGACACTCCACCTCTAGAGTATCACATTTGACGATAGTAAAAGAGACGAATACAAAATAAAAGCATAATCTGTCAAAAACTGAATAGTATGTAAAGATCGAATTTTTCAAGGCACTTCTGTAGCTCAAATCAAAAAACTCAAAACTAAGGAAAGATAGATAAAAGTAACAGGCTTTCTGTCTAAAAATATCAGAAAAAGATAAAATTCAGGGATTGTTTGAAATTTTCTGCAACAGGCGCATAGAATCTGTTTCTGGACAGCAAAACAATACCTCGCACTTTCAATGCATTAGAGGCTAAACTTGGCACAAAAAACCAAAACAAAAAGATACAATGGAGTTGCTACAGAGGCAACAACTCCATGACTCAAGAAAAGCAAAAACAAACTGAAAGTAAAAGATGGGTTGTCTCCCAACAAGCGCTTTTCTTTAACGCCTTTTAGCTAGGCGCAATGCCAAATATCAAGTCTTTTGAAAATAAAGGGCATCGTCCTTCTTATCAAGTTCATGGATTGTGCAACTCGAAGGAGGACTTTTAATAGACTCGTTAACAGCAATACCTTGTGAATAAATTTTTTTAACCTTACCATACAGGGCAGCTCCCAGCAAGCCCTTGAATACTTGATCCTCTTTAACCATTTTTACTTCTTCATTGCCTACAAAAGATGCATCAACTTTAGTACTCCCTCCGATCCGTTAATAGTGTCGTGGGAAATGAACTTGGTTAGTGCAACTCCATATCTACACTTGCGTCAATTATTTAGGATCAGAGGGAGTAGTATTCTTTGGCACAAAGTTAAATTTTGGTCCCTTAACTATGGGAGTTACTTCCTTTTTAGGTTTAAGTGAAGAAAAGGTAGCTCCCAAGTTATCAAAAGTCTCTTCTAGTTTACCTATCCCTTCGGGATGATCTTTAGGGTAATGGAGTGTTTTAACCTTTTTAGTAGCATTCCTTATGTATCCATTAACCCTATTAAAGTTGTTATCAATCTTCTTATCCATATCATTTATCTTACTTATGCTTGGCATATTACTTTCTATTGCTTCCAACTTTTTCATAATGTCATCTAAGGTAATATTCTTAGTATCATCAATAGGAGGATTTCCAAATAAATTTTCTATAGCATTGAAAGCTTCCGAAGCACTAGCACCTAAGAAGTTTCCACCTGTTATAGTGTCCAAAACAAACTTATACCAACATGTGATACCAATATAAAAATTTCTTAGAAGGACAGTAGCTACTTGCTTTTTAGTGGATCTACGATGAGCATCTTTAATTCTATACCAAGCATCTTTCAAACTTTCCCCACCTCTTTGTTTGAAGGTGAGGATTTCGGACTCGGGTGTTTCAATAGGAGGCAAAGAGCTAGACATAACGACAAAGCAAAATAGCAAGACAGAAATAAATGCTACACTAATCTTTTTGGGTTTTAAAATTTTGCAACAAGAAAAATAAACTAAACGAGAAATAAAGCAAGCAAGACAAAAACAAAGTAAAGTGGTTGAGAGTATGAGACTCCCCTTGCTGTAGCTCCAAAGTCCCCGGCAACGGCGCCAGAAAACTGCTTGATGATCGGTGATGGAAGCGTTGGGTTGTGCCCCAAGCGAAGGCGTGGATGTAGTAAGTAGCAGTTTTCCCTCATTAACGAACCGAGGTTTATCGAACTAGTAGGATTTTGAAATCAACAACAAAGTGAATGTTGAAGATCTATGGTGCTTAATCTTTAACAGACGTGGACCTGCACACACTCAACCAATTACCTTGCCCCCAACGGCGGAAAGGTTGTCAATCTTTCTGGTCTTGCAGAAAACAAAGCGGTTAATTGTATAGTGAAATAGATGAAAATATGAAAGTGGACCATAGGAGTAATGATGATGAAAAGTGATGAATAAAGGTCGCAATCAATGTAAAAAGATGGACCGGGGGCCATGGGTTCACTAGTGGAGTCTCTCAAGTAAATAAAACACTCATATGATGGGTAAACAAATTACAGCTAGGCAATTGACAAGAATATAACACAAACTTAATCTAGCTATGACATAGAGAACATGATAATATTTATGTAGGCATCACGATAATGAACAAAGACCGTTGAGTCCAACTGCATCTTTGTCTAAAAAGTCCATCGTGGGATCGCTATCCAGCCTGTCACCCAACGGTATTAAGTTGCCAGCAACAGACATTTGCATTAAGTAAAGCGCATGAAGTAAGCAATACTAATATCAAAAGAGACATTAACACCGTTGTTTTACCCTTAGTAGCAACAGCACACCCTCGCCCTTAGACGTTTCTGTCACTCGTGCCAGGAACAAAAGGGGGCATGAACCCACTATCTAGCATAAATACTCCCTCTTGGAGATACACACAATCACTTGGCCAAAGTAACTACGCACATCGGAGAGCATGCAAGAACATAAATCAACATATAAGAATCATGCACAATCTGATCATAACTTCATAATCCATCAGATCCCAGCAAACACATCACATAGCATTACAATAATCGATCTTAATCATGTTAGGCAGCTCACAAGATCATAATACATGAAGCACAAGGGAGAGAGACTACCATCTAGCTACTGCCATGGACCCGTAGTCCAAGGTGGGACTACTCACAAATCATCCCGGAGGAAGGCATGGCGATGAAGAGCCCTCCGGGATCGATCTCCCCTCCGACAGGGTGCCGGGATCAGCTTCAGAATCACCCCCGAACTAGGGTTTATGGTGGCGGCGCCTCGGGGTGACTTCTCTGTAAAATAATGGCCGCCTCGATATTTTTGGGATTAATATGATTTTATAGGCGTCGAAGGGGGCCGAGGGGACCCACCAGGAGCAGGGGCGGGTCCCACCTGCCGCCCTAGGGCAGGCCGCGGCTGGGGGTCGTCCCTGCCCTGTGGGTGGCCCCCGGGGCTGCCCTCTGGACTGAAACTCCGTCTTGGCGAATAAAAAATCCTCGTAAATTTTCAGCGCATTTCGAGAATATTTCCTGTGGTAAGTTTCTGAAACGAAAAGACAGTAAAAACAGGAAACTGACACTGAGCATCTTGTCAATAGGTTAGTCCGACAAAATGCATAAAAATGATGTAGTAAGATAGTAGAAACATGTGACAACATCACAAAACTAGCATGGATCAATAAAAAATTATAGATACATTTGACACGTATCATCCCTCCACCTCCGGCCGTGATGAGTTCTCATCTTCGTCTACTTTACCAAGATGTGGTAAGCCACAAAATAATGTGATGGTAATTAGTGATAGGTTTCACAATAATGATGGTGAGCTCAGTGTTGATGATCCTTGTTCTCTATCTTATTGCAATGCCCCATCTTTGGACTTAGACACGTATAGCACTATAAATGACTTACATGCTAGTGTTGATAGTTCTTGCATATCATCTAAAAGTTGCTTGTATGAATCTCATGATGATATGCTTGCTTTATCTTGTTGCCATGATAAAAATGCTTGTGTTCCCTCTAATTCTTGTAGTATTAATAATGTAGAGGAAACCCAACTATCTGTGGAACAAGATGTAAACTTGAGTAGTTCATTAATTAATTGTTCATCTTCATCAACCACCTTTTTCCTTATGGCTAAATCTTCTAGTAGTGATGATGATGATAATAATAATGATGATGAAGAAAATGATGATGATGCATCCTTTCATAATAAAGGCCTAATGGTTCTTAAAGCTCTTTCAAAGAATAAAAATGCTTGTGATAACCTCTATGAAATCATGAGCACCCTTGTTGAGCACGGGCTTACTATTAAGGCTTTGGAAGCAAGCCTTGTGGATTGAAAGAGATGATGCTATGGAAAAGGCATCTTTAGAGTATGCCCTTGAGGAAGAGCATGAGACTCGGATTTGTCTTGAGGAGAAACTCGAATCTATTGAGGAGTCTCATAATAAAATAATTGCTAAACTCATTAAAGAACGTGACCATGCTCATGCTAAATATAAAGTCACTAAAAAGGAAAATGCTAGCTTGAAGGATGAGCTTGTAAAATTGTCTTCTTCCATTCCTAATGTTAATGAAGCTTGTGCTACTAACTCCACTTCTTGTGAAGCATCCATTTTGAAGAAGAATGTTGAGCTAAGGGCTCAACTTGAGTTGCTAACTAGAAAGTATGGGAAATTGGAAGAAAGTCATGAAAAGCTCTCTAGCTCTAATTATGATCTTCTAGCATCCCATGCTAGTCTAAAGTTAGCTCATGAGGCTGTCTCTTCCAAGGTAACATCTTGTGAGTCTCATGTGGACAATGGCACAATTTCTACTAGAATTGCTATATTGCCATGTGCTAGTCCTAGTAGTTCATCCACTCATAATGTTGGTACATCTTGTGATGAATTACTTTCCTTGCCTTGTTGCTCTAACAATAATGCATCTACCTCCTCTAGTACTTGTGTTGTCACTAACCATGTATAGGAAAGAAATGAGCTCAAGGCACAAGCCACTTCATTGAAGAAAGGCTTGGAAAAGAGTCATGTTGGGAAGAGCGCACTTGACAACATGTTGAGTGTGCAACAATCCCCCAATGACAAGAGTGGACTTGGATTCAATTCCAACAACAAGAACAAGTCCAAGATTGATAAGAAGAAGGGCCAAGTACAAGTCAAGAATCCGGCCAAGATCATTTGCTTCAAGTGCAAGCAAGAAGGGCACCATGTTAGATCTTGCCCAATGAAGAAGAAATCTCTTAGTGAGAAGCAACTAGGGAAGCGGCCTCTTGTTCAACCTCATGCTCAACCACGAGTTTAACAACGGTCACCTCCCAAGAAGATTCAAGTTAATGCCCCTCATGTTGAGGAGCCTATTAAGAAGAAAGAGAAGAGTCGTGTTGCTACTTATGTCGTGAGAAGGGCCATTTTGCTTCCTCATGCACTAACGGTAACCTATCCAACCCCGTTATAATTGATGATACTTATTCTATTAGGAAGGATATGGTTGGCAATGTGTTTGCCAAATATGTGGGAACTCAAAGTGGTGTCAAGAAAAGAACCATTTGGGTTGCCAAACCTATTGTGACTAACCTCTTAGGACCCAACTTGGTTGGGGACCAACAAGCTCAAACTTGATCAATAGGTGTTGTATGAGGACATTGGAGACTTTCCTACATCATGAAGAATTAAGGGATCTTCATATATTATATCTCTCAAGCCAAGTCATTTGGAGTATATTGTTCTATCTCATATCCAATGTTTCTCCTTGCGGTAACTTGTAATTAAGCTACTTACATTGAAAGTTACTTGCCCCTTACATGTGTTAGTTTTGTTCCTAGCATGTGTGTTGTATATGATGTGCTTCCTTCCTACTTATCTTGAGAAATCAAGTATGCTTATGTTGGTCATGTATCATGTATGTGTAAACTTTGTGTTGAGCCTCTATTGGATCTTATGTGGATTTAGTTGGCTCTTTTGAGATATTATTGGACTATCCCATTTTGGGGGAGTGATATGCTTCATGCAATTCTAAATCCTAAAATGTGTATACATGAGTAATACCACTTAGTATTGATATATCAAAATTATCTAAGTCTTTATGTGGTATGTCATGCTCATGAGAAATTCAAATTCTACAATGTCCATTAATTTCTCTAATTGGATTTTATTTGCCTCTTGCTTTGAAGAAACGAATTATCATGTTATGGGGGAGTAATAAGCTATGTGCCAATTACAATCCTAGAAAACGTAAACATTTGAGGTTGTGCCACTTGGAGTTGATGTTGTAGATTATTGATGCATCAAAAATGCATCCACTTTTCCAAGCACTTTGCCTCATAATTTGCTCCGGGATCCTTCCATATTTGAATAAAACTGCTGATTCTGACGTTGTTTTTAGCAAAGTCTCTCCTCTGGCTATTTTTGCAAGAAATAAAATCGGGGAAAAATACCACATCAGTTTTTCTGGAAAAGAAGCACGATGGACAAAAGGATGGACACGAGGGGGTGCCGGAGGGCCAAATGAGGTGGCCCCACGCGGCCCCTGTACCTGGCCGTGTGGGCCCACCCCAAATGGGCCTCGGGCACCGGCTCGCCTCCGGTCTTCGACGTACCCCTTTATATACGAGAAAAAACGCTTGCCCTAGGTGGGGAGGAGCTTTCGCGAAACACATCGCCGCCGCCACCACGTTCTTCGTTTCGGGGACAGATTGATCTAGGATTTCTCCTCCGGTGGAGGGATCCGGAGGCCGTCTTCACCGCCATCTTCACCGCCTTCATCTCCATCGACCATGAGCTCTTTCTCCATCGCCATGTGTGAGTAGTTTGTTGTAGGCATGTGAGGTGGATGGGGATTGGATGAGATTGACCATGTTGAAAGGGGATCGTATGAGCACCTAGAGGGGGGGGTGAATAGGTGCTACCCAATTTTTATTTCTTTTTCAATTTAGGCTTGACACAAAAGATAAATTCTCTAGATATGCAACTACGGTGAATTTATCTATATGACAAGGACAAAACAACTAAGCAAGAAACACAATAGGGAGATAAGGGAAGAAAGAGATAACCGAAATGGAAGCACACGGAGACAAGGATGTATTCCCGAGTTCCTCCTTGTTAAGGGAGTACGTCTCGTTGGAGGGGTGTGAGCTCGCCACAAAGGCCTACTCAACGCCACAAAGGCCTCACCCTATTCTCCGATGAACCTCGCCACAAAGGCCTAGTTCACCTTCCACTATCGGAGCCCTTCGAGGCGGATTCCGGAGCCTTTACAACGGTCTTGGGGCACACACCCACAACTTAATTGGGGGCTCCCAAATCAACAATCTGTAGCAATTACAACAAGTGATAAGAACAACAAGCTAGGTCAACACAAGGCTAACCCTAGAAATGAGATCCTTCAAATGAATGAAGGGGAAATGAAAAACTGCTCGGTGGAGTTGTAGATCCGAGGCTTCTCCTTCAATCCTCCAAGAATCAATGGATTTGGGTGGAGGGATTGAGAGATCTTCGAATTTTGGAGCTTGAGCTTGCTAGGGCATTAATGGAGGTGAGAGAAATGAACAAGCTAGCTATTCCAAGGTAGGTGAAGGAGCTTTTATACTCCTTCACAAAAACTGGCCGTTGGAGGCATCTTCTGGCCGTTGGGAGGCCTCTTTATCCCGCAGCACCGGAAGTACCGCCCGGAGGGCCGGTACTTCCGGTCCTTCAGTCAATGGTCTTCTTCGGCTGCGTCCAGTTCCCGCAGGGGCGGAAGTACCGCTGGGAGGCCCGGTACTTCCGGTTTGGCGGAAGTACCGGTGGCACTTCCGGTGCTACTTCCGGAAACTATACCGAAGCTCATTTTCATAAGCGGTATTGGTTCCGGAAGTGGCTCCGGAAGTAACCAGCAGTAGTACCGCTGAACACGCCGGTACTTCCGGTTTAGCGGAAGTACCGGTGTTACTTCCGGTGCAACTTCCGGGGACATTCCAGTACCGAAAACCAAAAACGGAAATGCCTCCGGAAGTTCTGCCGGAACTTTCCAGCGGTAGTACCGGTGATTTGACTGGTACTTCCGGTGAACCCTGAAGAAACTACTTTGCTCATCTTTTCGCGACGATTCTTTTGAAATTCCTACACAACTGAGATTAAACATTAGAGCACTTAATTGTATTGTTGTCAACATCAAAACCAATGGGGTTGGCATATGTTCTTTCAATCTCCCCCTTTTTGGTGTTGACGACAATACAATCAATTTGCAGAGATGATTTCCAAAAGATAAACGGGCTCCCCCTAAAGGAGCTCCCCCTATCTTTTGGAAACCTTGCACATATCAAACAAAAGGATACCATGATAGACAAGATAGATAGCTAGCAACATATATATCAAGATAGATAGCTAGCAAATGACAAAAGGATACCATGATAGACAAGATAGATAGCTAGCGACATATATAGCAAGATAGATAGCTAGCAAATGATAAAAGGTTCCACAACGATTGCACGCTCACATCATGCAAGGAGTTTTAAAGTGCAATACAACTAAAGAGTTCAACTTTGGGACACGATATAAGAAAGGCAAATCTGAAAATGGCAAATTCATGTCCCAACCCATGCAAATCCCGCACACTAAGACTAAGCTAACACACTTCTCCCCCTTTGGCGTCAAGACACCAAAAAGGGAGGAGCGAAACTATGCGTCCCAAGAGAGATCACTCCACATGCTCCTCCTCCTCTTCCTCATCATCATCGGACCAAGCAACACGACCACGAGCAGTCCAAATCTCCTTGTCGGTGATGTCTTCCTCAGAGCCCTCAGAAACCAGTATCTCAAGCTTGCGCATAATCTTCTTTTGGCGTTGGCGGTTCTTCTTCTCTTGCACATGAGCATCATACATGCGGTCATCCACCAAACAAAAAGACTTACGTATCTTTAGCTTGATCTGCTGAAACCATCCCGGTTCCTCAACAGGAGCAGCATAATCTTTCGTACCCTTGGAAATAGTGCGGTCCTTAGGAAGGATGTGATTCTTCTTGCGGAGCTTCTTCTCAAGATGGGCAACCACGGGCACCGAATGGTCAAGGCGCTCATGATTGTGAGTATAGGCCCACTTACCAACAATAAGCTTCATGATGTAGGGAGCATAGATGGGAACCCTCTTGTCAATAATAGCAAACCACATCTCTTCAAATATCACATTCATCACATCAAGCTTTTCACCGGTCCCCTTCCTCAAGTGACACTGAAGAAGCAAATCAATGAGGTAACCATGTACTTGATCCCAGTTACCCACCCGTGGTGTAAGTGTCTCCCTAAAGATGCGGAACATGATCTCATAGGTGGGTAGAAGATCCTCAGACTGACCCGGAGTACCACCTTCCATAGTGATGGGAAGGAGGACCTCCCTTCCACTAGCTCGGCCTGCATGATGCACTGTCCACCCATTTGAGCCTTGTACACGAGGGTACTCCATCACAGCACAGAAATCTGACCACCGACACTCCACATGTTCATCCTTGATCATCCAGTGCAGCTTGGCATTGCTCTCATCCCCAACATGGACGGTGGCATAAAACTGTGAAATCAGCTCTTCATTGTAGTCTTGGTGCTGTGTCATGATCTTGAGCAGTCCAAATTCTTCACACATGCTATAAGCTTCGGCAAAGTAGGCTTGATACTTGGGGGAAGTCATGTGAGGGATATTGAGGCGATGTTGGAGAACCACCGCATTCCTTTGCCTTGAGTAAATCTGATTGTAGACGGTCTCTTGCTCATTTGTGTAAAATCGGGGATCCTCAACATTGGGTTGACGGGGAATAAGATATGGGTTCTTCTCCCGGTACTCACGATACTCCTTTTCCGGCATCTTGGCAAAAGACACTGTTTTGGGCTTCCTTACCACTATCTTCTTGGCTGTCCCACTAGTGCCGGCTGCAGCTTTCTTCTTCTCAAGATTGATCTGCCGGGTTGACTTGGTTTGCGGCATCACTTCAGACTCTTCTTCAATGTCCTCTTCAACCGTGCGCTGTTTCTTGCGGGCAGAAGCTGAGGAGGAACAACCTGAGAGGTAAGCATAAAGGTAGGGAGGGAACTAGAAGAGACAATAAATTCACAATAAAACAACGTAGTTATCAAGAGTAGTTAGGCCATGTGATTCTTGAGAACATCAATAGTACCGAGGGAAACCCCGGTGACACCTCACATCACACCCAAACACAAGGGCCCAAGAGTGGTGAGGAGCTAGGGTTTCACTAGGTACTTGGGATTCCTCCAAGATTTACATGAAAAACCTACTCTAGACAACTAACAACATCTAGTACCGGCCCAATACATACTCCAAACGAGATTGAACTTAAGCAATCGTGCATCTAGGGTTTGTCCTACATCACATCTAGATTCAATTAATGAAGCCTAGAATGAGCGTGAGAGAGGACAAATACCGGATGCCATGGAGGAGGATGACGAGGGGAACGTTTCCCTCGGACCAGATCTGACGGAGGGTCACCGGAGGGGCTGCACGGGAGCCCTTGGGTGGCTGGCTGCTTGGAGGAAGAGAGAGAAGAGAGCTGGGCGCGGGGGGAAGAAGAAGGAGTTAAAGTTCCTTCCCCCCGGCCCGACCTCTTAAGTCACTTCAACCCGCCGCACCGGAAGTACCGGCGATCGGGCCGGTACTTCCGCCCGCGCGGGATTTTCAGACGGAAAAAACCGCTGAAATTTCCGCGCGACCGGAAGTACCGGTAATCCGGCCGGTAGTTCCGCCCCAGACAGAAAACTAGATATTTTGTTTTAGAGGGAATTTAAAGTTTTAGAAAGGAATGGCTTTTAGGGAAGAGATGGGGCTTAGGATGAGAGCTCAAGCTGTCATAGTATGGTACTACACTCACGTTTGCAAGATGCGACGACGAAAAGCCAAACATGAGTGTTTTTCCATCGCACACACATAGTGACACATATAGGTCTAGAAACACCAAATAAACACCAAATAAGAGGCAACTCCCCACCGAGGAGGTCGGTGGCCTAGGCCACCATATATGAGTATGAAGAGTGAGACACCGCGAAGATGTATCTTGGGTTCTCACTCAAAACTCATCATTTAAGCTCATAATTCATGAATTGAATATAGAGTAGAACAATGAATGCATTAATCTAGGCATAATGGGGGGAGGGAGAGCCCAATAGTTAGGACAACACTCCCCCTATGTCCATGCCTACACCTAAACCCAAATAGAGAATTGACCTATAGGTGTGTATGCAAGATGGTCAAGTCAAGCTCCTCGAATCCACGATATTTAGTTCATTCCTCAAATAAGTGAATCTTGCTTCATCAAGTGGCTTCGTGAATATATCGGCAAGTTGGTCCTTGGTTGGCACATAAGCAAGCTCAATGTCTCCACGGGCAACATGATCTCGAATGAAATGATGACGAATCTCAATGTGCTTGGTTCTTGAATGTTGCACGGGGTTGTAGGCGATCTTGATAGCACTCTCATTGTCACACAAAAGAGGCACTTTGTCACAAGTGACACCGTACTCCTTCAAAGTTTGCCTCATCCATAACAATTGAGTGCATGCACTTGCGGCGGCAACATACTCGGCTTCGGCGGTGGAGAGGGAAATGCAATTTTGCTTCTTAGAAGACCAACTCACCAAAGACCCACCAAGAAATTGGCAAGCCTCGGAAGTTGATTTCCTATCATCTTGATAACCGGCCCAATCCGAATCCGTGAAACCCCGAAGAGTGAAAGATGAATCCCTTGGATACCATAAACCAAACCTTGGGGTATGAATTAAATATCGTAGGATTCTCTTGACCGCCAACATGTGGCTTTCTTTAGGAGCCGCTTGATACCTTGCACACACACCTACACTCAACACAATATCGGGTCTAGATGCACAAAGGTAAAGCAACGAACCTATCATGGAGCGGTAGAGCTTTTTATCCACATCTATACCCTTTGGGTTAAGTTGTAGATGGCACTTGGTATCCATAGGAGTCTTCTTCTCCTTAGCATCCACCATATTGAACCTCTTGAGCATGTCTTGGATATACTTTGCTTGTCTAATAAAAGTCCCTCCTCTCAATTGCTTGATCTCAAATCCAAGGAAGAACTTCAACTCGCCCATCATAGACATCTCAAACCTATCGGTCATAAGCTTTGCAAATTCATCATTAAAAGCTTTGTTAGATGAGCCAAAGATAATTTCATCAACATATAGTTGGCATACGAAAAGCTCCCCTTTAACCCTCTTAGTAAAAAGAGTGGGATCGATTTGCCCAACTTCAAACCCACGGTCTAACAATAACTCTCTAAGGTGCTCATACCACGCACGTGGTGCTTGCTTAAGTCCATAGAGCGCCTTATCGAGCTTGTAGACATGGTTAGGGAAGTTGAGGTCCTCAAACCCCGGGGGTTGCTTAACGAATACCAACTCTTTTAAAGGACCATTAAGAAAAGCACTTTTAACATCCATTTGTTGCAATTTGAAGTTATAGCAAGAAGCATAAGCAAGGAGGATACAGATGGACTCAAGGCGAGCCACGGGAGCATAGGTCTCTCCAAAATCAATGCCTTCAACTTGAGAGTACCCTTGAGCCACCAAACGAGCCTTGTTCCTCACCACCATGCCATGCTCATCTTGCTTGTTCTTGAAAATCCACTTTGTGCCTATAACATTGCGGCACTCCTTTGGCTTCTCAACTAGCTTCCAAACCTTGTTGCGCTCGAAATTGTTGAGCTCTTCATGCATTGCTAGCAACCAATCCGGATCTTCAAGAGCTTCGGCAACCTTCTTTGGCTCAAACATGGCAATATGAGCTTGATGATCACTAAAATTTGCCAATTGCCTCCGGGTAGACACCTTGCTTCTCACATCACCAATAACCTTGTCAAGGAAATGTTCACGACGTTCCATGGTTCTTGCAACTCGAGCTTGACGACGGGCTTCGATATCCTCATTGCATCTTGGAGGTATCACTTGATCATCTTGATCATTTGAGTCCCCGTCTTGACCGGAAGGTTGACCTTGATCATCAATGGGCTCGGCTTCAACATTTGAAGAAGATGGTTGAGCAAGGTCTTGATCTTGGCTAGCGTCATGAGATGGAGAGTTTGAATCTTGCATAGCAACTTGATCAACGGGTTGAGGGTCTTCAACTTGTTCTTGGGTTGGTGCAACTTGCTCTTCTTGGGCAACGGTTTCTTGTGTAGATGAAGGCTCCACATGAGTAGAGCATTGTCCTTCTCGATCCACCACAAGGGGTTCCTCAATGGGGCGGAAGAATCCCACACCCATTCTTCTTATGGCTTCTTGAGGTATTACATCATCTACATCGGAAACATGAAATTGCGCCACTTGGGAGCCGTCATTTTCTTCGAACACCACACTACAAGATTCTATGATGCGCCGTGAAGCTTTATCATAGATTCTATAAGTGTGGGATTCGCCACCGTAACCAACAAAAATACCCTCTAGAGATTTAGATGCGAATTTAGTAAGGCGACAACCTTTGATCAAATAGAAACACTTACAACCGAAGACACGGAAGTAGGAGATGTTAGGCTTGTTGCCGGTGAGGATCTCATACGGAGTCTTGTTCAAACCTTTGCGGAAGTAGAGCCGGTTGGATGAGTGACAAGCCGTGGATATAGCCTCCGCCCAAAAACTTAACGGAGTCTTAAACTCCGCAAGCATGGACCTTGCCATATCCATAAGAGTCTGGTTCTTCCTCTCGGCTACACCATTTTGTTGAGGGGTATATGCGGCGGAATATTGATGACGAATACCCTCTTCACTAAGAAACTCATTGAGGGTGTAGTTCTTGAACTCGGAGCCATTATCACTCCTAATAGCCAATATGGGGACATTGTGTTGTCGTTGCATTTCGGTGGAGAAGTCGATGAAGGTTTGTTGGGTCTCACTCTTCAACTTGAAGAAATAAACCCAAGTGAATCTTGAATAATCATCGACAATCACCAAGCAATATTTCTTCCCACCAAGACTTGCTTCAGGCACGGCACCAAAAAGATCAACATGGAGAAGCTCCAAGATCCTCTTGGATGAAATGATTGTCTTGCTAGGGTGAGGAGAATCATGCATCTTGCCTTCGATACATGCCCTACAAACACGGTCCTTGGCAAAAGAGACATCTTCTTTTAGTCCGAGTATGTGGCCACCCTTGTGGAGACTTTGCAAAGTTCTCATGTTGACATGGGCTAGGCGGCGATGCCACAACCAACCCTTGTCGGCCTTTCCGAATAGGCACATCGAATTTGTAGTGGTTTTCCCCGAAAAGTCAACCACAAACAAATCATCCTCGACGTACCCAACGAAAGAGACCTTTAGAGTCTTGCTCCATAAGATGACCACAACATCAACATCAATAAAAACGGCAAAACCCATCTTATTAAGAGCATGGACGGAAAGTAAATTGTAACCAAGGCTTTCGACAAGCATGACATTTACTAAGGTGACATCCTTAGCAACTACCACCTTGCCCAAACCCGTTACCTTAGACTTTGATCGGTCTCCAAATGTGACGGTTCCTCCATTTATGCTTGTTCTCAACTCCGTCATGATCTCTTTGCTTCCGGTCATATGTTTAGTGCATCCACTATCAAGCACCCATTTTGACCCGCCGGAAGCATAGTCCTACAAGGAATCATTGCTTTGATTTAGGTCCCCATTTTTCAATGGGTCCTCTTTTGTTAGCAACAAGGGTCTTAGGAACCCAAATAGAGCGGTAAATAGGCACATTTCTAGGACCAACGAATTTCGTATAGACATCCCCATAATAATCAACAAAGATAATGTAATAGGGGTTAGTCTTTCCCGCAAAGTCATCACTAGTAGTTTTGCCCCTTGTGGCACTACCACTAGTGTCGGGGATATGAACCCCGGATACCCCTAAGAGGACCGTTTCTTCAAGAACTACATGGGCCGGCTACATCGTGCCGCCTGGAGCCAGCCGGATGAAGCAAGTCGCTTCGCCTACCCGGAGGCGGACGGCCGACTAGAGCAGCCGGCCTCTACCAACCGACCGGTCCGTACTAGTAGGCCCGGATCGTCCAGCCCCTGTCGGGCGTTACAGCTACAGTGTAATGATGAGATAGTACCAGCCGGCTCCAGAGTAGTGATGTCATAGGGGCAATCGTGTAATCTCCTTGTAACCCAAAACCCTAGCCGTTGCCTATATAAGGCGTGCATGGGCCTCCTGCGCGAGGCATGCGAACAAGCGATAGGCAAGCAGACATACGTAGATCATCATCGTCTACCTCCAGCCGGCTTGACATCTCAAGCCGGCACCACCACCATACAGCTCCAGGAGCAAACCTTGTAGCTCGATTTGTGATCAATCAATAAGAACAAGAAGAGCAGGACGTAGGGGTGTTACCTCCACAAGGAGGGCCCCGAACCTGGGTAACGGACGTGTGTTTGCATGTTTGTTGCCCAATCCCGCGCGAGCATCTGATCGTCGCCTGCCCCACACTCTTTTCCGTCTTTGATGGATATGCCGTGCTACCCACCACGACATTTGGCGCCCACCGTGGGGCTCGCGGCGAACGGAGTCACGTTCTGCGCGGGATCCCGGACTGTGGATGGTCGGTGGATCGTCTCCGGCCTCGTGCTCTCCATCGGCTCCGTCGGCTGCGTCCTCGACAACACCAACAGCTTCGCCGACGTGGACGTCGTCAGCGGAGGAGCGGTCGTCACCCTTGGCGATTTCCACGTCTACGTCGCCGTCGCCGCTTAGGAGTACCTGGAGGTGGTCTACTCGAGCTTGGCTCCTTCGATCTTCGACGCCAGCACCTGCAACGACGACTCCGCCTTCGGCTACATCAACTCCGGCGACGCGGACCGCGACGTCGCCAAGCTCAACGTCTACGCCGAGGTGCACATGGTCGAGCACGCGGCGGCAGGAGGCCCCGTCACCACTACCGTCCATGAAGCTGGCGAACCTTCACGCTACCAGCGCAACCTGGAGGCCGACTTCGAGCTGCTAAGCACCCCCATCGCGCCGAGTGCTGATCCAGTCAAGGCGGCGGCTGAACTCGAGAGGATGCGGCAGCAGATCTACGACAAGGCGCTAAACCTCGCGTCGACACAGCGCCGGCTCAGCGCCACAATTCGTGAGTACAATTCCGCACACGGCATCGAGCAGGCGGACCGCAACGCGGAGAAGCTGAATGAAGTCAGGCGCAAAGGAGGAGATCTTGGTGGCGCCATGAACCGTGCCGGCCAGGCGCATGAGCTCACCGACCTCAGCTTCCCCGAGTACAGCTGTCCTACGCAAAACATGAGGGCGGCGGAAGCGGCGGCCGCCGAGCTACCCTATCTCCAAGGCGAAGAACTACATCAACAAATGCGCCGAGTTCGACAACTCATCAACACGGCCAACCGGCAGCAGCGGGAAACGGAGGCAACGGCGAGCAAGGGGCATCATGAGCCGCCTCCAGGCTACGATGCAGCCGGCAAGTCCAAGCAAGGCGCAGAGGCGTCATCCACGAGCCGCGGAAGGGCGAAGGACAAGCAGCCACGAGTTCATCGCGAGGGGAGCGCGAGCTCGCATCCTCGTGATCACGGCCGTGATCCGGCTGGACGACGTGAAGACGGCAACCGGAGCGAGCCTCGAGCCGGACGGAACGTCAAGGAGCGAGTCGGCCACAAGGTCACCATCGACAAACGCCTGGGGCCGCTAGGACCTGAAACCAGCGACGACGCGCGCCACCGCATCGACGTGCTCAAGCTGTCAAGCATCATCGAAGAAGAAGACATCGCTGCTCATCGCTGTTTCGGACCCCGCATCCGGAGCGAGCGATTCCCGAAGGGATTCACTCTCCCCAGGGACACACCCAAGTACAACGGCACCGCGAAGTCGGAGGACTGGCTCGCCGACTATGTCACAGCGGTCAACATCGCAGGCGGCAACAAGCGGGTGGCCGTGTGCTACGTGCCGCTCATGCTCCAGGGATCGGCACGGACTTGGCTCAACAGCCTTCCGAAGGAGAGCGTCAACAGCTGGCTGGACTTCGAGGAGGTGTTCAACCGCAATTTCACCGGCACCTACTTGCGCCCTGGCAACGCACAGCTGCTCGCGCTGTGCAAGCAGAAGGACGGCGAGTCGGACCGAGCCTACCTCACCCGGTGGACAAGCCTTCGCAACTCCTGCGAAGGAGTACTCGAACTCCAAGCCGTCCAGTACTTCATCCAAGGCTGCCGAGACCAGACGCTGCTCAAGCACCGGCTCCTGAGGAAGAGCCCGAAGACCATGGCAGAACTCATGGCAATCGCCGACGAATACGCCACCGCCGACGCGGGCATGACCAACCCGATCCGACTCGACGAAGCCGGGCGAATCATCACGATGGAGCCGGCTGCACGTCGCAGCCGGACGGAGAACCAAGACGGAGGAAAATCGACCCGGCGTGACTCCGACGTAGCCGGCAAACGCAAGTCTGCAGACGACCGTGTCGAGTCCAAGGTCGTCGCTACGACCGAAGGAAGGCCGGCAGGAGGCTTCGACAACCGCCGCATGAGAACGAGTGGCGACATGCGCCGGACAAGGGCGAGGAACAACTACGACTACATGCTCGATCAACCGTGCCGGAACCATGGCGACCGGCCAGCAAACCACACCGTCAGGCAATGCACCCTTGGACGCCCGAGGCCACCACCGTACGAGCGGCGAAATCCGCCTCGGGATGAAGCCGGACGGGACGGTCGAGGACGCGACGACAGACGACGCGAAGACAGGGATCGAGACGATCGCCAACGCGAAGAAGAAAGGGAGCGCCTTCCGGATCCGCCTCCAAGGGGACCAGACGGCTATCAGAATCCGGATGCCGCCTACATCGTATTCGTCAGCGAGCGCGACGACAAGCGAAGCCGGCGCGAACGGTTCAAGGAAGTAAACGCGGTGGTTCCACCTGTCCCCCAGTACCTCAACTGGTCGCAGGAGCCGATCACGTGGGACCGTCGCGACCACCCGGAGCTGATGCCCAACCCAGGCGGCTATGCTCTAGTCCTGGAGCCCATGATCATCTCCACCAAACGCGCTTGCACCTTCTCGCGCGTCCTCATCGACGGAGGCAGCAGCATCAACATCCTCTATCGCGACACGCTGGAGAAGCTGGGCGTCTCCGAGTCCAGCCTGACGCCGAGCCGAACAGTTTTCCACGGCATCGTGCCGGGGCGAGCCGGCTCGTCCATGGGCCTCATCCGGCTGGACGTCCTATTCGGCACCAAGAGCAACCATCGCCGCGAGACCGTCTCCTTCGAGGTGGTCGACCACTCCAGCGCCTACCACGCCATCCTCGGGCGGCCGGCGCTCGCCAAGTTCATGGCGGTACCCCACTACGCTTACCTCAAGATGAAGCTACCAGGCCCACGCGGGATCATCACCATCGCCGGAGACTATAAACGCTCCATCGCATGCACCTCCGACAGCGCAAAAGTGGCCGAGACCATGGTCTGCAATGAGGAGATGAAGCAATTCAAGCGCAAGGCTAGCGAGGAAAAGCTGGAGATCCCGGAGTCGGCCAAGCCGGCTGGCGAGTCGAACTTTCAGGCGGCCCGGGACACAAAGAAGATCTACTTCGACGACCACGACAAGTCCAAGTTCGTCTCCGTGGGGGCGAGCCTAGACCCCAAATAGGAAAGCGCGCTCGTCGAGTTCCTCCGTGAGAACCGGGACATCTTCGCGTGGTCCCCCAAGGACATGCCTGGTGTGCCGAGGGAACTCGCCGAGCACTCTCTCCACGTCCGGCCAGATGCCAAGCCGGTAAAACAGTCCCTGCGACGTTTCGCGGAAGGAAGAAGACAGCTAATAGGAGAAGAAATAGCCCGGCTACTCGCGGCCGGGTTCATCAAAGAAGTGCAACACACGGAGTGGCTAGCCAATCCGGTGATGGTGGAAAAGAAGAACAAGAAATGGCGGATGTGTATCGACTACACCCACCTCAACAAGGCTTGTCCTAAAGACCCCTTCGCATTGCCGCGCATCGACCAAGTGATCGACTCCACGGCCGGCTGCGACCTCCTCTCCCTCCTCGACGCCTACTCCGGCTACCACCAAATTCCGCTGAACCCGGACGACCAGCTCAAGACCGCCTTCATCACCCCATACGGCCCGTACTGCTACACCACCATGCCATTCGGCTTGAAGAACGCGGGAGCAACATACCAGCGCTGCATGCAGAAATGCCTGCACGACCAAATCGGTCGCAACGCGCACGCCTACGTCGACGACGTCGTCATCAAGACCAAGGAGAAGCATACCCTCCTCCTCGATCTCAAGGAAACCTTCGACAACCCTCCGCCGCTTCCAGATGAAGCTCAACCCGGAGAAATGCGTGTTCGGCGTTCCAGCCGGACAGCTACTCGGCTACCTTGTGTCGGCACGAGGGATCGAGGCCAACCGGAGAAAATCGCCGCCATCGACAACATGCGACAGCCGAGAAGCGTCAAGGACATCCAGAAGTTCGCCGGGTGCCTAGCTTCCCTTAGCCGTTTCATCAGCCGGCTCGGGGAGAAGGCTCTCCCGCTCTACCACTTACTGAAGAAAACGGACAAGTTCGTCTGGAGCGACGCGGCCGACGCCGCCTTCAAGGAACTCAAGCGGGCGATGTCCACCACCCCAGTCCTAGCACCGCCGACTCCAAAGGAGCCCATGCTCATGTACATCGCCGCCTCCAATCGAGTCGTCAGCGTGGTCCTAGTGGTGGAACGAGACGAACCCGGCAAGCAACGGCCGGTTCAGCGGCCAGTCTACTACCTCAGCGAGGTGCTCTCGCAGTCAAAGCAAAAACTACCCGCACTACCAGAAGCTCATATACGGCGTGTACATGGCCACGAAGAAGCTGAAGCATTACTTTCAAGAGCACCCGGTCAAAGTGATAAGCGACGCACCGCTTGCCGAGATCATAGGCAACAAGGATGCAACCGGCAGGGTTGCGAAATGGGCGATCAACCTGACGGCGCACGGAGTCGAGTACGACAAGAGAACAGCGATCAAGTCACAGGAGCTGGCGGACTTCCTTGCCGATTGGACGGAGACGGACCACGTACCGCCACCACCCGGCTCCGGCGAGCATTGGCTCATGCACTTCGATGGCTCCAAAAGATACTGGGGACTCGGCGCCGGAATCGTCCTCACCTCACCCAAGGGGGGCCGACTCGAATACGTGCTACAGATCCACTTTACGGCGTCCAACAACGTAGCCGAGTATGAAGCTCTCGCGCACGGTCTCAAGCTCGCCAAGGCCATGAACATCAAGCGAATCCTCTGCTACGGCGACTCTGACTTGGTGGTCCAGCAGACCACTGGTCACTGGGACGCCAAGGACCCCAACATGGCCGCCTACCGCTTCTTCGTCCAGCAGCTCGCGGGATACTTCGAAGGATGCGAGTTCCACCACATCCACCGCTCCAACAACGAAGCGGCCGACACCCTGGCGAACATTGGCTCTCTCCGCGAGGAAATCCCACCCGGCGTCGCCCTCGAGAAGCTCTACAAACCATCCATCACGCCGTGTCCCGGCTCCGATTCCATCCGGATGCCGCCGGATGCGGAGTCGGCTGGGCCGGCTCCAGCGAGACGGAGCCCGTCGAGGTCCTCGTCATCGAAGCGGCTCCACCATGGACCCAACCCTTCCTCGCCTACCTCGCCAACAACGAGCTCCCGGCGGACGAGCTCACCGCCAGGCAAATCAAACGCCGGCAAGTGCTTACACCATCATCAACAACGAGCTATACAAGCGCAGCGTATCCGGAATGTTCCAACGTTGCGTGAGCCAAGAAGAAGGAAACAGGATCCTCAAGGAGATCCATCAAGGCGAATGTGGCCATCACGCATCCTCAAGGGCAATTGTGGCCAAGGCATTCAGGCACGGGTTCTACTGGCCGACCGCGTTGGCGGACGCGAACCAGCTGGTCCGACTCTGCAACGGCTGCCAACGATTTGCAACGCAGAAGCACACGCCGGCTTCGGCACTCAAGACAATTCCTATCACCTGGCCGTTTGCCGTCTGGGGACTCGACATGGTGGGACCGCTGAGGAGATCCAGTGGAGGCATGACACACCTGCTGGTAGCGGTCGACAAATTCACGAAATGGATTGAAGCCAAGCCGATCAAGAAACTAGATGGACCAACAGCAGTCAAGTTCTTCAAAAGCATCATCTACCGCTTCGGCTACCCCAATAGCATCATCACGGACAACGGGACAAACTTCGTCAAGGGAGAATTCGCCAAGTTCTGCGGCAGGACCGGCATCCGGCTCGATGTGGCCTCCGTCGCACACCCGCAGTCGAACGGGCAAGTCGAGCGAGCAAACGGCCTCATCCTATCCGGCATCAAGCCTCGGCTGCTCGAACCGCTCGAGCGGGCAGCCGGCGCGTGGGAAGAAGAGTTACCTTCCGTCCTCTGGAGCCTAAGGACGACGCCGAATCGCTCAACCGGCTTCACCCCCTTCTTCCTCGTCCATGGGGCGGAAGCCGTCATGCCAACAGACATCGAGCACGACGCACCCCGGATCGTGCTATACACGGAAGCGCAAGCTAGGCAAGCCTATGAAGATGGAATGGACTTGCTCGAGGAAGCACGCCAACTTGCCGAATCAAGATCGGCGATGTACCAGCAGCAGCTACGCAACTACCACAGTCGGCGCATCAAGAACGTCCATTTTCGTGAAGGCGACCTCGTGCTCCGGCTCATCCAAGACACCAAAAACATGCACAAGTTGTCATCACCGTGGGAAGGACCATTCATCGTCAGCAAAGCGCTCATCAACGATGCCTACTACCTCATCGATGCCCGCGAGCACAAGAAGGACACGATGGACAAGGAAGGCGATGAAACGGAGAGGCCATGGAACGCGTCACTCTTGCGTCGATTCTACACTTGAGAAAGTACAATGTATGTGTCACCTATGCTATCAATAAAAGAAACGAGAATGATGAACACATGAGCAGTTTTTCGCAACTTGTTCTGCATTTTCTAACCGGCTCAACCGGCAGCCGGCAAGCTTGCCTTTAGCGGCCGTGTAGCGTGACTAACCCTAAACGGCTAACTCTTCGAATCCGGTTAAGGCCGGCAAGAGAACTAGCTGGAGGGGGCCAACAACGTGAAAAAATGCATAAAGGGAAGTCCTGCCGGCTGAAATAATGTTCTTCTGCAAACTCGGCCAAGCCGGCAGTCGGCAACCGCTTCTCCGAATACGGATGATTAACTACACAATGCTAAACGGCTAACTCTTCGAATCCGGTTAAGGCCGGCAAGAGAATAAGCTGGAGGCGGAGTGTATGCGAAAGACGTAAGAAATAGAAGTCGTTACCGGCTGAGAAAACTCTGGCCTAACAAACCGTACCCTAGCGTTGTAGTAGTGTGCATGATCCCGCTAGACGGTGAAGTGCACACGAACGGCGACAGGAAAGGCTACAGGCGAGTGTGAAATTGAGTTAAGCACAGTAAAAGTATACTCATGAGCATAACAGCAAACTAATCGCTTCGTCGTTTCATTTCACGCGCGGAAACGCCGCCAACCGGCTTCGAGAGCCCAAGCCAGACACAGGCACGACAAACAGGAAATGAGAGTTGCGCATAAGCAAAAGTACAGGAACAAGAGCAAGTAGCAT
>QRDG01000420.1:991787-1164026 GCA_012064385.1 Puccinellia tenuiflora
CGGCGGCGCAGCAGCACGGCTACAGTGGCTGATGGTGCAGATGGCAGCGGCGTTTGCGAGACTTCCGGCAGTCATCCCCAATGCAGGAGCTGCCAGTGGCTGGATCCAGCGATGCCGCTGCAGCCGGAGCTGTGGTGACATGTTGGCGGCGGGCCACGCTGCCCCTGCCCTGTTCGTCGGACAGCGCCACCACATCCATCCGCTCAACAGCGCCGCCACTGCTCGCGAACCCTGCTGTCGCTGCGGCATCGCCCGCCGGCGCACAACGTCCATTCGACCTCCGACGGCGCCGCCTAGATGCCATTGTGGTGTTTGAGACCTTTTGTGGTCAGTTGGGAGCTTCCAATGGCTTTTCTGGGTTGTGCCTCAAGATTGTTGTAAGGGACTCGATTTCCGCCCAAAGAAAATAAATAGTGGAAGGTGAACTGAGCTTTTGGACGAGGTTCATCGGAGAATAGGGTGAGACCATTTGTGGCGGATTGAGTTTGAAACTCACACCCCTGCAACGAGATTACGTCCCCTAAAAAGGAGGACTCGGGAATACATCATCGTCTTCACATGCCTCGGTTATTTCTATAACCCGAGCTCTTTACTTATGCACTTTACATTGTGATAGCCTTCATGCTTAAAGTCCTTTATCTTGCTATCACCTTGTTGCTTGTCTTGCTTAGCATAAGTTTGGTGCACATAGGTGAGCCTAGTATATTTAGGTTGTATGCGTTGTTAAATTAAAACACCTAATTTTATTCCGCATTTATCATGCCGAACAGAGAATGAAGCTTTTGCTGCAGAGGAGCATCCAGCCATCTGCTAAAAGACATTTTTACCCGAGATGTGTTGCTCACTGTTGATCTTGGTAAGGGAAAATATAAACCTAAATGAAAGTGACAAAATATGGGAAGTTTACTGTCAAATCTTTGTACAAAAAGTTGTCTTTTTTCATGGTCTTGACTCTTGATAGATCATTGCAAATATGTGGAAAGCTAAGACCCCTCTGAAAGATCAAAACATGGTTGTGGCTAATTTGGCACAATGCAATTTCAAAATATTATGAAAAGAGAAAATGGGTGGGGGATTATTCATGAAGATTTTGTCCAGCTAATGAAACTATTACTCATCTGTAGATCAAGGGTGATTAGCTCCTTGCTTGAGATTAATACTAGGTCTGTCTGTTTTACACAGTATTTTGGTGGATAGCTAAGTTCCTTCCTGTTGGAACTAATAACCATATCTAGGGATCACTGTCTTTTGCTAGGCGATCTAAAAAAACGAAACCGTGCTTGTTTTGAGAAGAAATTTATCTCATCTCCTGTTGAACTCGTCAGTTATATGTGCGCTTTCCTTTGGTACAGGGCAGGACTTATAGTTGATGGTGTCAGGCAAGCTGTGGAGGAAGGAGCGGCAAGGATCCAAGAGGTGGCGATGAGGGCACATGTTGCAGCCCAGAATCCCAGCCTGCGGATTTCTGGGGATGATGATGATGCGGATGGAAGGGTGATGCTCTAAGTTGACTAGCTGCTAGTGCCTAGTGGTGAGGCTTTCAGGATCTCTACCTGGAGCTGTTGGTGTTGGTTTGCTTCATGCTTCCCCAGGAAAGCTGATGTTTGTGGCTGTGCGCCCATCCGCTTTGCGCTTTGCCTTCCACCTTAAAAACTTGTAATTTTCGCTGGGTAACTGCCATCTTTTCCTTGAGGCATAGTATTAAAAAAACGGACCGGCGACGAACCGGTGAGTGTCTCAGTTCGCGGTTCACCGGTTCACACGGTTCAGTTGCTGGTTTTTAAAAAAATATAATAGTGACGAAATATTAATAATCTGCACGAAAATGTAAAGTATTTAATCCATACGTGTAATATTATGACACAACAAGCAGCGTAGCAGGTGGCTAGCGCAGCCGTGCCGATGCGCGTCTTGTAGGAGGCTAAAATTTTAAATAATACATTTTTTAATTAAATTCGATTAATAATACACGTTTTGGAACATTTTGAAAATATTGCGGCCTAATTTACCTTGTAGGAGGTGCGGGTTCGAACCTAACTGCACATTATTCTCACGTGTAAGCGAATATTTGTTCTGACCCGGCGGTCCGTTAATACCCCTGGTTTTCCGTGAAACCGGTGGTTTTCCCTGGTTCGGCTGCGGGGACGGTCTAGTGCGCTTAAAAAGACCGGCTCTGGTTTTGGTTTTGGCTCTGGTTTCGGTTTTTTTTCCGGTTCAAACCGGTGGTCCGGTCCGGTTTTTTCAACTATGCCTTGAGGTGGCTAGAAACTTATGCGTGCTCGTTGTGTTCTCCCTTATTCGATCTGATTGGCGGTCCGATAATACCCCCCGGCTTTCCCGAAACCGGTGGTTTCCCCCGGTTTGGCTGTGAGGACGGTCCAGGTGCTCTTAAAAGACCGGCTCTGGTTCCGGTTTTGGCTCTGGTTTCGGTTTTTCCGGCTCAACCGGTGGTCTTGTCCGGTTGTTTCAACTATGCCTTGAGGTGGCTAGAAACTTATGCGTGCTTGTTGTGTTCTCCCTTATGGGGAGCATACAGCCGCGCCTTTTCTCTGTTGGGTTAGGTTTACCTGGTTCTAGCGGTTCGTTGTTGCGTTTTGTGTTTTTGTAAGACTTTGTTCTGTCATTGTTCAACAATGGACCCGGCTTCCCTCGGGGAGACGTATGTAAAAAAAGTTAGTAAAATTTTGCACTGCATAAATCACATTAAAGAAAACGTAGCAACATGAGTAGTTTCTCATAGCAGAAGGAATGAAAAGTTCAGCAGATAAGGAAATCTCAACTGCCTCCACCACACCCGAGGCTCACTTGCTTCGCCTGTGGCCAGCCCGGGCACTACTCCAGAGAGTGTCCCCAGAAGGCAACCGGCTACCGCAGCACCTGCACCAGCACCCTCTACCCCCAGCCACCAAGGCTACAAGTGTCAGCCGTGGGCGACTGAACCACGTATCGGCTGAAGGAGTGGAAGAGGACCCCGGAGTTCTCATGGGATACGCTTCAAATCAATGGATATCCAGCTACAGTTTTGTTTGATTCTGGAGCATCGCATTCATTCATATCAATAGCGTTTGCATACGACCATCAAATACCATTTGTGAATATGGACTCCTCGTTAGTAGTCAAGACCCCAGGCTCTAGCTGGCACACTAAATGGGTTGCTCCGGACGTCCAGATCACCATAGGCTATTGGTCCTTTCCGATCCAGCTGATAGCACTAAAGTCAGATGGGCTAGATGTAATTCTGGGATGGATTGGCTAGTCAAATATCAGGCCAATCTGGACTGTGCTGCCAAGTCTGTCACCGTGATCCACCCAACTGTCGGGCTGGTGAGTTATTGGTCACCCTCGTCCGCAATTCCCTCCGCTACCACTCCACTCTCACCGGAGATCAGATTATGTTTCCTGGATGGAACCACCCCGCCAGAAATGCATGAGGTTGCGGTGGTGTGCGATTTCCCCGATGTTTTCCCGGAGGAATTGCCCGGCATGCCACCTGATCGCAGCGTGGAGTTTGTGATTGAGTTGGTTCCGGGAACCGCCCCAATTTCCAAATGGCCCTACCGTATGCCAACAGAAGAACTAACGGAGTTGAAGAAGCAACTCGATGAGCTGCTGGAAAAGGAATACATTCGGCCGAGTAGCTCACCTTGGGGCTGCCCGGTCATCTTTGTCAAGAAGAGGGATACGAATGTTCCTCGGCTGGTTGTTGATTACCGCCCTCTAAATGCGGTAACCATCAAGAACAAGTACCCTATTCCCCGAATGATTGACCTGTTCGATCAGCTAGCTGGTGCAACCATATTCTCCAAGATGGATCTGAGGTCAGGCTACCATCAGATAAAAATCCGAAAGGAGGATATTCCGAAGACGGCTTTCACTACCCGCTATGGGTTATATGAGTACACCGTCATGTCCTTCGGCCTCACAAATGCTCCGGCTACATTCATGAGGCTGATGAACTCCATCTTCCACGAGTACCTCGATAAGTTTGTCATTATTTACATCGATGACATCCTTGTCTACTCCAAAACCGAAGACGAACATGCTGAGCATCTTCGGCTAGTCCTGACCAAGCTCCGTGATCACCGCCTCTATGCCAAGTTCTCCAAGTGTGAGTTTTGGCTAAAGGAGCTCATTTTCCTCGGTCATGTGGTGTCAGCTGCCGGAGTAGCGGTGATACCAGACAAGATTCAGGCAATCCTGGATTGGCCAACTCCCAAGTCCGCCAAAGATATCTGAAGCTTCCTTGGATTGGCGGGTTATTACTGCCGATTCATCGACGGATTTTCCAAAATAGCCAAGGCATTGACTGACCTCCTCAAGAAGAATAAACAATTTGTGTGGTCAGACAAGGCTGAAGAGAGTTTCCAAACCCTCAAGGTCAAGCTCACCACCACTCCGGTGCTTGTCCTTCCCGACACAGACAAGGATTTTGTCGTCTATTGTGATGCATCCCTTCAAGGCTTGGACTGCGTTTTGATGCAAGAAGGCCATGTGGTAGCTTATGCTTCCCGTCAACTCAAGCCACATGAGCAAAATTATCCAACTCATGATTTGGAGCTTGCCGCCGTGGTACATGCTCTGAAGCAATGGAGGCCCTACCTATTGGGCAACCGTTGCGAGATCTACTCCGACCATCAAAGTTTGAAATATCTCTTCACCCACACTACTAGGAAACTAGCTATAGGTGGAATGCTATTTTGCGGCGCACCAATATTTCATGCGCCACTAAATTTTTTTTGTGGCGCACCAGTTGCCATGCGCCACTAGATTCAGCTTTTCTGTACATGCGCCACTAAAAGAAGACATTCTGTGGCGCACCTTCCTCCATGCGCCACAGAAATTCTGTGGGCCCCACAACCAACGGCTGGCTTGCATCCTACGCCGCCTTTTCTGTGGCGCATGGAGCAAGGTGCGCCACAGAAATGGACATTTCTGTGGCGCATCTGGTCCCATGCGCCACAGAAATATGGTGGGCCCGGCACCAATGATTAGGTGCTGCACAATTCTGTGGCGCATGTGGTTCCATGCGCCACAGAATTGTGCAGCATTTTTTCACCCCACGCACCCCCCCCCCCCCCCCCCGTGGATCGCCTTTTCAGTTTTGCACGGAGTGGAAAAAAATGATACAAAATTCAAAAAATAAAATCCTTTTGGATGTAGGGAAGGTTTAGGGGGATTAGGAAAATTTTGAAATACACATTTTGACCTTTTTTCCAAAAGTTGGTGAAAACATATTAAAACGGGCATAACTTTTGCATACGACGTCGAAAAAATGCGATTAATACCTTAGAAAAAAACTAGAGAAAATTTCGGATCCGCCCTCACCGGGTTTACCCGATTAGCCTTTTTTTAGATTCTCAAAATTCCAAACGAAAAAAAAGTTATGGCCAACAGAAGAATTTTTCCAGCAAAATAAAAAAAATAATAAAAAAGACAATTCTGTGGCGCATATGTAGCCCATGCGCCACAGAATTGTCTGGCGGGATTCCAAATTTTGAATCCCGCCAGCCCCTTCTCCCTCTCTTTTCTCCTTCTCTTCTCCACTCCTCCCTCCACTTCTCCTCTCCTCCACTTCTCCTCTCCCCTTCTCCTCCACTTCTCCTCTCCACTTCTCCTCTCCCCTTCTCCTCTCCTCTCCTCTCCTCTCCTTTCCTCCACATCTTCTCACCTCCACCTCCACCTCCACCTCCACCTCCGGCGACCTTCACCTTCGGGACCTCCACCTCCGGCGACCTCCACCTTCGGGACCTCCACCTCCGGTGACCTCCTCCACCACCTCGGTGACCTCCTCCTCCACCTCCACCTTCGACGACCTCCTCCACCACCCCGGCGACCTTCTCCTCAACCTCCACCTCCGGTGACCTCCACCTCCACTTCCGGCGACCTCCTCCGGCGACATTCTTCTCCTTCTCCACCATCCCCGACGACCCCCATCCTCCACCCACCCACCTCCGGCGACCCCCTACTCCACCCACGACAACACGGTCTCCGACGAGCTCCGACAAAATTCCGGCGAAATTCCGGCGGCTAGATCTATCTAGATCTGGCCGCCTTTTTTTTTGAAATTTGAAAAAAAATTCTGTGGCGCATGGGGGTGGGTGCGCCACTGAAATATTTCTGTGGCGCACGGTTCTGGGTGCGCCACAGAATCTTCGCATTTCTGTGGCGCACCACCGGCGTGCGCCACAGAAATATATTTTAGTGGCGAGGATTTTGTGGCGCATCCACCTGTTTCCAGGGATGCGCCACAGAAGTCCAAATTGGTGCGCCACAGATAGCCTATTTTGTAGTAGTGCCAGCCGGATCTGAACTTGAGGTAGAGAAGATGGTTGGAATTAATAAAAGACTATGATGTGACTCTCAACTATCAACCCGGCAAGGCAAATGTCATAGCCGATGCTTTGAGTCGCAAGGCCTATTGCAACACCGTGATGGTGGAAAAGGCACAACCGGCTCTCCACGAGGAAATTGCTAGGTTGAATCTGGAGATTGTTCCCTACGGTTATCTAGCTAACCTCGAGATCAAATCCACTCTTGAGGATGAAATCAAGGCCGCCCAGCAACATGATGCTGGCATCCGCAAGATCAAGAAAAATATTGCAAGCGGGAAGGCCAAGTGCTTCTCCGTTGATGATTCCGGGGTGGTCTATTTTGGGAACCGCCTTGTGGTGCCCAAAAGGGGAAATACCAAGCAGTTGATACTCCAAGAAGCCCATGAATCTCCTATATCCATCCATCCCGGTAGCACAAAAATGTACCAAGACCTCCGTCCCAAATTCTGGTGGACCCGCATGAAGCGGGAAATTGCCAAATATGTTGCTGAATGCGACGTCTGTCGCCGGGTGAAAGCTGAACATCAAAGGCCAGCTGGTACCCTTCGCCCCATAGCCGTTCCCGAGTGGAAATGGGATGAAGTTGGTATGGATTTCATCACCGGCTTCCCAAAGTCACAAAAGGGCAACAATGCTATTTGGGTCATCATCGACCGTTTGTCCAAGGTTGCCCACTTCCTTCCGGTCCGTGATGATATCCGAGCAAGCCAACTTGCCGACTTGTATATGGCCCGGATTGTTCCTTTGCACGGGGTTCCTTTGTGGATCATCTCCGACCGTGGAAGCTTATTTGTGTCCAAGTTTTGGCAAAGTTTCCAAACGGCTCTTGGAACCCGTCTCAACTTCAGCACCGCCTATTATCCTCAAACCGACGGTCAAACTGAAATAGTAAATCAAGTTCTTGAAGACATGCTTCGAGCTTGTGTCATCTCCTTCGGTAAGGGGTGGGAAGACATCTTCGGTAAGAGCTTGTGTCATCTCTTTTGTATTTTATTACGTTTTATCTATTTTTTCAGTAGACCATTGAGTTTAAATTATGTATCTTTTGCGCAATCAAGCATTAATGCTTGATTTGACATGTTGTATTTTTGAAGGTAATCGTAAGAGCTCGGTTTTCGGTCATGGCCCCGCCAATGCCAATGCCTTCACGGGAGAGGGGTGCGTGGAGGCGTGTTTTTGAAGAAAGTACCCTTGGGGGCGCCATGAGCCCATTCATTCCACCGATACCGGAGGTGGAGGACAAGATCTCAATAGTCATTGAGGACCCCTTCACTGCAGAGAATGCAACTCCAAGGATCGGAAGCAAGAAGAAGGGACAGCTCTGGGAAGACTTGGCATCCAACTCATGGAGTGCGTCAACTTCCGAATGAACTTTGGCACGAGTAATAATGGTTGTACTCAAAATAACATAACCGAGCATGTCTTCAAATTTTCATTACAGATTGTAGCATAACCAAGCATGTCTCGAAATTTCCATTCGAGATTGTCATGTATTATTAAGTAGCACTAGAGGCTGTGGGGCGCCTGGACACATCCTTGCCGGTCAGGGGCAGCCCAATCACGTCCCATCTTTTACACAGATTTTAGGTATGTACATGATGTGTGTTTAATGTACTTGTGTGGTATTTTAACATTGTGGAATGGTTGGGAACCGGTTATTCCTTTGTATGATGCCTCGCTGGTCATTTGTAGTCCAATTCTTGCCATGCACGATGTCATTTGATCGTTGAATTATACAAGATTTACATGAATACAAGCTATGTCTTGTTCTGGCCACACACTATTCCACGATATTAAGCTCTTGACTCTCTAGTCTTGCTAGCATGAGATCGAGTAAGTTTACGGGGAATATTCAAGATACAAAACAACAACATCAGCAAAGGACTAAAAGGAATTGATGCAAGAGCCAGATGTAAACAGATAAAATATTCATTCAGGTGCAAATGTCACAGTAAAGGTCTGAACGTCAGGATAGCCACCTTATTACAAAGTAAGATACATATCAAGAAGATTACATATCATGAAGATTTAATTGCCAACAAGCAAAAAGTAAGTGATCTCCCATGAAGTGCACAATAAAGACAGGTTGCGCCACTCATCTGATCACCAAGAGCACATAGCTACATATGGAAACTGCTCGCTATCGCGCGAGCGATTTGTACCCTCATTTCGCTAAAGGATTTACTCTCTTGGGCTTGGCCCGTTTAACGTGCTTTCTGTATGCTCGTTTAGATTTCTGTTCGTACACACGCACGCGAGACAGATTCCTATACAGAGCCTTTCCTTCATTCGGGTAGGCACACAGGGAGGCGACGATGTCGTGTTAGCAAGTTGCGTTCTTCGTATTGACTGTTTTTCCACGAACCGTTTTGTTAGGGTTTCGAGTGGACAGGTGGCGCTCGAGGCGATCTCTGATCGGCGAGGAGAACTAGATCGATTTCTACTTGCGTTCCTTTGCTGATCGTCCTGCTGGGTTCCTCAGGAAGACGGGAAGTGGAGAGGAGCATGGGGGACAAGGTGGAGATGGCGGATGGCGCCAAGGAGGCGAACGTTGACGAGATGCTACGAAGGATGAACATCACGGAGGAGGAGGATTCACCTGTGGTGGTGCAAGATGAAGAGAATTGTGACACAGGCCCGCTATGGGCACTTGCTGGGAAGGTTCTGTATAACAGGACGCTGCATATTGATACGATCTCAGAATCGCTGAGGCCGACGTGGGGTAATCCAAAAGGTCTAGAGTTTAGCTCGCTTGGAGACAATATGTTTATTGCTACTTTGGAGAGTGGAAGGGAGAGGGACCGGATCTGGAACGGGTCACCCTGGATGGTGGGGAAGCATGGAGTTGTCCTTAAGAATTTTGAGATTAGGGCTCGACCATCTGATATTGTGTTTGACAAGATGTTGTTGTGGGCTAGGGTTCTTAATTTGCCTTTCAACTTGAGAAGGCCCCCATGGGTAGATCGCATTGCAAAAAAGGTTGGTGATGTGGTCAAGAAGGATGTTGATGAGAAGGGAGTTGCCATTGGGGTAGATCTTCGGGTCAGGATATGGGTGGAGGTTGAAAAACCACTTCGGCGTTGGGTGAAAGTGGACAATGTGAAGGAGGAGTCACAGGAGTGGTATGACATCCAATATGAGAATCTCCCATATTTTTGTTTTTCATGCGGAAAGATTGGACATGCTTATCTGGTGTGTCCGACGCCGGCTGAGAGAGATGAGGCTGGAAACTTGCCATATGGGGTATCACTGAGAGTTCCAGATAAAAAGAAAATAGGCCCAGGTTTGGGTCAGATGCCTGATCAACGGGGAAAGTATAACTCGTTTGTGCCAAAGGAACCAATTAATCCTTTTGCAGGAGTTTCTGATAGTTTTCGGGCACAACCGAGCTTTGGTCATGGGCAGCAGAACATGAGGTTTAATGCCCAGCCAGGAAGGGGCGTGATGGGTAGAGGTCGGACTCCGCCAAAGGTTTACCGAAAGCTTGATGTTGGGGTTTCGGTGACTGGGTCTGGAATGGATGATCTCACGGGAAAAAGAGCTGCTGAGGGGTCGCCGATAAAAACTATCACTGAGAAAAGGGACCCAAAGAAGAGCAGAGGTTCTGAAGAAGATGAAAATTCAGAGATGAGTGCAGAGTCTAATGAAAAGGCGGTGGCTGTGGTGCAGAGTCTAATGAAAAGGCGGTGTTACGTACCCGGCGGCGCAGCAGCACGGCTACAGTGGCTGATGGTGCAGATGGCAGCGGCGTTGCGAGGACTTCCGGCAGTCATCCCCAATGCAGGAGCTCTGCCAGTGGCTGGATCCAGCGATGCCGCTGCAGCCGGAGCTGTGGTGAGCATGTTGGCGGCGGGCCACGCTGCCCCTGCCCTGTTCGTCGGACAGCGCCACCACATCCATCCGCTCAACAGCGCCGCCACTGCTCGCGAACCCTGCTGTCGCTGCGGCATCGCGCCGCCGGCGCACAACCGTCCATTCGACCTCCGACGGCGCCGCCCTAGATGCCATTGTGGTGTTTGAGACCTTTTGTGGTCAGTTGGGAGCTTCCAATGCTTTTCTGGGTTGTGCCTCAAGATTGTTGTAAGGGACTCGATTTCCGCCCAAAAGAAAATAAATAGTGGAAGGTGAACTGAGCTTTTGGACGAGGTTCATCGGAGAATAGGGTGAGACCATTTGTGGCGGATTGAGTTTGAAACTCACACCCCTGCAACGAGATGTACTCCCCTAAAAAGGAGGACTCGGGAATACATCATCGTCTTCACATGCCTCGGTTATTTCTATACCCGAGCTCTTTACTTATGCACTTTACATTGTGATAGCCTTCATGCTTAAAGTCCTTTATCTTGCTATCACCTTGTTGCTTGTCTTGCTTAGCATAAGTTGTTGGTGCACATAGGTGAGCCTAGTATATTTAGGTTGTATGCTTGTTAAATTAAAACACCTAATTTTATTCCGCATTTATCATGCCGAACAGAGAATGAAGCTTTTGCTGCAGAGGAGCATCCAGCCATCTGCTAAAAGACATTTTTTACCCGAGATGTGTTGCTCACTGTTGATCTTGGTAAGGGAAAATATAAACCTAAATGAAAGTGACAAAATATGGGAAGTTTACTGTCAAATCTTTGTACAAAAAGTTGTCTTTTTCATGGTCTTGACTCTTGATAGATCATTTGCAAATATGTGGAAAGCTAAGACCCCTCTGAAGATCAAAACATGGTTGTGGCTAATTTGGCACAATGCAATTTCAAAAATATTATGAAAAAGAGAAAATGGGTGGGGGATTATTCATGAAGATTTTGTCCAGCTAATGAAACTATTACTCATCTGTAGATCAAGGGTGATTAGCTCCTTGCTTGAGATTAATACTAGGTCTGTCTGTTTTACACAGTATTTTTGGTGGATAGCTAAGTTCCTTCCTGTTGGAACTAATAACCATATCATAGGGATCACTGTCTTTTGCTAGGCGATCTAAAAAAACGAAACCGTGCTTGTTTTGAGAAGAAATTTATCTCATCTCCTGTTGAACTCGTCAGTTATATGTGCGCTTTCCTTTGGTACAGGGCAGGACTTATAGTTGATGGTGTCAGGCAAGCTGTGGAGGAAGGAGCGGCAAGGATCCAAGAGGTGGCGATGAGGGCACATGTTGCAGCCCAGAATCCCAGCCTGCGGATTTCTGGGGATGATGATGATGCGGATATGGAAGGGTGATGCTCTAAGTTGACTGGAGCTGCTAGTGCCTAGTGGTGAGGCTTTCAGGATCTCTACCTGGAACTGTTGGTGTTGGTTTTTGCTTCATGCTTCCCCAGGAAAGCTGATGTTTGTGGCGTGTGCGCCCATCCACTTTGCCTTTGCCTTCCACCTTAAAAACTTGTAATTTTCGCTGGGTAACTGCCATCTTTTCCTTGAGGCATAGTATTAAAAAACGGACCGGCGACCGAACCGGTGAGTGTCTCAGTTCGCGGTTCACCGGTTCACCCGGTTCAGTTGCTGGTTTTTAAAAAAATATAATAGTGACGAAATATTAATAATCTGCACGAAAATGTAAAGTATTTAATCCATACGTGTAATATTATGACAACAACAAGCAGCGTAGCAGGTGGCTAGCGCAGCCGTGCCGATGCGCGTCTTGTAGGAGGCTAAAATTTTTAAATAATACATTTTTTAATTAAATTCGATTAATAATACGCGTTTTGGAACATTTTGAAAAATATTGCGGCCTAATTTACCTTGTAGGAGGGTGCGGGTTCGAACCTAACTGCACATTATTCTCACGTGTAAGCGAATATTTGGTCTGACCGGCGGTCCGTTAATACCCTGGTTTTCCGTGAAACCGGTGGTTTTCCCTGGTTCGGCTGCGGGGACGGTCTAGTGCGCTTAAAAGACCGGCTCTGGTTTTGGTTTTGGCTCTGGTTTCGGTTTTTTCCGGTTCAACCGGTGGTCCGGTCCGGTTTTTTCAACTATGCCTTGAGGTGGCTAGAAACTTATGCGTGCTCGTTGTGTTCTCCCTTATTCGATCTGATTGGCGGTCCGATAATACCCCGGCTTTCCCGAAACCGGTGGTTTCCCCCGGTTTGGCTGTGAGGACGGTCCAGTGCTCTTAAAAGACCGGCTCTGGTTCCGGTTTTGGCTCTGGTTTCGGTTTTTTCCGGCTCAACCGGTGGTCTTGTCCGGTTGTTTCAACTATGCCTTGAGGTGGCTAGAAACTTATGCGTGCTTGTTGTGTTCTCCCTTATGGGGAGCATACAGCCGCGCCTTTTCTCTGTTGGGTTAGGTTTACCTGGTTCTAGCGGTTCGTTGTTGCGTTTTGTGTTTTTGTAAGACTTTGTTCTGTCATTGTTCAACAATGGAACCCGGCTTCCCTCGGGGAGACGTATGTAAAAAAAAGTTAGTAAAATTTTGCACTGCATAAATCACATTAAAGAAAACGTAGCAACATGAGTAGTTTCTCATAGCAGAAGGAATGAAAAGTTCAGCAGATAAGGAAATCTCAACTGCCTCCACTACACCCGAGGCTCACTTGCTTCGCCTGTGGCCAGCCCGGGCACTACTCCAGAGAGTGTCCCCAGAAGGCACCGGCTACCGCAGCACCTGCACCAGCACCCTCTACCCCAGCCACCAAGGCTACAAGTGTCAGCCGTGGGCGACTGAACCACGTATCGGCTGAAGGAGTGGAAGAGGACCCCGGAGTTCTCATGGGATACGCTTCAAATCAATGGATATCCAGCTACAGTTTTGTTTGATTCTGGAGCATCGCATTCATTCATATCAATAGCGTTTGCATACGACCATCAAATACCATTTGTGAATATGGACTCCTCGTTAGTAGTCAAGACCCCAGGCTCTAGCTGGCACACTAAATGGGTTGCTCCGGACGTCCAGATCACCATAGGCTATTGGTCCTTTCCGATCCAGCTGATAGCACTAAAGTCAGATGGGCTAGATGTAATTCTGGGGATGGATTGGCTAGTCAAATATCAGGCCAATCTGGACTGTGCTGCCAAGTCTGTCACCGTGATCCACCCAACTGTCGGGCTGGTGAGTTATTGGTCACCCTCGTCCGCAAATCCCTCCGCTGCCACTCCACTCTCACCGGAGATCAGATTATGTTTCCTGGAAGGAACCACGCCGCCAGAAATGTATGAAGTTGCGGTGGTGTGCGATTTCCCCGATGTTTTCCCGGAGGAATTGCCCGGTATGCCACCTGATCGCAGCGTGGAGTTTGTGATTGAGTTGGTTCCGGAAACCGCCCCAATTTCCAAAAGGCCCTACCGTATGCCAACAGAAGAACTAACGGAGTTGAAGAAGCAACTCGATGAGCTGCTGGAAAAGGAATACATTCGGCCGAGTAGCTCACCTTGGGGCTGCCCGGTCATCTTTGTCAAGAAGAGGGATACGAATGTTCCTCGGCTGGTTGTTGATTACCGCCCTCTAAATGCGGTAACCATCAAGAACAAGTACCCTATTCCCCGAATGATTGACCTGTTCGATCAGCTAGCTGGTGCAACCATATTCTCCAAAATGGATCTGAGGTCAGGTTACCATCAGATTAAAATCCGAAAGGAGGATATTCCGAAGACGGCTTTCACTACCTGCTATGGCCTATATGAGTACACCGTCATGTCCTTCGGCCTCACAAATGCTCCGGCTACATTCATGAGGCTGATGAACTCCATCTTCCACGAGTACCTCGATAAGTTTGTCATTATCTACATCGATGACATCCTTGTCTACTCCAAAACCGAAGACGAACATGCTGAGCATCTTCGACTAGTCTTGACCAAGCTCCGTGATCACCGCCTCTATGCCAAGTTCTCCAAGTGTGAGTTTTGGCTAAAGGAGCTCACTTTCCTCGATCATGTGGTGTCAGCTGCCGGAGTAGCGGTGATACCAGACAAAATTCAGGCAATCCTGGATTGGCCAACTCCCAAGTCCGCCAAAGATATCCGAAGCTTCCTTGGATTGGCGGGCTATTACCGCCGATTCATCGAGGGTTTTTCCAAAATAGCCAAGGCACTGACTGACCTCCTCAAGAAGAATAAACAATTTGCGTGGTCAGACAAGGCTGAAGAGAGTTTCCAAACCCTAAAGGTCAAGCTCACCACCACTCCTGTGCTTGTCCTTCCCGACACAGACAAGGATTTTGTCGTCTATTGTGATGCATCCCTTCAAGGCTTGGACTGCGTTTTGATGCAAGAAGGCCATGTGGTAGCTTATGCTTCCCGTCAACTCAAGCCACATGAGCAAAATTATCCAACTCATGATTTGGAGCTTGCCGCCGTGGTACATGCTCTGAAGCAATGGAGGCCCTACCTATTGGGCAACCGTTGCGAGATCTACTCCGACCATCAAAGTTTGAAATATCTCTTCACCCACACTACTAGGAAACTAGCTATAGGTGGAATGCTATTTTGTGGCGCACCAATATTTCATGCGCCACTAAATTTTTTTTTGTGGCGCACCAGTTGCCATGCGCCACTAGATTCAGCTTTTCTGTGGCGCATCTGGAGGACATGCGCCACTAAAAGAAGACATTCTGTGGCGCACCTTCCTCCATGCGCCACAGAAATTCTGTGGGCCCCACAACCAACGGCTGGCTTGCATCCTACGCCGCCTTTTCTGTGGCGCATGGAGCAAGGTGCGCCACAGAAATGGACATTTCTGTGGCGCATCTGGTCCCATGCGCCACAGAAATATGGTGGGCCCGGCACCAATGATTAGGTGCTGCACAATTCTGTGGCGCATGTGGTTCCATGCGCCACAGAATTGTGCAGCATTTTTTCACCCCACGCACCCCCCCCCCCCCCCCCCCGTGGATCGCCTTTTCAGTTTTGCACGGAGTGGAAAAAAATGATAAAAAATTCAAAAAATAAAATCCTTTTGGATGTAGGGAAGGTTTAGGGGGATTAGGAAAATTTTGAAATACACATTTTGACCTTTTTTCCAAAAGTTGGTGAAAAAATATTAAAACGGGCATAACTTTTGCATACGACGTCGAAAAAATGCGATTAATACCTTAGAAAAAAACTAGAGAAAATTTCGGATCCGCCCTTTTTTTAGATTCTCAAAAATTCCAAACGAAAAAAAAGTTATGGTCAACAGAAGAATTTTTCCAGCAAAATCAAAAAAAATAAAAAAAATAAAAAAGACAATTCTGTGGCGCATATGTAGCCCATGCGCCACAGAATTGTCTGGCGGGATTCCAAATTTTGAATCCCGCCAGCCCCTTCTCCCTCTCTTTTCTCCTTCTCTTCTCCACTCCTCCCTCCACTTCTCCTCTCCTCCACTTCTCCTCTCTCCTTCTCCTCCACTTCTCATCTCCCCTTCTCCTCTCCCTTTCTCCTCTCCCTTTCTCCTCTCCTCTTCTCTCCTTTCCTCCACATCTTCTCATGTCCACCTCCACCTCCACCTCCACCTCCGGTGACCTCCACCTTCGGGACCTCCACCTCCGGCGACCTCCACCTTCGGGACCTCCACCTCCGGTGACCTCCTCCACCACCTCGGCGACCTCCTCCTCCACCTCCACCTTCGGCGACCTCCTCCACCACCCCGGCGACCTTCTCCTCAACCTCCACCTCCGGTGACCTCCACCTCCACTTCCGGCGACCTCCTCCGGCGACATTCTTCTCCTTCTCCACCATCCCCGGCGACCCCCATCCTCCACCCACCCACCTCCGGCGACCCCCTACTCCACCCACGACAACACGGTCTCCGACGAGCTCCGACAAAATTCCGGCGAAATTCCGGCGGCTAGATCTATCTAGATCTGGCCGCCTTTTTTTTTGAAATTTGAAAAAAAATTCTGTGGCGCATGGGGGTGGGTGCGCCACTGAAATATTTCTGTGGCGCACGGTTCTGGGTGCGCCACAGAAATATATTTTAGTGGCGAGGATTTTGTGGCGCATCCACCTGTTTCCAGGGATGCGCCACAGAAGTCCAAATTGGTGCGCCACAGATAGCCTATTTTGTAGTAGTACAGCTACAAACCATAGTCAAGAAAATAACCTGAACCACCAGACCCCTGAAAAGGTTCAAGACTCAGCAACCTCAACTGCCCGCTTGCTCAAATTTATCTTTTGTCTTCCTCCCAGATAGGTTACAAACAAATATGATACCTGATGAATAATTATGAAAGAGGTGAATACATGACCCGTATCTGTCTTTTAAATGGGGTATCTACTTGCTCAGGAAAACAGGAGCGACATATCTAAAATCAATCAGGCCCAGACAGAATAGAATGCGTGGAAGCTGATCTTTACGCCTTTCACTGACTGAGAAGATTAGCTAAATGGGAACAACAGAGAATAGATTTGCTCTCGTGAGTTCAAGAACTCGTAGCAAAATGAAAATTTTCTTCAATGTAGCTTTTTGCGAGGCAAATTTCTTGTTAATACTGGTTGACAAGAAAATGATATTTGCATATTCAGAATGAATATCATGCCGTACAGATTACCGAACTGGTTAGTTAGAAAGAAAATTCCAGAATAGTATGTTGGTAAAAATAAAGATGTACTATTAATTTGTGAATAAAAAAGTGAACAGGTCTCGGTAGCGATCATCAAGTTCAACAAAGAAGTTCCTTGCAACATCACCCTTGATGATGATATTAGATGAACTCCCTGGAATTTCGGAATTTCCACAAGTACTATGGTGAAACGATCAAGTGAAGACTTAAACTCGTGAATACACCGCCAAAACAATGGAGCAAGCACATCGATTAGTTACTTACTTCAACATCAACTGTACCTCCAACTGTTTGGGCCGGTCGAGAAACCGCAGAATGTTTCAGAGCGAGATGTGTCAATTATTTCAGAACGAGATGTGCCAATTAAGTTTTCCCCACCACCTGGAAATAGGGAAAAGTTGCCATCTCCAGGAAAACTAAATAACAACATGTGAACTTGTAAGAACAATATTGAGCATTTCTACAAGTCTGTGACAATGGTACGAAACCTAAAGTCTCTAGATCACTTCAAATAATATTTTCCCAGACATTCTAATGTAGTAGTACATAGTACGTACGATCAAAGAGCAATGAAAAAACATTATTATGGTACAGAGAACATCCACACCAGCCAAAGCTCCTGTGACTGAGACAAGATTGACAAAATGGTTCTGAGAGTTGGAGGGTTCAACTTAAATGGTTTCTCGAAATTAAGGTTGAAAATCAAACCTTGGGTGAAAGTTAATGGGCAAAATGACACATATTATGGTTACATAGAGCAGATATGGGAACTTGACTATGGACCTTCTTTTAAGGTCCCTTTGTTCTTGTGCAAATGGTTCAACATGAAAGGCGGGGCACAGGTAGACCCACAGTACGGAATGACTACAGGGGATCTCAAGAATCTGGGGTATGACACCGAACCATTCGTCCTAGCCAGTGAAGTGGCTCAGGTTTTCTATGTGAAGGAAATGTCTACCAAACCAAAAAAAATAAAAGATAAGCAAGCAAATATATCAGACAATGAGCTAAAGCGCCACATAATTCTTTCAGGAAAAAGAAACATCGTGGGAGTGGAGGACAAGATAGACATGTCAGAAGATTACAATAAGTTTCATGAAATTCCGCCCTTCAAAGTGAACATTGACCCAAGCATCAAGTTAAATGATGAAGATTGTCCATGGTTGCGGCGCAATCAGAAGAAAGGGACACACACGAAGAAGAAGTTTATACCACAACACTAGATAGGGATGTTGGTGGTGATGTGCAATAATGTATTAAACCTTTTATGTAACTGTGTTGTGAAAACTCGGAAGAAAACTCTAAACTCCAACGGCGCTCACAAGCGCTCGATAAAGTTGGAACAAAACACACGGTTTCCCCTGCATACAGCCCGACGGTAGCTCGTAAGTGCCCGCATATCAAATGCACCGTCAGATGTATGCAGGGAATCCGAATGATTTGTATTCGGTTAATGAACTGAAGGATTTTGTAGATAGAACAAAACACACGGTTTCCCTTACATACAGCCCGATGGTGGCTCCTGAGTGCCCGGATATAAAATGCACCGTCGGATGTATGCAGGGAATCCGAATGCTTTGTATACCAAAATGAACTACAATGAGTACACACTGAGTGCCGAACATGTCCGAGAGGTGGGCTATATATAGGGTTGTGTGGCTCACGAAGTGGTCATGATAGTGCTGATCCAACGGCTCACAAGCGCTCGAAAGAAACACACCGCTGATCCAACGGCTCACAAGCGCTTGAAGGAAACACACGATCCGTGTGCTTCTTCCTGATTGGGCATACTACAGCTCACAAGCCCTGAAAAGAAACACACACCGCTGATCCAACGGCTCACAAGCGCTCGAAAGAAACACACCGCTGATCCAACGGCTCACAAGCGCTGGAAGGAAACACACGATCCGTGTGCTTCTTCCTGATTGGGCATACTACAGCTCACAAGCACTCAAAGAAACACACACCGCTGATCCAACGGCTCACTGATCAATGTAGAATTACAGGGGGTGTTTTTATCGTCTCCATAGGGATCAACAAAATTATGCTGGTTCTAAGTGTTGGCAGAAGCTAGAGCTATTTCAAATTTCAGGTTTTCAGGTTTTAAACAGAAAAGTAAAGGTTTTAAGGGAAAGGGATTTAAGGACTAAAAATTCAGAATTTAACTTGTAACCTCTGGGTTGTCAATCCAGAACCTAGCAAGGATCCAAGCAGGGTTTAGACAGGGAACAAGAAATTCTTTCACAACTGACAGAGACTAGTCTTGTCAGCCAAGGGTTTTAGCAGGTTTAGGCAGAGAAGTAAAATTCAACACAAAGATCACTCCTTTCTGGTTTGTCAAGCCAGATCAAAGTGAGTTAACAAGCAAAGGGAGGCTAGGGATAGATTTGCAACACAAAGTATGCAGGGACTTGCCTTACACACACAGATCAAGACACACAGCAAGTAGATCATGCAAATATTCAGAAAAGACAGAGAATTGTGTCACTCAAATCACTGCAAATGCCAAATATCACAAGCCCTACTTACAGATGGATGATCTACTCAGTTCAACACAATATTACACAGAGGAATGGGGAGAAATCCTTGGCTAAGCTCACTGAAGCACTTGTCGAAGCAGGGGAAGCAGAGGAGTAGACAAGGGTGGATGCAGAGTTGCAGTTCTTGTGCTTCAGATCACCAAGGCCTTGTGCTTCTTCTCCTGATCTCCCTGTTCATCTTGATCTTGCTCTTCTTGTTCTTCTTCTTGCTGTTCTTGAGGAGTTGTTTGGTGTTCTTGGGGTTTGGTGGAAAAGTAGCAGAGAGGGTGGTGTGGTGGTGGCTGTCGATGGGAGTGAGGTGGATGGATGAGAATGGAATGAGAGATGAGTTATGGAATGGATGTGGATGCTGTGGTGGTGTGGTGGCTTTTATGGACCTTTTCCAACTGTGGTGGAGGTTTGATCCGAGGTGGAGAAGTGGTGAAGCTTCCTCTACTTTCCTGCACATGGGGTGTCTCCACACTTTTGCACTTTTTGCCTTTTGGGTTTCTTGACCTCCAAGTTGATTCCTTCCCCTCTTATGGTTCAAACACATTTGAATTGCCTCTTATCTTCTCATGGGACCTTGAGCTGCCACACTTGTGCATTGCATCTTTGGAAATTGGAGAACTTGAGTTGTCAGCCCAGTGGACCAGGGTACTACGGGTTGGCCTACTCAGCCCTCGACAAGCTGTGGATTCTGCTAAGGATCAGGCGTCTTAGCCTGATGAGCCTCGGGAGGACTTTTCCCTAGAGAGGCCCCCTGGCGCACGTCTGTGCCTCCCTCGCGAGACTTCTCCTGTCAAGAATATCACAAGTCCTAGCGCTACGCCTCCCTCCCGAGACTTCTCCCGTCAAGAATATCACAAGTCCTAGCGATGCGCCTCCCTCGCGAGATTAAAGACCTCGGCGAGGCACTCAGCCCTCGCGAGGTTCCTTCGAGAGGAAGAAAGCTCTGCCACACTTGTGTATTGGCTTGGGTTCTGAACATCTGAAATTGCATCTTCTGAAGAATCGTGTGCCTTTGCGCACTGAACTGCAAAATGGATAAAAAGCACTGTAAAATATAGATAAATGCTTCACTGGATATTGATGCAATGAGGTTTTTGTGGTTTTAGGGCTATTAGTAATGTATAAAAATGATGATGATCACTCACAAGTGCTCGAAAGAAAACACACCGCTCATCCAACGGCTCACAAGCGCTCGAAGGAAACACATGATCTTTCTTCCTGATTGGGCATACTACATTCACTCGTATGACTTATACTATACGTCTACACCCGGTACCGGTATCAAAAGGGGTAGAAAAGTGAAACTTTTTGCTTGGTTGGATTAGTTATTCAAATTCAAACACTTTTCATGTTGAACTTTTTGTCAGATTCAAAAGTATGTAGAAGTTATTTCAAATTTACACTTTTAACTGAAAATTTGGGCCTTCGCGCGCAAAACAATTTAAAAAAAACACTTCTAGTCCCAGTTCGTGGCTCCAACCGCCTCTAGTCCCAGCCCCTCTAGTACCGGTTCATGGCTCCAGGCGGGACTAGAGGCCCCTGGGTATAAATACCCAGTCCTCTTCCCGGTTCGAGCCACGAACCGGGATAGAGAACGAGGCCAAATCGAAACTTGTCGCGGAGCGCTGCCGAAATCGCCGGTCGCCGCCGTCACCACGCCCGGCCGCGCTGTCGCCACCCGTTCCCCGCCCGCGCCGTTCCCCGTCTGAGCCGTTCCCCGTCGCCGTCCCCCGTTCCCCGTCCGAAATCGCCCGCCGTCGCCGCGCCTCCCTGCGTCGTTCCCCGCCGCCGCCGTCGCCTCCCCGTGCCGTCACCGGGCCCTCCGCCGCCGCGCCCGTCCCCGCGCCGTCCCTGCGCCGTCCCCGCCGCCGCGTCGCCGTCCTCCCGTCACCGGCTGCAGGTAGGGATCGATGTGGGGAATATTAATTTTTTTATTTTTTTTGTAAAGTTAATTACATATATTAGTTACAAATTAGTATTAGTGTATTTAGTGTTAGTTAGTGTTAAAAATTAGTGTTAGTGTATTTAGTGTTAGTTAGTGTTAAAAAATTTAGTCTTAGCAAAATGTTAGTTGTATTTTAGGTTAATTAGTGTTAGTTGTATTTTAGGTTAGTGTTAGTTGTATTTTAGGTTAGTGTAGTGTTAGTTGTATTTTAGGTTAGTGTTAGTGTTAATTGTAACTAGTCCCGGTTTTTGTCTTAAAGCTTCAAGTAGTTAGTGTTAATTTTTTTGCTTACAATTGTGTTTTTAGTTTATTGTTCTCGGCGACGATGTCCCTGTTGGACCAGAGGGGCAATGTTCGGGACTGGGCTCCGCCGGGCTGGCACTGGGAGGTGCTACCTTCCGGGACGCGTAGCTTGGTGAGGAATCCGGGTGACGTCGTCGGCCCGGATCTTCTTTGGTGGCAGTCGCGTGGGCCACGCTCGGTGCAGAGGGAGCCGGCGCCCGAGGAGGTGGTACGTCGCCGTTTTTGAATGAGTCCGGTCCAGGAATGGAGCTGGAACGAAGAGACGAAGCACAAACAAGCACCGAGTGCGATGACGACTCGCAGATTGGTGGACATCCGCAGTCTGGCGAGGTATATTAAGCCTCTGTTGATCAGATGCAATAATTGATTTGTATATGTATGTATATTAACAAATGTTTCTTATTTTTAGACCTCCGCATCGACCCAATCTGGAGGAAGTAAACGAGGCCATGCCAAAGGGATGGCCGAAGATGTGCATCTCCCAATTGAGTTCGTCTCTCCAGAGGGCAAACCGTTGGAACCCAAGGCGAACGCAAAAAGGTTTGTGTATCAATGCGGAGTTCTTGTAAGGGACAACGTCATGATAAGCATTCAGGAATGGCATAAGACAAAGGTAGAGGGAGTTAGTTTTGTCAGCGACAGAATGAAAGGCGTGCTTTGCAAGAAGCTCATTGCATATTTCACCCTACCAGTCTTGGATACGGAAGAACAAACAAAAGCCATGAGGGACAAAGTCAAGCATTTCGCTCTTAAGAAGATGGCTGAACAATTCAATAAGTACAAGAACAGATTATACCATGCGTATGTCCAAGATAAGAAAGCTCCAGATTTCACTGGCACACGAGAGAGGCAGCGGCCCCACTGGAGTTCATTTCTGGAGTACAAGGATTCGGAACTAGCTAAGGAAAGGTCGAAAAAGAATAAGGAAAATGCAGCGAAAAAGATATATCACCATAAGATGGGGCCAGGTGGCTACAGAAGTGCCGAGCCTAAGTGGGATGAAATTGAGGCCGCCATGCGCGAAAAAGGGATCACTCCAGCTACAGAGGAGTGGCCCCATAGGGTAAGAAATTGGGTACTTGGGCATGGGGCGCAGTATGACATGGAAACAGGGGAGTTAATAGTTGATGAAAATAAAGAAATTCATATACCCCAGAAAGCAATTGTTGAAGCAATCGCCAAGGTTCGAGAGGGAAAGTTTATTCCCGACAGAGAGAACGACGAGCTGACAGAGGCCCTCGGGAATAAAGAAAAAGGGGGACGAACACGAGGCTTTGGAGCTGACGTGCCGTGGCAGATTGGGTTTCCCGAGGACCGTGAATCTTATAGAAGCCGAGTGAGAGCAAAGAAGAGGAAGGAGCAGGAGGACTCAGACCGGATCAGCAAGCTAGAAAGAAAGAACGAGGAGATAATTGAGATCGTAAAGCAGCTCCAATAGAATCAAATGCGCGAGCAAGGGCCAACTCATCAGTTGCAGCAACATAGTCAAGGCGGCCCATCTCACCGGAGAAGCAGCGTGGCTTCCATGGGGGTCGGTGCTGATGAGTCACCGATGGATCGATATCCCGTGGATTATATCAGTGAGAAGACAAGTTGTGAGCTACATGTGGCACTGAGGAACTTATCCTTGAAGGCGGCGGACGGCTATGCTTTACCTTGTGAATCTACAACACTAGTCCCGATTCCAGATGGCTATGGTCGTGTCGGCGTGGATAAAATTTGTCCAAGATATGCATCAATGGATCTTGACATCCCTGGAGGTGATGATGTGAGGACACTAGGAGATGTCGAGGGTGGTATCATTCTATGGCGCAAGAAATACATCGTGTTTCCAGGCTGGGCGCCAAGGCCACCACCATCGTCTCCTCCGAGTCGCGATTCACCACCTCCAACTCCACATGATGACGACAGGGACGACGACCAGCACAACACGAGTCCATCTCGATCTCCGCCGCCGCATCAGCCGACTCCTCAGCCGTCTCCGCCGCCGCGTCAGCCGACTCCTCAGCCGTCTCTGCCGCCTCCGCCCACTAAGCAGGGTCAGGGCCAAAAGAGGAAGCAGCAGTCCCGGGTTTCGTCGATGGGTTTCCAACGCGGACCCTAACAGGAGCCCCTCCCAAAAGTACCGAAGGTTCCTCCCCCGAGAGCTTACGACAGGACTCAAGAGGAATGAGACGCGATCGTGGATGCCAAGGTGAAAAGTTTTTTCGCACCAAAAAAGGCAGAGCCAAAGCAAATATTTACGCCAGAGGAAAAAAAGTGGGCTAAGGACTTTCTTGAGCATCCATCACAAACTGAGATAAATAGGCCAGATGACTATTTACGTACAATGAGGAGAGTTCGGTGATGTTTCTCTTATCAGCATCAGCGATGAAGTTCTTGAGGTCCCCAAGCTTGACATCCATCTTGTCGATCTCATCTTTAACTCCAAGCAGCATGTGCACCTCTTCTCTCTCCATCTCCATCAGCATGTTTTGCACGTACGATGCAAAGGCATCCAGGACCATAGCCATTTTGGTTGCGGTTTTCTGTAACATAGATAGAGAACGTATCATCTCACAGCTCGTTATAACTAAATATAACCATCAGAATAAAGGGCAGCACTGGAATGTGATGACATGCACGAGAAACAACAACAAAAAACGTAGCTGCAAGCAAAGGCAGCTGAGGGATGCAACCAAATTTACCTTCAAGATTGATGGATGTTGGTCCTACTCCTGGAGCAACTCGTACTGGTGAAGGTCTAACAAGGACGAGGCACTGTACGTATATATAAGCCAAATGAATACTCAAACTGTATCATTTTACAATATTAATTATGCAACTTGTATGCACATCTCTGTATCATTTTACTGAGCAAGACTACCCAACATGACTATATACTAACCTGGCCGCCCAATGTCAACTGATCCATCCACATGCTAATTCCACAAATGACGCTACATCTAATCTCATCTAACAAATTAGTAGCACCAGATCGATCAGAAAATTCATATGTGTGTAATTTGTGCGCACACGATGCATGCCGTGTTGAGTCTTGTTAATCCGGATGCGATCGACAGCGAAATGACAACGGAAGATGGGCTGAACTAGCTTTAATCAAGTATAAAATCATCAGGGCATGCACAACGCAGGCATGAATCATTCAACTGATCTGTTATTGGCTTGACCAGCTAGCTTGTCAACTATACAGCCGATGTCATCTCCAATATTAAGTAGCCAGCGGTCACCATCCAGAAAGTTGGTAGAGGCATACTATTCATTCTTCGAGATGGGGATGCTGAAGCCTTCAACAGAATAAATCGTGAAGTAGTGTATTTTATTAGTTCTCTTAGCTGTACCTAGATATAGTCTTTGATTTGTACGTATGACCTTGTCTTAACCCCAACAGCAACCGAAAGGCTCATCTTTTGAAGTCTTCCTGAAGCCTTTTGTTTTCATTTACTAAAAATGTGAGAGCTTTTGACAGCTACGTAATTTGTAGATATACATATATGTGTAGAAATCCTCAAATTTAAAAACACGGAAATGCCAAATGCGCTTCATTAAGAGATTTATTCCTGATGTCGGTCAACATATGCTAACTAGAGAAAATACGGACAATACGTACCAAAACAAATGCAAAACCACACACAGACTGAATTAGGCTGACATTTTCAGACATGATCAAATGCAGCAAATACATACCAAAACAAATGCAGAGATTCCGAACTAGCAGAATTAGGGGTCATGCCTCATGTATAGGGTGAATGGAACGAACCGAATGTGGATGGAGCCAGATGCGCTGTTAGGCGCAGCAGCACGGCTACGGTGTTGACGTGGACAGACTACGGTGGCTGATGATGCAGATGGCAGCGGCGTTGTGAGGACTTCCGGCAGTCATCCCCAATGCCGGAGCTCTGCCAGTGGCTGGATCCAGCGGTGCCGCTGCAGCCGGAGCTGTGGTGAGCATGTCGGCGGTCACCGTACAGAAAGTTGGTAGAGGCATACTATTCATTCGTAGAGATAGGGATGCTGAAGCCATCAACAGAATAAATCGTGAAGTGTACTTTATTACTACTCTTAGCTGTACCTAGATATATTCTTTGATTTGTACTATGAATTTTTCTTAACCCCATCAGCAACCGAAATGCTCATCTTTTGAAGTCATCCTGAAGCATTCTGTTTTCATTTCTAAAAAATGTGAGAGCTGTTGACAGCTACATAATTCATAGAAATATACTGTATATATCTGTAGAAATATACTGTATAATCTCAGTCGCTCCTACTAAGGGCACGTTGGGTTCAGGTAATATCCCTGGATGGGGATCGAAATGTTTCAGTCGCTGCTCATTGTTAGTGAATTTGGAGGTAATTATACATACGTGAAAATAAAAATGCAAAGGCACACACGGACTGAATTATGGTGAAAATAAAAATGCAAAGGCACACACGGACCAAAACAAATCCAGAGATTCCGAACTAGCAAAATTAGGGGTCATGTATTGGGTGAATGGAACGAACGGAATGTGGATGGAGCCAGAGCGGTGTTACGTACCCGGCGGCGCAGCAGCACGGCTACAGTGGCTGATGGTGCAGATGGCAGCGGCGTTGCGAGGACTTCCGGCAGTCATCCCCAATGCAGGAGCTCTGCCAGTGGCTGGATCCAGCGATGCCGCTGCAGCCGGAGCTGTGGTGAGCATGTTGGCGGCGGGCCACGCTGCCCCTGCCCTGTTCGTCGGACAGCGCCACCACATCCATCCGCTCAACAGCGCCGCCACTGCTCGCGAACCCTGCTGTCGCTGCGGCATCGCGCCGCCGGCGCACAACCGTCCATTCGACCTCCGACGGCGCCGCCCTAGATGCCATTGTGGTGTTTGAGACCTTTTGTGGTCAGTTGGGAGCTTCCAATGCTTTTCTGGGTTGTGCCTCAAGATTGTTGTAAGGGACTCGATTTCCGCCCAAAAGAAAATAAATAGTGGAAGGTGAACTGAGCTTTTGGACGAGGTTCATCGGAGAATAGGGTGAGACCATTTGTGGCGGATTGAGTTTGAAACTCACACCCCTGCAACGAGATGTACTCCCCTAAAAAGGAGGACTCGGGAATACATCATCGTCTTCACATGCCTCGGTTATTTCTATACCCGAGCTCTTTACTTATGCACTTTACATTGTGATAGCCTTCATGCTTAAAGTCCTTTATCTTGCTATCACCTTGTTGCTTGTCTTGCTTAGCATAAGTTGTTGGTGCACATAGGTGAGCCTAGTATATTTAGGTTGTATGCTTGTTAAATTAAAACACCTAATTTTATTCCGCATTTATCATGCCGAACAGAGAATGAAGCTTTTGCTGCAGAGGAGCATCCAGCCATCTGCTAAAAGACATTTTTTACCCGAGATGTGTTGCTCACTGTTGATCTTGGTAAGGGAAAATATAAACCTAAATGAAAGTGACAAAATATGGGAAGTTTACTGTCAAATCTTTGTACAAAAAGTTGTCTTTTTCATGGTCTTGACTCTTGATAGATCATTTGCAAATATGTGGAAAGCTAAGACCCCTCTGAAGATCAAAACATGGTTGTGGCTAATTTGGCACAATGCAATTTCAAAAATATTATGAAAAAGAGAAAATGGGTGGGGGATTATTCATGAAGATTTTGTCCAGCTAATGAAACTATTACTCATCTGTAGATCAAGGGTGATTAGCTCCTTGCTTGAGATTAATACTAGGTCTGTCTGTTTTACACAGTATTTTTGGTGGATAGCTAAGTTCCTTCCTGTTGGAACTAATAACCATATCATAGGGATCACTGTCTTTTGCTAGGCGATCTAAAAAAACGAAACCGTGCTTGTTTTGAGAAGAAATTTATCTCATCTCCTGTTGAACTCGTCAGTTATATGTGCGCTTTCCTTTGGTACAGGGCAGGACTTATAGTTGATGGTGTCAGGCAAGCTGTGGAGGAAGGAGCGGCAAGGATCCAAGAGGTGGCGATGAGGGCACATGTTGCAGCCCAGAATCCCAGCCTGCGGATTTCTGGGGATGATGATGATGCGGATATGGAAGGGTGATGCTCTAAGTTGACTGGAGCTGCTAGTGCCTAGTGGTGAGGCTTTCAGGATCTCTACCTGGAGCTGTTGGTGTTGGTTTTTGCTTCATGCTTCCCCAGGAAAGCTGATGTTTGTGGCGTGTGCGCCCATCCGCTTTGCCTTTGCCTTCCACCTTAAAAACTTGTAATTTTCGCTGGGTAACTGCCATCTTTTCCTTGAGGCATAGTATTAAAAAACGGACCGGCGACCGAACCGGTGAGTGTCTCAGTTCGCGGTTCACCGGTTCACCCGGTTCAGTTGCTGGTTTTTAAAAAAATATAATAGTGACGAAATATTAATAATCTGCACGAAAATGTAAAGTATTTAATCCATACGTGTAATATTATGACAACAACAAGCAGCGTAGCAGGTGGCTAGCGCAGCCGTGCCGATGCGCGTCTTGTAGGAGGCTAAAATTTTTAAATAATACATTTTTTAATTAAATTCGATTAATAATACGCGTTTTGGAACATTTTGAAAAATATTGCGGCCTAATTTACCTTGTAGGAGGGTGCGGGTTCGAACCTAACTGCACATTATTCTCACGTGTAAGCGAATATTTGGTCTGACCGGCGGTCCGTTAATACCCTGGTTTTCCGTGAAACCGGTGGTTTTCCCTGGTTCGGCTGCGGGGACGGTCTAGTGCGCTTAAAAGACCGGCTCTGGTTTTGGTTTTGGCTCTGGTTTCGGTTTTTTCCGGTTCAACCGGTGGTCCGGTCCGGTTTTTTCAACTATGCCTTGAGGTGGCTAGAAACTTATGCGTGCTCGTTGTGTTCTCCCTTATTCGATCTGATTGGCGGTCCGATAATACCCCGGCTTTCCCGAAACCGGTGGTTTCCCCCGGTTTGGCTGTGAGGACGGTCCAGTGCTCTTAAAAGACCGGCTCTGGTTCCGGTTTTGGCTCTGGTTTCGGTTTTTTCCGGCTCAACCGGTGGTCTTGTCCGGTTGTTTCAACTATGCCTTGAGGTGGCTAGAAACTTATGCGTGCTTGTTGTGTTCTCCCTTATGGGGAGCATACAGCCGCGCCTTTTCTCTGTTGGGTTAGGTTTACCTGGTTCTAGCGGTTCGTTGTTGCGTTTTGTGTTTTTGTAAGACTTTGTTCTGTCATTGTTCAACAATGGAACCCGGCTTCCCTCGGGGAGACGTATGTAAAAAAAAGTTAGTAAAATTTTGCACTGCATAAATCACATTAAAGAAAACGTAGCAACATGAGTAGTTTCTCATAGCAGAAGGAATGAAAAGTTCAGCAGATAAGGAAATCTCAACTGCCTCCACCACACCCGAGGCTCACTTGCTTCGCCTGTGGCCAGCCCGGGCACTACTCCAGAGAGTGTCCCCAGAAGGCACCGGCTACCGCAGCACCTGCACCAGCACCCTCTACCCCAGCCACCAAGGCTACAAGTGTCAGCCGTGGGCGACTGAACCACGTATCGGCTGAAGGAGTGGAAGAGGACCCCGGAGTTCTCATGGGATACGCTTCAAATCAATGGATATCCAGCTATAGTTTTGTTTGATTCTGGAGCATCGCATTCATTCATATCAATAGCGTTTGCATACGACCATCAAATACCATTTGTGAATATGGACTCCTCGTTAGTAGTCAAGACCCCAGGCTCTAGCTGGCACACTAAATGGGTTGCTCCGGACGTCCAGATCACCATAGGCTATTGGTCCTTTCCGATCCAGCTGATAGCACTAAAGTCAGATGGGCTAGATGTAATTCTGGGGATGGATTGGCTAGTCAAATATCAGGCCAATCTGGACTGTGCTGCCAAGTCTGTCACCGTGATCCACCCAACTGTCGGGCTGGTGAGTTATTGGTCACCCTCGTCCGCAATTCCCTCCGCTACCACTCCACTCTCACCGGAGATCAGATTATGTTTCCTGGATGGAACCACCCCGCCAGAAATGCATGAGGTTGCGGTGGTGTGCGATTTCCCCGATGTTTTCCCGGAGGAATTGCCCGGCATGCCACCTGATCGCAGCGTGGAGTTTGTGATTGAGTTGGTTCCGGGAACCGCCCCAATTTCCAAAAGTCCCTACCGTATGCCAACAGAAGAACTAACGGAGTTGAAGAAGCAACTCGATGAGCTGCTGGAAAAGGAATACATTCGGCCGAGTAGCTCACCTTGGGGCTGCCCGGTCATCTTTGTCAAGAAGAGGGATACGAATGTTCCTCGGCTGGTTGTTGATTACCGCCCTCTAAATGCGGTAACCATCAAGAACAAGTACCCTATTCCCCGAATGATTGACCTGTTCGATCAGCTAGCTGGTGCAACCATATTCTCCAAGATGGATCTGAGGTCAGGCTACCATCAGATAAAAATCCGAAAGGAGGATATTCCGAAGACGGCTTTCACTACCCGCTATGGGTTATATGAGTACACCGTCATGTCCTTCGGCCTCACAAATGCTCCGGCTACATTCATGAGGCTGATGAACTCCATCTTCCACGAGTACCTCGATAAGTTTGTCATTATTTACATCGATGACATCCTTGTCTACTCCAAAACCGAAGACGAACATGCTGAGCATCTTCGGCTAGTCCTGACCAAGCTCCGTGATCACCGCCTCTATGCCAAGTTCTCCAAGTGTGAGTTTTGGCTAAAGGAGCTCATTTTCCTCGGTCATGTGGTGTCAGCTGCCGGAGTAGCGGTGATACCAGACAAGATTCAGGCAATCCTGGATTGGCCAACTCCCAAGTCCGCCAAAGATATCCGAAGCTTCCTTGGATTGGCGGGTTATTACCGCCGATTCATCGAGGGTTTTTCCAAAATAGCCAAGGCATTGACTGACCTCCTCAAGAAGAATAAACAATTTGCGTGGTCAGACAAGGCTGAAGAGAGTTTCCAAACCCTCAAGGTCAAGCTCACCACCACTCCGGTGCTTGTCCTTCCCGACACAGACAAGGATTTTGTCGTCTATTGTGATGCATCCCTTCAAGGCTTAGGCTGTGTTTTGATGCAAGAAGGCCATGTGGTAGCTTATGCTTCCCGTCAACTCAAGCCACATGAGCAAAATTATCCAACTCATGATTTGGAGCTTGCCGCCGTGGTACATGCTCTGAAGCAATGGAGGCCCTACCTATTGGGCAACCGTTGCGAGATCTACTCCGACCATCAAAGTTTGAAATATCTCTTCACCCACACTACTAGGAAACTAGCTATAGGTGGAATGCTATTTTGTGGCGCACCAATATTTCATGCGCCACTAAATTTTTTTTTGTGGCGCACCAGTTGCCATGCGCCACTAGATTCAGCTTTTCTGTGGCGCATCTGGAGGACATGCGCCACTAAAAGAAGACATTCTGTGGCGCACCTTCCTCCATGCGCCACAGAAATTCTGTGGGCCCCACAACCAACGGCTGGCTTGCATCCTACGCCGCCTTTTCTGTGGCGCATGGAGCAAGGTGCGCCACAGAAATGGACATTTCTGTGGCGCATCTGGCCCCATGCACCACAGAAATATGGTGGGCCCGGCACCAATGATTAGGTGATGCACAATTCTGTGGCGCATGGGTCCACATGCGCCACAGAATTGTGTAGCATTTTTTCACCCCACGCACCCCCCCCCCCCCCCCCCTGTGGATCGCCTTTTCAGTTTTGCACGGAGTGAAAAAAAATGATAAAAAATTCAAAAAATAAAATCCTTTTGGATGTAGGGAAGGTTTAGGGTCTAGTTGTTAGGAAAATTTTGAAATACACATTTTGACCTTTTTTCCAAAAGTTGGTGAAAAAATATTAAAACGGGCATAACTTTTGCATACGACGTCGAAAAAATGCGATTAATACCTTAGAAAAAAACTAGAGAAAATTTCGGATCCGCCCTCACCGGGGTTTACCCGATTAGCCTTTTTTTAGATTCTCAAAATTCCAAACGAAAAAAAAGTTATGGCCAACAGAAGAATTTTTCCAGCAAAATCAAAAAAAAATAAAAAAAATAAAAAAGACAATTCTGTGGCGCATATGTAGCCCATGCGCCACAGAATTGTCTGGCGGGATTCCAAATTTTGAATCCCGCCATCCCCTTCTCCCTCTCTTTTCTCCTTCTCTTCTCCACTCCTCCCTCCACTTCTCCTCTCCTCCACTTCTCCTCTCCCCTTCTCCTCCACTTCTCCTCTCCACTTCTCCTCTCCCCTTCTCCTCTCCCTTTCTCCTCTCGTCTCCTCTCCTTTCCTCCACATCTTCTCACCTCCACCTCCACCTCCACCTCCGGCGACCTCCACCTTCGGGACCTCCACCTCCGGCGACCTCCACCTTCGGGACCTCCACCTCCGGTGACCTCCTCCACCACCTCGGCGACCTCCTCCTCCACCTCCACCTTCGGCGACCTCCTCCACCACCGGTGACCTCCACCTCCACTTCCGGCGACCTCCTCCGGCGACATTCTTCTCCTTCTCCACCATCCCCGGCGACCCCCATCCTCCACCCACCCACCTCCGGCGACCCCCTACTCCACCCACGACAACACGGTCTCCGACGAGCTTCGACAAAATTCCGGCGAAATTCCGGCGGCTAGATCTAGATCTAGATCTGGCCGCCTTTTTTTTTGAAATTTGAAAAAAAATTCTGTGGCGCATGGGGGTGGGTGCGCCACTGAAATATTTCTGTGGCGCACGGTTCTGGGTGCGCCACAGAATCTTCGCATTTCTGTGGCGCACCACCGGCGTGCGCCACAGAAATATATTTTAGTGGCGAGGATTTTGTGGCGCATCCACCTGTTTCCAGGGATGCGCCACAGAAGTCCAAATTGGTGCGCCACAGATAGCCTATTTTGTAGTAGTGCCAGCCGGATCTGAACTTGAGGCAGAGAAGATGGTTGGAATTAATAAAAGACTATGATGTGACTCTCAACTATCAACCCGGCAAGGCAAATGTCGTAGCCGATGCTTTGAGTCGCAAGGCCTATTGCAACACCGTGATGGTGGAAAAGGCACAACCGGCTCTCCACGAGGAAATTGCTAGGTTGAATCTGGAGATTGTTCCCTACGGTTATCTAGCTAACCTCGAGATCAAATCCACTCTTGAGGATGAAATCAAGGCCGCCCAGCAACATGATGCTGGCATCCGCAAGATCAAGAAAAATATTGCAAGCGGGAAGGCCAAGTGCTTCTCCGTTGATGATTCCGGGGTGGTCTATTTTGGGAACCGCCTTGTGGTGCCCAAAAGGGGAAATACCAAGCAGTTGATACTCCAAGAAGCCCATGAATCTCCTATATCCATCCATCCCGGTAGCACAAAAATGTACCAAGACCTCCGTCCCAAATTCTGGTGGACCCGCATGAAGCGGGAAATTGCCAAATATGTTGCTGAATGCGACGTCTGTCGCCGGGTGAAAGCTGAACATCAAAGGCCAGCTGGTACCCTTCGCCCCATAGCCGTTCCCGAGTGGAAATGGGATGAAGTTGGTATGGATTTCATCACCGGCTTCCCAAAGTCACAAAAGGGCAACAATGCTATTTGGGTCATCATCGACCGGTTGTCCAAGGTCGCCCACTTCCTTCCGGTCCGTGATGATATTCGAGCAAGCCAACTTGCCGACTTGTATATGGCCCGGATTGTTCCTTTGCACGGGGTTCCTTTGCGGATCATCTCCGACCGTGGAAGCTTATTTGTGTCCAAGTTTTGGCAAAGTTTCCAAACGGCTCTTGGAACCCGTCTCAACTTCAGCACCGCCTATTATCCTCAAACCGACGGTCAAACTGAAAGAGTAAATCAAGTTCTTGAAGACATGCTTCGAGCTTGTGTCATCTCCTTCGGTAAGGGGTGGGAAGACATCTTCTTGGATGAAGTGGTCGACTTCGTCAAATCAATTGCAGGCAGGCAAGTGCCGATGCCGAACCCAGTACCTCGAGTCTGGTTACACGGCGAAGGTGAAGAAAATTGTGTGTTCTAGAGAGTGGGAAGATATCTGCAAAGAAAGAACGGAAAGTCATTTGTGATCCCGAGCTCCAGTGCTCATCTGTTAAAATAAATCAAAAAAATATTTAGAAGTTTTAAAATAAATTGAAAATAATTCTGCATGTAGTACATGATGTATAGTATAAACGTACAACGTCACGACGCGAAATTCTTTGTATTATGGGCTACACAAAAATGAAAAAATCATAATTGTTTTTTTAGATTTAAAACACTATACTCAGATATGTATATTTGTCTTTTTTGTGTAGCTCAAAATACAAAGTATTTCTAACTATAATTTTGCACGTTTTTAGAATACATCGTTGCGAATTTCCATGAGTTTTTCAGGAATTTTCGGAAACTGTCTAACAATGATAAGATATATAAAAAAATCGAGGATTAAGGATAAGAAGATAGGCTCGGACGCAGGCGAGCAGCCGCACAAGTCAATCTTTGATAGCGTGCAGGCATACTTTTTATACCCCCAACCACCGCACAGCTCTCCCAGAGACCGGACGTCCGGACCACAGCGCCGTCCTTCTCCGAGGGGCCGCGGCTTCACCTGGTCGGAGGTCGCCCCTTCGCCGCACGCCAGACAGCTGATCCCTGACTCGGCGACTCCCTCCCTCCGCTGCTCGCGGACGCCGAGGTATCCCCCCTCTCTCTCTCTTCTCTCTCTCTCTCTCTCTCTCTCGTAGCTAGTGGTTTGCCGAGGAAGACTCCACGGAAAAGAAAAGCGCGAACTGAGAGTAGACTCGGTTTCCGGCGGGTACTATAGGCGCCTCCTCCATCCAGAACTTAGTAGTTGTATACTTCTAGGATAGTCTTCGTAGCTAGTGGTTGGCCGGCTCCCGATTCGTCTCCGGCGGCGAGGGCAGCGGCGTTCAATAAATCAGCTCGAAATCCAGTCCAACGGCGACCTATTCCGCTGCGTTTGGAGTTGGATGTGCGAGCCTGAATTGTAATTTCTTATTTTAATGTTTTTTTTGGTAAATCGTACTGTTCAGCTCGTGTTTCTTATTGTTCTGTTGGTGTCTACGTGTAGTAACGTGGCGTGTTGATTAGATGGACACGCGGCCGCTCTCTAATATTTCTTTTGTATTTTATTACGTTTTATCTATTTTTTCAGTAGACCATTGAGTTTAAATTATGTATCTTTTGCGCAATCAAGCATTAATGCTTGATTTGACATGTTGTATTTTTGAAGGTAATCGTAAGAGCTCGGTTTTCGGTCATGGCCCCGCCAATGCCAATGCCTTCACGGGAGAGGGGTGCGTGGAGGCGTGTTTTTGAAGAAAGTACCCTTGGGGACGCCCTGAGCCCATTCATTCCACCGAAACCGGATATGGAGGACAATATCTCAATAGTCATTGAGGACCCCTTCACTGCAGAGAATGCAACTCCAAGGATCGGAAGCAAGAAGAAGGGACAGCTCTGGGAAGACTTGGCATCCAACTCATGGAGTGCGTCAACTTCCGAATGAACTTTGGCACGAGTAATAATGGTTGTACTCAAAATAACATAACCGAGCATGTCTTCAAATTTTCATTACAGATTGTAGCATAACCAAGCATGTCTCGAAATTTCCATTCGAGATTGTCATGTATTATTAAGTAGCACTAGAGGCTGTGGGGCGCCTGGACACATCCTTGCCGGTCAGGGGCAGCCCAATCACGTCCCATCTTTTACACAGATTTTAGGTCTGCATATGATGTGTGTTTAATGTACTTGTGTGGTATTTTAACATTGTGGAATGGTTGGGAACCGGTTATTCCTTTGTATGATGCCTCGCTGGTCATTTGTAGTCCAATTCTTGCCATGCACGATGTCATTTGATCGTTGAATTATACAAGATTTACATGAATACAAGCTATGTCTTGTTCTGGCCACACACTATTCCACGATATTAAGCTCTTGAATCTAGAGTCTTGCTAGCATGAGATCGAGTAAGTTTACGGGGAATATTCAAGATACAAAACAACAACATCAGCAAAGGACTAAAAGGAATTGATGCAAGAGCCAGATGTAAACAGATAAAATATTCATTCAGGTGCAAATGTCACAGTAAAGGTCTGAACGTCAGGATAGCCACCTTATTACAAAGTAAGATACATATCAAGAAGATTACATATCATGAAGATTTAATTGCCAACCAGCAAAAAGTAACTGATCTCCATGAAGTGCACAATAAAGACAGGTTGCGCCACTCATCTGACCACCAAGAGCACACAGCTACATATGGAAACTGCTCGCTATCGCGCGAGCGATTTGTACCCTCATTTCGCTAAAGGATTTACTCTCTTGGGCTTGGCCCGTTTAACGTGCTTTCTGTATGCTCGTTTAGATTTCTGTTCGTACACACGCACGCGAGACAGATTCCTATACAGAGCCTTTCCTTCATTCGGGTAGGCACACAGGGAGGCGACGATGTCGTGTTAGCAAGTTGCGTTCTTCGTATTGACTGTTTTTTCCCCGAACCGTTTTGTTAGGGTTTCGAGTGGACAGGCGGCGCTCGAGGCGATCTCTGATCGGCGAGGAGAACTAGATCGATTTCTACTTGCGTTCCTTTGCTGATCGTCCTGCTGGGTTCCTCAGGAAGACGGGAAGTGGAGAGGAGCATGGGGGACAAGGTGGAGATGGCGGATGGCGCCAAGGAGGCGAACGTTGACGAGATGCTACGAAGGATGAACATCACGGAGGAGGAGGATTCACCTGTGGTGGTGCAAGATGAAGAGAATTGTGACACAGGCCCGCTATGGGCACTTGCTGGGAAGGTTCTGTATAACAGGACGCTGCATATTGATACGATCTCAGAATCGCTGAGGCCGACGTGGGGTAATCCAAAAGGTCTAGAGTTTAGCTCGCTTGGAGACAATATGTTTATTGCTACTTTGGAGAGTGGAAGGGAGAGGGACCGGATCTGGAACGGGTCACCCTGGATGGTGGGGAAGCATGGAGTTGTCCTTAAGAATTTTGAGATTAGGGCTCGACCATCTGATATTGTGTTTGACAAGATGTTGTTGTGGGCTAGGGTTCTTAATTTGCCTTTCAACTTGAGAAGGCCCCCATGGGTAGATCGCATTGCAAAAAAGGTTGGTGATGTGGTCAAGAAGGATGTTGATGAGAAGGGAGTTGCCATTGGGGCAGATCTTCGGGTCAGGATATGGGTGGAGGTTGAAAAACCACTTCGGCGTTGGGTGAAAGTGGACAATGTGAAGGAGGAGTCACAGGAGTGGTATGACATCCAATATGAGAATCTCCCATATTTCTGTTTTTCATGTGGAAAGATTGGACATGCTTATCTGGTGTGTCCGACGCCGGCTGAGAGAGATGAGGCTGGAAACTTGCCATATGGGGTATCACTGAGAGTTCCAGATAAAAAGAAAATAGGCCCAGGTTTGGGTCAGATGCCTGATCAACGGGGAAAGTATAACTCGTTTGTGCCAAAGGAACCAATTAATCCTTTTGCAGGAGTTTCTGATAGTTTTCGGGCACAACCGAGCTTTGGTCATGGGCAGCAGAACATGAGGTTTAATGCCCAGCCAGGAAGGGGCGTGATGGGTAGAGGTCGGACTCCGCCAAAGGTTTACCGAAAGCTTGATGTTGGGGTTTCGGTGACTGGGTCTGGAATGGATGATCTCACGGGAAAAAGAGCTGCTGAGGGGTCGCCGATAAAAACTATCACTGAGAAAAGGGACCCAAAGAAGAGCAGAGGTTCTGAAGAAGATGAAAATTCAGAGATGAGTGCAGAGTCTAATGAAAAGGCGGTGGCTGTGGTGCAGCCCCGCCTGGATCAATGAGTTGCTTAAGTGTGAATTGTCGAGGGCTTGGGAACCCTACGACAATTCGTGAGCTTCGCAATATTGTGAAGCAAGAAGGGCCCTCTCTCCTTTTTGTTATGGAGACAAAAATTAAGGGGAGAAGAGTGGAAGATCTGAAGAATACCTTGGGGTTCAAGGGATGTTTCGCCGTCGATAGCGACGGGTTGAGTGGTGGCATTGGCCTTTTTTGGTCAAGTGCTGTGAATGTGGATTTGAAAGGTTATAGTCGAGGGCACATAGATGTAGTTGTGACCATGATTGATAAAGATATTCCGCCGTGGAGGTTGACAGGTTTTTATGGCGAACCACGAGTGGAGAACAGACATCATAGTTGGCGATGTCTACGGACTTTATATGCTGTCCGTCATAATGCTTGGCTGGGGATTTTAATGAAACTTTATACGCCAATGAACATTATAGTACGGCAGCGAGACCGGAGTGGCAAATGAGAGCGTTCAGGCAGGTGGTGGACGACTGCTCTTTTCAAGATTTAGGGTATTCAGGGGTCCCGTTTACTTGGGATAACAAGCAACAAGGTGCTGCCAATGTCAAAGCAAGACTGGATCGGTCATTGGCAAATGCTGAGTTCTTGCAGCTGTTTGCTTTTGCGAGGGTGAAGCACATTAGCTCGACGGAGTCTGATCACTGCTACGTGTTAACAGAACTCCGGCAATCTCAAGGTTCCAATATAAGAGGTGCAAGGAGTTTTTGGTATGAAAATGTTTGGCAGTCTCATCCTGAGTATGATGAGCTGGTCAATAAAAATTGGCAGCGAGGCGCTGGCCACAGTGAGCTACAAGGAGTGATGACGGCCCTTAAAGAAGTGCAGAATACCTTGGGTACGTGGGGTGCACGTGAATTTGGTAGCCTACGGCAAAAAGTGCGAAGGTTGCAGAAAAACCTTGAGAGGCTTAGAGCATCTTCAGTGGGGAGAGGGCTATCCGATGAGGAACGATCCGTGGCAAATAAATTAAAGGAGGCTCTTCACCAAGAGGAAGTATGGATGAAGCAGCGTAGTCGGGTGCAATGGCTGAAAGCCGGTGATCGGAATACGGCATATTTTCATGCCCAGGCAGCCCCAACGTCGAAGGATAAATCGGATCACGTCCCTAAAAAGTACAGAAGACGATCATGTTTGTGAGCAACCAGAGGATGTGAACGATGAGATCCAGAGGTTTTATTCTGAGTTATACCAGTCCCAGGGGTATAATGATATGAGTAACTTGCTTAACTTAGTCACACCGAAAGTTATAGAAGAGATGAATCTCATGTTATCTAAAGGTTTTGAGGCTGAGGAAATTAAAACTGCACTCTTTCAGATGGCAGCCTCAAAAGCACCGGGTGTAGATGGTTTTACTGCGGGTTTTTTTCAGCGTCATTGGGAGTTGCTGAAAGATGATCTGGTGCCGGCGGTGTTGAGTTTCTTAAATGATGGTGAATTACCAGTGGGGATGAATGATACGACAATTACCCTGATTCTGAAGGTACGGAACCCACAATATATTTCGCAATACCATCTAATTTCCCTTTGTCAAGTGCTATATAAAATAACTGCGAAGTCTATTGCTAACAAAATGAGAGGGATTTTGCATGAGGTAGTTGAAGTGGACCAGAGTGCATTTGTTCCCGGACGTTTAATAACTGATAACATTCTAGTTGCTTATGAGAGTGTGCATGCCATGAGGAAGAAAAAGAGATGCAAAAAAGCTTTTTGTGCGGTAAAATTAGATATGATGAAAGCTTATGATCGAGTGGAATGGCACTATCTTGAGGCGATACTACTGAAATTAGGATTTGATGGAAACTTTGTAAAGCTTATTATGAAGTGTGTATCATCTGTCCGTTTTGCAGTTAAAGTTAATGGGGAGCTTCTTCCCTATTTCACTCCGTCGAGAGGTTTGCGACAAGGTGACCCGATGTCACCCTATTTGTTCTTGATATGTGGTGAGGGTTTTACGACTCTCCTGAACAATTATGGAACCCATATTGATAGAGGCATCAGAGTGAGCTTTAGATCTCCATGGGTGAATCATTTATTATTTGCGGATGATAGCCTTATTTTTATGGGTGCATGTGCAGAAAGTGCTGATCGGTTGGTAGCCATCTTGGATATATATGCTGATTGCTCGGGTCAGAAGGTGAACAAACAAAAGAGTTCTATTTATTTTAGTCCGAATGCATTGCAGCCTGTGAAGGATATTGTGAAAAATATCCTGTGTATTAATGTGGAAGCCTTCTCTGAAAGATACTTAGGGCTACATACAGCCGTGGGGAGAATTACAGTGGTACGTTTGATCATATTAGTGAACGATCATGTGGTTATATGCAAGGGTGGTCGGAGAAGATGCTATCTGGTGTAGTGCGAGAAACTCTTCTCAAGGCTGTTATTCGAGCCATCCCAACTTACGATATGAGTTGTTTTAAATTGACAAAGAAAGTGTGTAAAAGTTTAGTGGAAGCAATGGCAAGATTTTGGTGGAGCAGCTCCGTTGATAGAAGATCTTTACACCGGCTTTGATAAATTGGCTGCACCAAAGGTAAATGGAGGCATACGCTTCCGAGATTTTGAACTATTTAATATGGCGCTACTGGGGAAGCATGGATGGAGATTTTTGACATATCCAGACTCGTAATGTGCCAAGGTGTTGAAAGGTAAATATGTTAGTGATACGGATTTTCTGCATGCATCTGTTCCTCGAAGTGCTTTAGCTACTTGGAGGGCTATAATGGCTGGACGTGAGGCTCTTGTTTTGGGCCTGATTAAGAGAGTGGGAGATGGCACCTCAATATCCACTTGGGAAGATCGTTGGATACCTAGATCATACACGCTGAAACCAATGGGAAGAAAATGTATAATATCACCCGAGAAAGTTTCTGACTTAATTGATCAAGAGTCGAGAACTTGGAAGATTGATGTTGTGAGGAATAATTTTCTTGCCCCTGATGCGGATGCAATCTTAAATATTCCACTGCGTAGCATTGGAGGAGAAGATGTGTTAGCTTGGAAATTTGAGAAAATAGGGATTTATTCTGTAAAATCTGCATACCGTGCCTTTGGTGACTCAAAAAGAGCATGATGCTCTTGAGAAAGGGCTGGTTATGGGTACTTCAGCGTCCGATGAATAGATGTGGAAATCCCTATGGAAACTCAATGTCCTGCCGAAGGTTCGAGTGTTTTGGTGGTGCGTGATCCGTGGTATTCTCCCGGATACAAATATATGAAACATCGTCATATTTGAGAGTTTAGCAGATGTGATATATGTCTAGCTGAAGATGAAACTTTAATGCATGCGTTGATCGCATGCTCGCATGCTCAGAGGTTCTGGGAGGAGGCGAGGAAGTTACTGGACCTTAAACTTCCAAGGCTGCATAGTGGAACTTGGTCTCGTGACATTCTATGTGACCAAATGTTTACTGATAAACAGCGGGTTCAAATCATCAGTATTATGTACTCTATCTGGTCATCACGTAATAGAGTAGTACATGATGACGAGAGCTATGATCCAAAGCTTTCGCTCAAGAAGATCAGAGAAGAGTTACAGTTGATCGATTATCAAGAGGGGAATCCTAAAACCCCTCTAGGACAGTGTTGGCGACCACCGGATCCGGGATGGATTAAAATTAATACAGATGGTGCTATCAACGCGGAAGAACATAAGGGTGGAGGGGGAGGCGTTGCTCGGTCTCATCTCTCTTTCCTCGGTGCTTGGAGTAAGCCGATGATGGGTGTTACTGATCCACTTACAGCAGAAGTGCAAGCTTTTCGTGATGGTGTGATTTTCGCCAAACTGCGCGGTTATTCACATGTGGTGATGGAGACTGACTGTTTGGAGATTGTTAATCTCTGGTACTCGCGTCATGTTGATCGCTCAGCGGTGGCGCATATCTTGGATGAAGTTGGGGAGTTGGTTTCGGATTTTGATTCGTTTTTAGTTAAGCATGTTAGACGGACGGCAAATAATTCAGCCCACATGTGTGCAAGATTCGCTTGCACGCTGGGGGTAACTAGTAGCTGGCTCGAGGAGAGCCCATCTTTTCTTGTAACTAGTCTGCAGGCTGATTGTACCGGAACCATTATTTAATAAAGCTCTCGAAATTCTACGCAAAAAAAGTTGCGTTCTTCGTTCTGTTATTTTTTTTCATCTTCATTTTTCCATTTTAATGCAGTTTTCGTACGCTGGACACACGGGACACACGGTTTTTTTTTTTTGTTCTTTCTTCATTTCTTTTCTTTTTGTTTCTTTTTTTCTGTTTTATTATTTATTTATTTATTTCTTTATTCAAAAAACATTTATTTTTCATATTTTCAAAATCTGAACCATTTTGTTTCTGTTTTTTTTCTGAATTTTTTGATTCACTATTATTTTTGGTTCACCCGCATTTTTAGTTCATTATTACTTTTGGTTTATTATTATTTCGGTTTATTAGTATTTTCGGTTGACTATTTCTTTCGGTTCATCCAAGTTTTTGGTTCACTTTTTTTTGGCTCACTATTATTTTCGGTTAATCTAAATTTTTGTTCCTTTTCGGTTCAATGATATTTTCGGTTCACTAACATTTTTGGTTCACTATTATTTTCGGTTCACTATTTTTTTTGGTTCACTCGTATTTTTGGTTCATTATTACTTTTGGTTCACTGATATTTTTGGTTCACTATTATTTCGCTTTTCCAATATTTTTGGTTCACTATTATTTTTGGTTCACTATTATTTTCGGTTCACTATTAGTTTTGGTTTAATCCGAATTTTTGTTTCTTTTTGGTTCATTATTACTTTCTGTTCGCCATTTTTTGGTTCACTATTATTTTCGGTTCACCTGAATTTTTGGTTCACTATTATTTTTGGTTCACCCGAAATTTTGGTTCACTACTATTTTCGGTTCACTATTAGTTTTGGTTTAATCCGAATTTTTGTTGGTTCATTATTACTTTTGGTTCGCCTTTTTTGGTTCACTATTATTTTTGGTTCACCCGAATTTTTGTTTCACTATTATTTTGTTCACATGTATTTTTGGTTTACCCGGATTTTTGGTTCACTGTTATTTTCGGTTCACCCAAACTTTATTCCTTTTCGGTTCCCTATTATTTTCGGTTCGTCGTTATTTTGGGTTCACTATTATTTCCGATTCATTAGCATTTTTTGGTTCACCATTATTTTCGGTTCACCGGTATTTTAGTTCACTACTATTTTTGGTTCATCCAAAATTTTCATTCTTCATTTATTTTTTATTTTACAAAATGTAAAGCTTTTCCAAATGTTCAAATCTAAAATTTTAATTTTTTAAAAAAATCGTATTTGAAAAAGTTCAAACTTTAAAAATTCATATATGAAAATGGTTCATGTTTTGAAAATTATTCATATTTGAATATTAAAATATAGAAAATGTGGTGAGGGAGTCGGAAGTGGACGTCGGCGCGACAGCGACGAAGCGACGACGGACACGGAGACGACCACGTGACTAAACCGGAACGCCGCCTTAGGGTCCGGCGAGTCAAAGAATAGCCTTGCGTCTCAAAGAAGCAACAACTTAGGGTAACCAGAGTCGGGAGTGGACGTCATCGCGGTTTACCGCGACGACGAACACGAAGACGAGCCGTGCGGGAGTCGGAACTGGACGTCGGCGCGGTAGCGACGACGGACACGGAGAAGACCACGTGACGCGAGGGGAAGAGCGGCTTCTTAGGTTTTGGCTTTTTTTAGAACTAATATTTTGTTCCTTGTAGTCTCTATTTTCTTCCTCAACTAACCCTTTTATTCAGTAACATTAGTATTATGTTTCACATAATTTTGAAATTTTATTTTGATGGTTTTCAGTCTCAGCAGCATGCAACGTCACACACAATAGAGCAATATATGTATGTGCGTGCACATCGTACACTAAAACTCCAGCGTTGCATTTTTCAGGTTCAACACTTGCTGTTGGGCCTTGTATTAGAATCAGCCCAATTAGGAGGTTTCAGCTAGCTCGTTGAGCGAAACGATAGCGAGGAATCACGCGGGCGCTAGGGAGGAGCTCCCCTACATATTGGTACATATTTCATCAATGAACTATCCATGATCTAGCAAAGGCCTACCAGGGCCGGCTCTACCATTTTAGGGGGCCCGGGGCAAACTCTATAAATGGGCCCCTAATCAACGGGCCTCTAGCCTTTTTTTACTGTCTTTATGTGTTGCTACTGCGTGCACCCATAACTGTACGCCACTAGTAATAATCTAGGCAGTTTATAAACATTGTACCAGTAGCGTGTATGCGTGCACGCCACTAGCTAGTATATATGTCCTAGTTATGGGCCCCAAATTTGGCTGGCCCCAGGCCGTCGCCCCTCTCGCCCAGACCAGAACCGGCCCTGAGGCCTACAAGACAGTATAAAAACTGAGAAGCGGCATGAGTCATGAACCGTCGATGACGAGCAGCCTAAAGAAGCGGCATGAGTCATGAACCGTCGATGACGAGCAGCCTAAAGAAGAGTTAAATGGCACCCTTAGTCAAAGACAACAGGCTCTCCGGCAATGACACTTGAAAGAAGCGTACAGAATGAACTCTTAAGCTTGAAAATAGATTTTACAGCTACAAACCATAGTCAAGAAAATAACCTGAACCACCAGACCCCTGAAAAGGTTCAAGACTCAGCAACCTCAACTGCCCGCTTGCTCAAATTTATCTTTTGTCTTCCTCCCAGATAGGTTACAAACAAATATGATACCTGATGAATAATTATGAAAGAGGTGAATACATGACCCGTATCTGTCTTTTAAATGGGGTATCTACTTGCTCAGGAAAACAGGAGCGACATATCTAAAATCAATCAGGTCCAGACAGAATAGAATGCGTGGAAGCTGATCTTTACGCCTTTCACTGACTGAGAAGATTAGCTAAATGGGAACAACAGAGAATAGATTTGCTCTCGTGAGTTCAAGAACTCGTAGCAAAATGAAAATTTTCTTCAATGTAGCTTTTTGCGAGGCAAATTTCTTGTTAATACTGGTTGACAAGAAAATGATATTTGCATATTCAGAATGAATATCATGCCGTACAGATTACCGAACTGGTTAGTTAGAAAGAAAATTCCAGAATAGTATGTTGGTAAAAATAAAGATGTACTATTAATTTGTGAATAAAAAAGTGAACAGGTCTCGGTAGCGATCATCAAGTTCAACAAAGAAGTTCCTTGCAACATCACCCTTGATGATGATATTAGATGAACTCCCTGGAATTTCGGAATTTCCACAAGTACTATGGTGAAACGATCAAGTGAAGACTTAAACGTGAATACACCGCCAAAACAATGGAGCAAGCACATCGATTAGTTACTTACTTCAACATCAACTGTACCTCCAACTGTTTGGGCCGGTCGAGAAACCGCAGAATGTTTCAGAGCGAGATGTGTCAATTATTTCAGAACGAGATGTGCCAATTAAGTTTTCCCCACCACCTGGAAATAGGGAAAAGTTGCCATCTCCAGGAAAACTAAATAACAACATGTGAACTTGTAAGAACAATATTGAGCATTTCTACAAGTCTGTGACAATGGTACGAAACCTAAAGTCTCTAGATCACTTCAAATAATATTTTCCCAGACATTCTAATGTAGTAGTACATAGTACGTACGATCAAAGAGCAATGAAAAAACATTATTATGGTACAGAGAACATCCACACCAGCCAAAGCTCCTGTGACTGAGACAAGATTGACAAAATGGTTCTGAGAGTTGGAGGGTTCAACTTAAATGGTTTCTCGAAATTAAGGTTGAAAATCAAACCTTGGGTGAAAGTTAATGGGCAAAATGACACATATTATGGTTACATAGAGCAGATATGGGAACTTGACTATGGACCTTCTTTTAAGGTCCCTTTGTTCTTGTGCAAATGGTTCAACATGAAAGGCGGGGCACAGGTAGACCCACAGTACGGAATGACTACAGGGGATCTCAAGAATCTGGGGTATGACACCGAACCATTCGTCCTAGCCAGTGAAGTGGCTCAGGTTTTCTATGTGAAGGAAATGTCTACCAAACCAAAAAAAAATAAAAGATAAGCAAGCAAATATATCAGACAATGAGCTAAAGCGCCACATAATTCTTTCAGGAAAAAGAAACATCGTGGGAGTGGAGGACAAGATAGACATGTCAGAAGATTACAATAAGTTTCATGAAATTCCGCCCTTCAAAGTGAACATTGACCCAAGCATCAAGTTAAATGATGAAGATTGTCCATGGTTGCGGCGCAATCAGAAGAAAGGGACACACACGAAGAAGAAGTTTATACCACAACACTAGATAGGGATGTTGGTGGTGATGTGCAATAATGTATTAAACCTTTTATGTAACTGTGTTGTGAAAACTCGGAAGAAAACTCTAAACTCCAACGGCGCTCACAAGCGCTCGATAAAGTTGGAACAAAACACATGGTTTCCCCTGCATACAGCCCAACGGTGGCTCCTGAGTGCCCGCATATCAAATGCACCGTTGGACGTATGCAGGGAATCCGATTGATTTGTATTTGGTCGATGAACTGAAGGATTTTATAGATAGAACAAAACACACGGTTTCCCTTACATACAACCCGACGGTGGCTCGTGAGTGTCCACATATCAAATGCACCATCGGATGTATGCAGGGAATCCGAATGCTCTGTATACCAAATGAAGTACAATGAGTACACACTAAGTGTCGAACATGTCTGAGAGGTGGGCTATATATAGCGTCGTGTGGCTCACGAAGTGGCCGTGATAGTGCTGATCCAACGGCTCACAAGCGCTCGAAAGAAACACACCGCTGATCCAACGGCTCACAAACGCTCGAAGGAAACACACGATCCGTGTGCTTCTTCCTGATTGGCCATACTACAGCTCACAAGCACTCAAAAGAAACACACACCGCTGATCCAATGGCTCACAAGCGCTCGAAAGAAACACACCGCTCATCCAACGGCTAACAAGCGCTCGAAGGAAACACACGATCCGTGTGCTTCTTCCTGATTGGGCATACTACAGCTCACAAGCACTCAAAGAAACACACACCGCTGATCCAACGGCTCACTGATCAATGTAGAATTACAGGGGGGTGTTTTTATCGTCTCCATAGGGATCAACAAAATTATGCTGGTTCTAAGTGTTGGCAGAAGCTAGAGCTATTTCAAATTTCAGGTTTTCAGGTTTTAAACAGAAAAGTAAAGGTTTTAAGGGAAAGGGATTTAAGGACTAAAAATTCAGAATTTAACTTGTAACCTCTGGGTTGTCAATCCAGAACCTAGCAAGGATCCAAGCAGGGTTTAGACAGGGAACAAGAAATTCTTTCACAACTGACAGAGACTAGTCTTGTCAGCCAAGGGTTTTAGCAGGTTTAGGCAGAGAAGTAAAATTCAACACAAAGATCACTCCTTTCTGGTTTGTCAAGCCAGATCAAAGTGAGTTAACAAGCAAAGGGAGGCTAGGGATAGATTTGCAACACAAAGTATGCAGGGACTTGCCTTACACACACAGATCAAGACACACAGCAAGTAGATCATGCAAATATTCAGAAAAGACAGAGAATTGTGTCACTCAAATCACTGCAAATGCCAAATATCACAAGCCCTACTTACAGATGGATGATCTACTCAGTTCAACACAATATTACACAGAGGAATGGGGAGAAATCCTTGGCTAAGCTCACTGAAGCACTTGTCGAAGCAGGGGAAGCAGAGGAGTAGACAAGGGTGGATGCAGAGTTGCAGTTCTTGTGCTTCAGATCACCAAGGCCTTGTGCTTCTTCTCCTGATCTCCCTGTTCATCTTGATCTTGCTCTTCTTGTTCTTCTTCTTGCTGTTCTTGAGGAGTTGTTTGGTGTTCTTGGGGTTTGGTGGAAAAGTAGCAGAGAGGATGGTGTGGTGGTGGCTGTCGATGGGAGTGAGGTGGATGGATGAGAATGGAATGAGAGATGAGTTATGGAATGGATGTGGATGCTGTGGTGGTGTGGTGGCTTTTATGGACCTTTTCCAACTGTGGTGGAGGTTTGATCCGAGGTGGAGAAGTGGTGAAGCTTCCTCTACTTTCCTGCACATGGGGTGTCTCCACACTTTTGCACTTTTTGCCTTTTTGGGTTTCTTGACCTCCAAGTTGATTCCTTCCCCCTCTTATGGTTCAAACACATTTGAATTGCCTCTTATCTTCTCATGGGACCTTGAGCTGCCACACTTGTGCATTGCATCTTTGGAAATTGGAGAACTTGAGTTGTCAGCCCAGTGGACCAGGGTACTACGGGTTGGCCTACTCAGCCCTCGACAAGCTGTGGATTCTACTAAGGATCAGGCGTCTTAGCCTGATGAGCCTCGGGAGGACTTTTCCCTCGAGAGGCCCCCTGGCGCACGTCTGTGCCTCCCTCGCGAGACTTCTCCTGTCAAGAATATCACAAGTCCTAGCGCTGCGCCTCCCTCCCGAGACTTCTCCCGTCAAGAATATCACAAGTCCTAGCGATGCGCCTCCCTCGCGAGATTAAAGACCTCGGCGAGGCACTCAGCCCTCGCGAGGTTCCTTCAAGAGGAAGAAAGCTCTGCCACACTTGTGTATTGGCTTGGGTTCTGAACATCTGAAATTGCATCTTCTGAAGAATCGTGTGCCTTTGCGCACTGAACTGCAAAATGGATAAAAAGCACTGTAAAATATAGATAAATGCTTCACTGGATATTGATGCAATGAGGTTTTTGTGGTTTTAGGGCTATTAGTAATGTATAAAAATGATGATGATCACTCACAAGTGCTCGAAAGAAAACACACCGCTCATCCAACGGCTCACAAGCGCTCGAAGGAAACACATGATCTTTCTTCCTGATTGGGCATACTACATTCACTCGTATGACTTATACTATACGTCTACACCCGGTACCGGTATCAAAAGGGGTAGAAAAGTGAAACTTTTTGCTTGGTTGGATTAGTTATTCAAATTCAAACACTTTTCATGTTGAACTTTTTGTCAGATTCAAAAGTATGTAGAAGTTATTTCAAATTTACACTTTTAACTGAAAATTTGGGCCTTCGCGCGCAAAACAATTTAAAAAAAACACTTCTAGTCCCGGTTCGTGGCTCCAACCGCCTCTAGTCCCAGCCCCTCTAGTACCGGTTCATGGCTCCAGGCGGGACTAGAGGCCCCTGGGTCTAAATACCCAGTCCTCTTCCCGGTTCGAGCCACGAACCGGGATAGAGAAGGAGGCCAAATCGAAACTTGTCGCGGAGCGCTGCCGAAATCGCCGGTCGCCGCCGTCACCGCGCCCGGCCGCGCTGTCGCCACCCGTTCCCCGCCCGCGCCGTTCCCCGTCTGAGCCGTTCCCCGTCGCCGTCCCCCGTTCCCCGTCCGAAATCGCCCGCCGTCGCCGCGCCTCCCTGCGTCGTTCCCCGCCGCCGCCGTCGCCTCCCCGTGCCGTCACCGGGCCCTCCGCCGCCGCGCCCGTCCCCGCGCCGTCCCTGCGCCGTCCCCGCCGCCGCGTCGCCGTCCTCCCGTCACCGGCTGCAGGTAGGGATCGATGTGGGGAATATTAATTTTTTTTATTTTTTTTGTAAAGTTAATTACATATATTAGTTACAAATTAGTATTAGTGTATTTAGTGTTAGTTAGTGTTAAAAATTAGTGTTAGTGTATTTAGTGTTAGTTAGTGTTAAAAAATTTAGTCTTAGCAAAATGTTAGTTGTATTTTAGGTTAATTAGTGTTAGTTGTATTTTAGGTTAGTGTTAGTTGTATTTTAGGTTAGTGTAGTGTTAGTTGTATTTTAGGTTAGTGTTAGTGTTAATTGTAACTAGTCCCGGTTTTTGTCTTAAAGCTTCAAGTAGTTAGTGTTAATTTTTTTGCTTACAATTGTGTTTTTAGTTTATTGTTCTCGGCGACGATGTCCCTGTTGGACCAGAGGGGCAATGTCCGGGACTGGGCTCCGCCGGGCTGGCACTGGGAGGTGCTACCTTCCGGGACGCGTAGCTTGGTGAGGAATCCGGGTGACGTCGTCGACCCGGATCTTCTTTGGTGGCAGTCGCGTGGGCCACGCTCGGTGCAGAGGGAGCCGGCGCCCGAGGAGGTGGTACGTCGCCGTTTTTGAATGAGTCCGGTCCAGGAATGGAGCTGGAACGAAGAGACGAAGCACAAACAAGCACCGAGTGCGATGACGACTCGCAGATTGGTGGACATCCGCAGTCTGGCGAGGTATATTAAGCCTCTGTTGATCAGATGCAATAATTGATTTGTGTATGTATGTATTAACAAATGTTTCTTATTTTTAGACCTCCTCATCGACCTAATCTGGAATAAGTAAACGAGGCCATGCCAAAGGGTTGAAAGACGATGTGCATCTCCCAATTGAGTTCGTCTCTCCAGAGGGCAAACCGTTGGAACCCAAGGCGAACGCAAAAAGGTTTGTGCATCAATGCGGAGTTCTTGTAAGGGACAACGTCATGATAAGCATTCAGGAATGGCAGAAGACAAAGGTAGAGGGAGTTAGTTTTGTCAGCGACAGAATGAAAGGCGTGCTTTGGAAGAAGCTCATTGCATATTTCACCCTACCAGTCTTGGATACGGAAGAACAAACAAAAGCCATGACGGACAAAGTCAAGCATTTCGCTCTTAAGAAGATGGCTGAACAATTCAATAAGTACAAGAACAGATTATACCATGCGTATGTCGAAGATAAGAAAGCTCCAGATTTCACTGGCACACTAGAGAGGCAGCGGGCCCACTGGAATTCATTTCTGGAGTACAAGGATTCGGAACTAGCTAAGGAAAGGTCGAAAAAGAATAAGGAAAATGCAGCGAAAAAGATATATCACCATAAGATGGGGCCAGGTGGCTACCGAGGTGCCGAGCCTAAGTGGGATAAAGTTGAGGCCGACATGCGCGCAAAAAGGATCACTCCAGCTACAGAGGAGTGGCCCCATAGGGTAAGAAATTGGATACTTGGGCATGGGGCGCAGTATGACATGGAAACAGGGGAGTTAATAGTTGATGAAAATAAATAAATTTATAAACCCCAGAAAGCAATTGTTGAAGCAATCGCCAAGGTTCGAGAGGGAAAGTTTATTCCCGACAGAGAGAACGACGAGCTGACAAAGGCCCTCGGGAATAAAGAAAAAGGCGGACGAACACGAGGCTATGGACCTGATGTGCCGTGGAAGATTGGATTTCCCGAGGACCGTGAATCTTATAGAAGCCGAGAGAGAGCAAAGAAGAGGAAGGAGCAGGAGGACTCAGACCGGATCAGCAAGCTAGAAAGAAAGAACGAGGAGATAATTGAGATCGTAAAGCAGCTCCAATAGAATCAAATGCGCGAGCAAGGGCCAACTCATCAGTTGCAGCAACATAGTCAAGGCGGCCCATCTCACCGGAGAAGCAGCGTGGCTTCCATGGGGGTCGGTGCTGATGAGTCACCGATGGATCGATATCCCGTGGATTATATCAGTGAGAAGACAAGTTGTGAGCTACATGTGGCACTGAGGAACTTATCCTTGAAGGCGGCGGACGGCTATGCTTTACCTTGTGAATCTACAACACTAGTCCCGATTCCAGATGGCTATGGTCGTGTCGGCGTGGATAAAATTTGTCCAAGATATGCATCAATGGATCTTGACATCCCTGGAGGTGATGATGTGAGGACACTAGGAGACGTCGAGGGTGGTATCATTCTATGGCGCAAGAAATACATCGTGTTTCCAGGCTGGGCGCCAAGGCCACCACCATCGTCTCCTCCGAGTCGCGATTCACCACCTCCAACTCCACATGATGACGACAGGGACGACGACCAGCACAACACGAGTCCATCTCGATCTCCGCCGCCGCATCAGCCGACTCCTCAGCCGTCTCCGCCGCCGCGTCAGCCGACTCCTCAGCCGTCTCTGCCGCCTCCGCCCACTAAGCAGGGTCAGGGCCAAAAGAGGAAGCAGCAGTCCCGGGTTTCATCGATGGGTTTCCGACACGGACCCCGAGAGGAGCCCCTCCCAAAAGTACCGAAACTTCCTCCCACGAGAGCTTACGATAGGACTCAAGAGGAATGAGACGCGATTGTGGATGCCAAGGTGAAAAGTTTTTTCGCACCAAAAAAGGCCGAGCCAAAGCAAATATTTACGCCAGAGGAAAAAAAGTGGGCGAAGGACTTTCTTGAGCATCCATCACAAATTGAGATAAATAGGCCAAATGTCTATTTACGTACAATGAGGAGAGTTCGCTCCCACACGACGAGTAGTAGTGCCAGCAGGAAAAGACACGTTGCCCAGCTCGGAGAACAGGCAAAACAGTCGATCTCCCCGCTCAAGGTGCAAGCTGATCAGGGCTCCGCGGCGGTTGACCCTGCTTACGCAGCGAAATTTGCTGCAGAAGCTGGTATTACACTTTCTCAACTCCAAAATGAAGATATCCCCATTTCGGATCAGATCGTATGGAAATGGGAATACGGGAAGCCTCTGCTGCCACCTGATCAGATCGAGCTTCTACCAACAAAATGCGAAATCTGCATGAGTGGTACTTGGAAGTCACAAAGGTAGATCGAGAAGTGATCCTTCTGAAAGTTACACAAGAATATTACATAGGTGAAGACCAGATACAAATTTATCTTGAAGAACTCTATCGGTTATACAAGCTTGACGCCCTCGCCTTGAGTATCGTCAGTACCTATTGTCTGTAAGTGATTCAATTCATTTATTTCTAAAATAAAGTCTCTAGCTCAGCTCGGTCATTGCCTGTAGTAATTATGCTCACTACACTATTATGCAGAATGAAGAGTGATGAATGTGACAGAAAAGGAATCTTTGACACTGGGTTCGTTGACCCAAAACGAGTTAACGAGGACTTGCTACGGTGCTTCGCCAAGGAAACAGAGAACAACTTGCTAAGGTTCATACATAGGCGACATTATAAAAAGAAGATATTGTTTCCTTACAACTTCGGGTAAGAGTGTTACTGTCTTGTACACATTAATTTTTGCTTACTCGATGTTAAGTGTAACTGATGAGTTACTGACGTATATAAACGTGCGCAGTTTCCATTACATTCTGCTAATCATTGAAGTTGACTCTGCAAGAGTTGAAATCTTTGACTCATTGGCGTATCCCGAAGAGAAGTAACAAAGCATTTTAGATGCGCTCCAAAGGTATTTTCAATCATTATCGAACTATATCGGTCTCTTTTGTTCATTTCCTGAGATATCAAATAACTAATAACTCATTTATCATTTTTTTGTCGGGTAGGATTTGGAAAATTTTCACCAAGAGGGTAGTTGGTGAATTTAAAGAGGAGCTTAGTTTTCATCATGTCGACGTAAGTAGTACGAGCTAGCTAGATTCGCGCATCTCTTTAATTCTAATTTCAATACCATTATACCATGCTTGATTATTATTTGATTGAACTATATTCTCGTAAAATAGTGCAAGAGGCAGCCACCGGGGACCAATTTGTGTGCATACTTTGTTTGCGAGTGGATTCGCCAGGAGGTCAGTGAGCGGAACACTAAGACATGGATAGAAGTACGTGAACAATTCTATTTTATTACCATCAATTGTGTTGAGTGTCATTCATAATTTTTTGTTACGATGATTGATATTCCCATTGATCTCCTTCTTTTATAGTGTGATTCAATGCGGAGGAAGCTGCAACACCGCTTTCTACCAATTCAAGAGGAAATTGCGGGATTTTTTAATGACCATGTCATAAACCCAAAGGGAAAATACAATGGCACCGAATAGACGGGCTCTAGTCCCCGTTATATATGATCTCTATGTAATCAAATAGACGGGCTCTAGTCCCGGTTGTGATCTCCATAAAGAATAAAGTATATTTTTATTAGATAGATATTTCTTTTATGAAAATTTTTATATGCTATATGTATTTTTCTGATTTGTAATTAATTAACCATATATTTTGCAAGATTGATCATAGTTTTAAATATTCAATAAGGTGGGAATTCAAAAAAGCCAGAGGCTGCCACGTCGGAGCATCTCTAGTCCCGGGTCGTATTACAGGCCGGGACTAGAGGTCCTCGACCACGCGCTGCCAGAGCGCCCACGCGGGGACCTCTTTTGTCCCGGCTAGTAACACACCCGGGACTAGAGGGGGGGCCTCTAGCACCGATTCGGGAGTCCCGGGTGAGAAACCGGGACTAGAGGACTTCCCCACCTGGGACTAAATGTCCGGTTTCCACTAGTGGGTGTGATCGACAGCGCCATGACGACGAAAGATGAGTTGAACTGGCTTTAATAGAGTGTAAACTATCAGTGCATGAAGCAAGTAAGTGTAATGCCCGGGGTTTTCCCCAAATTAGATTTTTGCTTGTTTTTCTTTTTTTGCATCATCATGACATCAGCATCATCGCATCGCATAATTTTGACAACAAAAATTATTTTTATTAAACCCTATTTTATTTTTCTAAAATTGACGAAAAATATTTTATCGAGACAGTCGTCTCCGTTTTCCAAAATTATTTGCCGAAATTAATTTGCAAAAGAAAATAAAAATATTTTGAGAATTGCGAGAGAGTAGCCCAGCTAGCTAGGCCCAAAAGCCCAGCAAAGCAAACCCTAGCCTCCAAACCCTAATTCCCCCTGGCAGTTTTGTTTTTCCACCCCCTGCCTTTTCGCAGCCACCCTCCTCCGTTTTCTGTTTTTCGCAGAGAGATCCTTCCACCTCCTCTTTTCTCTTTCCCCTCCCTTTCTTTCCCTTTTTTTCCTCTCTCTCCTCTCTTTTTCTTCCTCTCTCTCTTTTTCTTTTTCTTCTTTTTCCTCCCGTGGCCTTCTTCTCCCCGGCTCGATCTTCTCCTCACCGACCCGCACCACCATCACCCAGCTCGAGCCGCCCCGGCCGGCTCTCCCCCACTCCTCCTCCCCTGGCTCTCCTCCCCGCGCCACCTCCCTTCCTCCTTGCTCCCTCTCCTTTCTCCACCGCGCCCGGCCTCACCCGTGCTCCTCTCTCCCCGCACGATCTCCTTCACCCCGCCGCCTCCTACTCGACCGAGGCCGCCGGCCGGCCGTCCTCCCGACGCCATCGCCCTCTTCTCCTCTTCCCTCCGCGCCGCCCTCTCCCTCTCCTGCATCTCCTCCCCGTCGCCCCGTGCCACCCGCCCGAGCCACGCCTCCCCATCGACCCGAGCTCCTCCCGCCGCGCCCTCCGGCCGCCCTGCTCCCGTTCTGCCACAGCCCGGCCAGGCTGCGGCCCGTCCTCGTCGCCACCGGCCCGACTCCTCCTGCCAGGCTGGCCCCTTGTCGGCTCCGTGTCGTGCTTGTGCTGCTGATCTGCCCGGTGTTGCTCCCGTGCTTCCCGTCTCCATGCCACCGTGCTGCTGCTGCTGCTCTCCCTCCTTGCCCGTGCGTGACTCGAGCCGTGGATGCCTGGTGCCGCTGCTGTCCCCTGTGCCATGGTGTTGCTCCTTGTCCTCCTGCCAGCTGCGGCCCGTGAGCTGCCTCCGTCCCCTGTGTTGTGCCCGTGCTGCATCTGCTGCTGCCTGTCCCTGCTGCCCGCCAAGTGTTCGGTTAAATGCCCGCAAGGACCCGACCTTCCCCGTGTCTCCGTGTCGCGTCTCCTAATTCCCGGTTCCCCGTTTCTGTTTCCCGATGTCGTGAATCTGTCCCCGACGGGAAAGTTCCCCGATGTTTCCCGATTCTGTTTCCCGATGCCGTTTCCCGACGGGAAAAGTTCCCCGATTCCGTTTCGTTTCCATCCCCGTCGTGAAGACGATCCCCGTCTCCCGTCGTGAACCAAGTTCTCCGTCCTCCGTTCCTGTCGTGAAGCGCCGTGAAGCCCGGTGCCGTGGACCGACAAGAACTTCCCCGACCGGAACCCGCCGAGTTCTCCGATGCCGAGTACCCCGACCACCGAGAACCCCGTCGACCCCGAAGCCCGGAACGCCAAGGTCCGCCACGACGACGACCCGAGTACGACTACTTCCACGACGTCGACTACCTCGACTACTTCGACTCCGGATGAACGACTACTTCGACTACTTCGACTCCAGACGAACGACTACCTCGACTACTTCGACTACGACGACTACTTCGACTACGACCCGAAGACGACGGTTCCGAACCCGAAGATCCCCTGATCCGATGTGTGACCCCAACCCTAACCCTATACCATATATGCGTTTCTTATAAAATCATGCATCATTAATTAACCTCATACCTTTATCCATTTAGTCGAATTAAATCAATTAAATTATGGGATTTGTCCGGTGCATCTATATTTCGCACCGATCCCATTTTAAAATGATTTGCCATGTGATAGGGAATAAAATTGGACAACCTTTAATTTGTCATGCATCATGTCATCAACATGCCGATTCTTTTGCCATAGTAGTAAAATGCATCTTTTCCGTTGCCCAGTATTCGTTGCTTCTTCGGGAATAGGACGATGAGTTGATGTGAGCAACGACAGGTTCTGCTACCTCTACCGGATTGCAGGCAAGTGATACTCCCTTGCTATCTTTGCTTGTTTTCTGTCTCTTACTCGTCCTATCTTTTGTTCCTTGCTAGCCTTATGTCACGATGCTTGTGTCTCGATCCTATATGCATGTTTCCCTTGCAGCCATGATATGCCACCACCCCCACATCCTATTACCCTGTTGCTTGTTTACCTTGTTAGCCTTGCGAGTCGTAGTGCATGCTTAGGTGCTTTGCTTGAGTCATGTTCTCTTTGTCTAGTCTTGTTGTTAATTTGATAGCTAGGCTCAAACTAAAATGGTAATCTTTATTTTCTGTTGCGATGGGAATAACTTAATTAAAGATAAGGCACCGGCAGAAGGCCAATCGTGGTGATTTGTTCTGCTAGTGTCGCCTAGGACCCGAGTTCTTTTCCGCTGATCCAAGACTGAGCGCACTAACCACATGTGGGAGTTCTATGGGCCTCCCCGCAATCTATTACCGGATCCTCAAACTTGTCCAGGATGCCACAAGTAGTTCGGGTGTTTCGTAGATCTTGCGGTACGTTCGTTTATCGAGTGTGGAAGGAGGGGCAATCGTATGAGTGTTCCCTCCCGAAGCCGTCCACGCAACGGTTAGGCCCACCGCGAAGCTTCGGCCGGACTCTCAAGGTGGATCAGTCCTAGCTAGGTGGCTCCCTGGACTTGTTTGTATTGAAGGGAAGTATTGCGTCGAAACCTCCACCGGTACACCTCTAAGCGAGAGTTTCGATGCGTGTGGGTTCATTGGTGCATCCCTGCAGGGTGAAATCTTTTCGAAAAGCCGTGTCCGCGGTTATGGACGACTTGGTGAAATGCGCTGGCTAAAAAGATCATAGACAACTTGCACCTTATAATGATGATAACTTGACTAGTAAGATAGATTACTTGAATAATAATCTGTTTTAAAACTTGTCCACCGTGTGAGTGCCCGGACTTCTTCCTCGTGGGTTGAGGATACGAGGGAGTTGTTTTAGGGTGAGTTTGTTTGGTGTGTGTAGTATAGTTGGTTTCTTATGCGCTCTCTTACCTTGTCTCTGATAGACGGAAGTTGTAGCGTGTCTCTATAAGTTGTTAGTGCTGCTTGCCACCTCAATCGCTAACCCTCTTTCCCCAGAATTCCAGCTTTGATATCTTGTGAGTATTACTTGCCAGTACTGTTTTATAGTACTGACCCCTTCGGGGCTGCTATTCCACATGCAGCCAACAGGTTTGAAGTCTGACGACGTTAGCTTGGGAATCCCTCCGGCTAGGCTTGGCCTGGGCAGGGATATGGAGCCTTTGCTTATCTTCAGGACTCTTAGTCCAATTTGTTTCTTGTCCGTAGCCGGACGCTACCCGCTTCCGTTGTTATTTGGATCTTTGTATTGTATCTTTTGCTCTTGACTCGGTGAGTCGTTGTTGTTTATATGTTCTTTTGTGGGTTCCATCGAGAACTGTTGTAATGTTATCACAATTCCACCCGCATAACGTGTGTGTTGCGACGTGCACGTTATGCCTGGTGGGCGTCCTTTAGGATCGTTATTATGCGGATTTTGGCGGAAATCGCTAAGTCTACATAGTACCGATCTTGGGGCGTTACAGTAAGCATGGATTATTCATCTGAACGATGCCACCTCTAATATTAAGAAGCCAGCGGTTACTAGCCTGTTGGCATACGAATCACATTGAAAAGTATTCCCATTACACCCTGCATGTGCACCAGTACGATATCAAGAGTTAGTCAACATGCACTTAGCCAAATTTGTTGAGAAGCAAAACAAGAAAAGGCGATCAAACAAACGGTTGCAACCACTTTAGCATCAACCACCAATAATAGCAAATCAAGTAATTCGAGAAATGCACTAACATTGACACCTTCAAGAAGGGAACGAGGCGTGATGCCAACATCGCTGGATCCAACCATGGAGGTCAATCAGGACTTTCATCCGAAGAGGAGTATGTGCAAACTCCAACCACTTCTTTTAAAAATGGAATGCCGATTTAATGACTCCATTGCTAGGTTCAACCAATGACACTTGGATAGAGAATTGTCATTCCCGAAACTCGAGACCCGACACTCAAAAAGCGCCACCACACCAAAGACGCACGATTGTGCATGCACAAGCCTAACAGGTCTTAGCCACACAATTGGAACATATGCACGTGCAACATGTCGCCGAGCAGTTCCTAGGTATGCCTGACACCAATACCGATATCATGACCAAGTGTGGCATGTTGGACAAAAGGTCTGAACCCACATATCGAGCAAAATAGTGTCGCCAAATATATCGGTGTAGGATCCTTCCTGGTCTACATCGAGCATTCCCACCTCTGAAACGATCGGGGGCAACAAATCAATGGGGCGCGCCGGCGGCCGACCTTGCAATCCGAATGGACAATGGCTATAGCTTGAAACTAGGAAGATTGTTGTCATCCCTAGCGGACAACTTGAACCAAAAAAGTTCAACGTCACCGCAAATCCAAAATCTGAAGGCCTCTATCGTGTCACCTCCGCTATCGACGCCAAGACCGGCTGCCATGCTACCCTCGCACCTGGTTGGCACGTCTACTGCTGAGGAACTAGGGGCCACCAACCCGGAGTCCAACATCCCCATTTGAGACATTATCGGCCACACCCCAACCGAAAGCCGCCCTAGCCAAGCGCCGGCGAGAGCCGACCGGGAAGGAGAAGTACTGAAAGTCCCACCGAGCTACGCCGCGGTGATGGCGACCAGGATCCCGCACAACAGCTGACCTCCAAGCCACCACACGCGAGGAGCCTCGCAACGAAATTCCCTCGACCCCATCATCGACGTCGTGCGATTGTTCTCCCAACGGCCTACGGGAGCGGCAAAGAGAGGAAGTGAGGGAGAGGGTGACGATGAAGGGGAAGTTAGGGTTTCCCCCTAGTTCATTGAGTGGAGCGAGATCCCAGTTCTCGTGAGAGGAGTCCCTGGCATTTATGAAAACCTTTATCCAAGTTGAAGCCTTCACTAATTTGTTAATAAAGTAGTTTATGACACTACGAAACAATCAGTGGTTCATGACTTTTTTTAGCGGGGATTCATCATGGGTGACTGAAGGGTCGAGTTAGCTCGCGACGTTTTGTTTCGTCTTGTCACGTGCCGGTTGCGCATGACTCTCACATTTTACGTCGTGCATCTTCGTCGCAAGCACAAGAGCACTGTTTGCTTTGACAAGAAACTGGTCTTGGCCACGGAGAACGTCGCGGATTTTCATCGCACGCAGCACGCCACATCCTAACCCTGTTTGGTGCCTGTACCCCACCTATCATCCACGATTGTGTCTCGCGGCCTGTTGTGTCTCACGGCTGAAATTACTATTTCGCTGTTAACAATACCTAGATATTACAACAAGTAGACGCGTCACACTGGCGCAATCATGGACTAACCATGATAAGATGCAGAAGCCTGGTAATAGTCTGCAAGCAAGACCAAACCCATCCCAACCACCTCAGGCCGTTGTCGATCACATCCAAATTAGCAAGTTTCAACACGGCATCGTCCACGCACTCATCCTTAACACAACTGACTAAAAACATTTTAATAGATTGAGTAAGTTCTACTATTTACCTCTTGTTGTGTAGTTGTGACACACATTACCCTATTTAGTGGTTATTCTATTGCGGTACCTCATCTAAAAAAATTGAACCCGATTTTACACCATTTCAGCAAGTTGATCGTTCTATTAGATATAACAGACATATTAGGTTGATGTAGTGATAACAATGTGTAGAGTTCACAAAGTGTTTTCGACGATCATGTCCAGTCTTCTTTTCTCCATCCGTTCACTTCCCGTCATCCTTTTAGTATCCTCTAACCTTGATCATCACCTCACATATTACCCAACGGTCATTCAGAGAAACAAGTTCCAATAATTCTTAAATTGTATAATCTTGATAAATGTTCACTAGATTTTGTAATTGGTGACATAAATGCATAACTAGGGGTAAAAGTTAAATTCACTCTAGTAGATTAGAAGATGCATAGGAATTGCATGTTTTTTCTTTTTGCATGCTGATCTTTGTGGCCAGCCACCAGTGTCATCCCCGATTTGTAAACAATAAAATTTAAACAATGCAACCAAATATATGTGTGCATCGATTGATGCAGAGCTTCAGGGTTTCACTACGGCTTTAAAAATTATCATAATGTCCGTTCATGTCTTTCTAGAAAATGTTTTTGTTGTATAATGCAATCTACAAAATGCAAATCATCTAAGAAAACCCCAAATTAAACTAAAATAAATACTCCATACAATCTTAATCAACAAAATGTGCACCTAGACTTAACCGGGGAGAGTACACAAAACGAACACCCTCCCCCCCACCTCCCACCATCCTTATACTTCCTTATGAAAAACTTTGCCGTTAGAACACATAAAATATTTCTTTTATTGAGTAATTTATTCAATATAGAGTGATCTGTTGTTATGTTCAGTAAACATAACGAATTGACTGAAGCTCAATATCATTACTTTTTCCTTATCATGAATTTCTTTAAGAGGCATGCGTCGAAGGAGAAACAACATATATTGCAGTCAGAATTACAATTAGACAGAGGATGAGAAAACTATTCTACTTTACATCCAGCTGAACAGTGATCCTTCATTGCGTATATGTTACCTTGAATCAGTCTGACAATCATGCAATTGGACTTGTGCTCAATGGAAGATGTAACATTCTCTCCAACTTTGAAAGAGTCAACATTGTCTCATTAAGTTATGAAAACTTTAGCTATACAAACAGTCGACTGTGAATAATCTCCTGCCATTCCATGGTATCACTGCAGGTCCTCCAAAACATAACACCTTTCCTCGGATGCTAAGGAAGCAAACCGTGCCAAATGAAGTACGCATAGAAGAGCTTCATTTTTAATGTCTGATCACCGCACGGTGATAATATAACATCATTTAGCAATACACATGTCCATTTCAAATTTAAATTTCAAGACATGCTCGATTATTCTATTTCGAATACAAGATTTTTTTACCGGTGCCGAACTTCATTTGGAACTTGACGCACGCGTGGAGTCGACTGGTGCCAGCGCTTTCCTCTGCTGAGCTTCCTTCCCGCTTCCGCTTTCCTCTGCCATTGCACTCTCAGCAGTAAAGGCGCTCCCAATGGCCGGCGTCTTCAGTTTCGGTGGAATGTATGGGCTCATGGCGACCACAGGAGTACTTTGGAAAACTGGCCGCTGTGTGCCCTTCTCCCGTGCAGGCCTGACCTCTCGTTGGTCATTAGGAGTATTCGGACACAGAGGATAATTGTAACGCAATGGCATACCCGGAAACTGAGGTCATTAGCTGCAGAATTTGGTTCGACAGACGGAAGATTTGGGAACAGCGTACCTTCTCATCCTCTTGAGACCCCATCATGAGTTTCCTGATCAGAGAAGCAGGCGCGGAGCTAGCCTATACGCGTTGAGGGCATACGACACAGACGACTTTTGCCGATCAAGCAGCATTATATAGGCAGTCGGCCTCCTGAACCCATCGACTGCACTATATTGAGAGGACTTTTGGCCGATATATAATGGAACATTCTATGTAGCGCACGTCGAAAATTTGCCTTAATTAATCTGCAGCGCGAGGCCCGCACGTCCGATTTGCTGCGTTAGACGTGTTCCGTTCAGTTAAAGAAGTGCTAGAGAACGTGACATCAGTGCAACGCACGATCTTTGTGCTTTCCGTAAAAAAAATCCCCTCATGGTTTAGCATGATCTTGTATGAAATGAAAAACCTCATTAATGATCCACATAGTGACTGCTTAATTTGTGAATGCAAGCCTCAACAAATAAATAAATATTATTAAGGATATATTTTGCTTAATTCCAAGACTGCAGAAAACATGCATGCAGACTCACATATCAGTTGATATTGAACACTTTTTTTTTCACTATTTCTTTCAAATAAAAAGCTCACCCACAGTTTTTTAGCGGATTCCATCACAATAACAGGCTGGGCATGTCGTTTGATACAACTTTTGGAGATTGGCTAAAAAAAGTCTCGTAATGACTACATCTAATCTCATCTGACAAATTAGTAGTGCCAGATCGATGTGATTGGGTTAACGATCCATGTCGTGTTGAGTCTTGTTAATTTGGATGTGATCGACAGCGAATGACAACGGATGATGGGTTGAACTAGCTTTAATTAAGTAATCCCTCCGTTTCAATATATAAGATGTTTTAGGTGATTAGATTCGGACTAAAAAGGGTGCATATACGCAGTAAAACACGTGTCTAGATGCATGTGTATACATTTGAATACGAGAAAAGTCTAAAACATCTTAAATTGTGGGACGGAGGGAGTATAAATCATCAGGATATCCACAAATTAGGCATCAATCATTCATCAGACCGATCTGTTCTGGCAGCTAGCTGATCAACTCTACAACTGATGTCTCTAATATTAAGTAGCCAGCAGTCACCATCCGTCCAGCTGGTAGAGGCATACTATTCATTGTTCTTTGAGATAGGGATGCTGAAGCCTTCTACAAAATAAATCGTGAAGTGTACTCCCTCTATACCATAATGTAAGATGTTTTACGTGTTTTTTTTAGAAAAGGGAATTTTATTGATCCCAGCCTCTGCATCGAGTGATGCACACAGCCGCTTATTACAAAGTTTGCTCGTATCTCAAGTTTACATCTCAAAAAATCACAAAGATTGAAAAGGACCTCTCAACCGACAATGACAGATGAAGAGAACAACTACGAAAGTCGACTAATATGCTGCCACGTATGCCGGGAGAAAAAATCCTGTGCCACCCGCAGGAGTCGCGTGCATCCAGCCTCCATAAGGTCCCGCTGATCCGAAGAAAGCAGGAAAGCCCATAACTGGATCCAGTGCACCACCGAATGAATAACCTGTAAAACATGAAATGTATCTTTCCTGTTAAAAACCATATCATTTCTGCAATTCCATATGGACCAACAAATAGCTGACACGCCTATACGTATCCTATCTTTGGTCTTTTTATCTACCCCCGCAACCAATTCCCAAACATATTTGTGACATTAGTTGGAGGCGGAATGTTATAAGTGCAAAACACTACCCGCCAAATAAGTTTTGCAAAAGGGCATGAGATAAAAAGATGGTCAATACTCTCATTGTTACCACAAAAGACACAATGTGTATTACCCACTAGTGGAAAAACACCCTATTGTCCCGGTTGGTTTGGGCCATTGGTCCCGGTTCCCCAACCGGGACTAGCCAATCGGGACGAATGCTAGTCCCGGTTGGGACACGAACCGGGACGAATGGGTGCCACACGTGGCCCGTCCGGAGGCGCAGGGCGGAGGGCTTTCGTCCCGGTTCGTATTACGAACCGGGACTATAGACTCGTGGCTTTCGTCCCGGTTCGTGTTACGAACCGGGACTATTGACCCGTCAGATTTTACTTTTTACAGAAATTTCAGAAAATTGTTTAAATTTATAAAATAAATAATGCTTATTCTGTAATTCATAAAAATATGAATAAAATACCAAAATGTTCAGAAAAATAAGACCTATTTGATTATGAAAAATGCATGCATGTTTAAAAAACTTAAATTAAATATTTCTTAGAACTACAAAAATGCCACTACTAGTTAAATAAGAGGAACCACTATTACACATCATCGCCACGAATATATATATTACACACATCTCATTCGTCGTGCTTGGTCAAACATATTACAAACGGCACATGTAGTACACACGAGTTTCATTCCTACATATATACATCTCTTTTACACTCTCACTATTTAATTTCAACCTTACAGTAGTATTCTCCTTTCGGATCTAGGACCTCTGCAACTAAGAATCCGGCAATTTCCTCTTGAATTGCTCGTATGCGATCCTGTGGTAGAAGGCCATCCCGCAACCGTTCGATCTAATTAAAAAAGGGTCAATATATATGAATGAAAGTAAACAGAATTGATGGCAATAAACTAAAATTATGAATATTGCATACGCACTTCAAGTTGTTCTAAGATTCTGCCCTTCTCACACCACGTCTGACGAATGAACTCGCAGACGTAGTATCCACATAAATGATTCCCGCTTCCCTGGCTCAAGCACTTTACGGGAACAGAGTTCAATCAAAAATGGTAATGGTATTGAACTAGAATCAAAGAGATGCGCGGATCTAGATAGTAGTACTTACATTTATTGGTTTAAATGTAAGCTTCTCCGCCCATTCACCCCTAGCCCTGGCGGTGAATCGTTTCGAAGCCCTGCCCGGCAAAGAAAATGAATAAAGGAGTTATATATTAATTACTTGCTATCAGTAAATGAACGGAAAGTTGCCGATAATGCCATAATGATTGAAATTACCTCTGGAGGCATTCCTGCATGTCCGCCCACTTCTCAAGGGGTTTATGTAAGGAGTCCATGACTTGTACTACTCCTTTGTCAGGCATAATGATTAGCAGAATAAAGTGAAAGCTGCGCACGCATAAGTCATCAATTATACACTTAACATCGAGAAATTAAGCGAAATAAAATGTGTAGAAGATAGTAACACTTACTTGAAGTTGTAAGGAAATAGTATTTCTCTTTTGATTTCGTTGAACCGTAACGCATTTACCAAGTTATTCTCTGTTTCGTCGTAAAAATCACAGAGACTTTTTTCATGAACGAAATTTGGGTCAATGAATTCAATGTCATAGATTTGTCCTCTTTTGCATTGGAGAATCTTCATTCTGCATAACTAATATAGTGATGAGTAAGATTATAAATGCAATGAACGAGGTGAGCTAGCTAGAGACTTAATTACAGAAATAATACTTACAGACAATAGGCACTAATGATAGCTTTGTCAAGGGCTGCTTGTTGGTATAACTGAAATAATTCACAAAATTCAATCATTACCACGTCATCTCCATGCCCGTAATGTTCGTTCTTACATCCCACGTGGATCCAATTTCCCCCTTTCTTTGAGGCTGCCAAGTACCAACTATGCAATATTCGCATTTTTGTTGGTAGATCTTTGACTAACTCAGGTTTGACAAGAGGATGCCCGTGCCGGTATTTGTATTTTGGAACTATTTCTCCGCGGAATTGTAGTTGGTCTAAGTACTGAGCAATAGACAAGCCATGAGCAGAGACTGCTTCTCCGTACATTGCAACAAACTCAGGATCGATGCCAACCACAGGTTTGCTCGACCCCACCTCGGTATCGTAAAACACTTTGAGCGGGGGGCACGATTGTTTTTGCTGTTCTCCGAGCTAGGCAACTGTCTTCCGGATTGCACTATCTTTCTTCAGCCGCCATTTATTTGCCTGAGCCGACTTGAGAATAGAGCGGTCATAGTCTGGTGTCAGCTTTGGCGGGGGTTGTTTAAGGGTCTTCAACATTTTCGAGACGGCGGCTTTTTCTTCTGGGGTGTCGGGGAACTCTGGCGCTTTCGCCTTCTTTACCTTCAAGTTAGCAAACCACTTATCCGTTTCCCATTTTGCGATCGCCTTATTTTCCTCCACCGTATAGTCATAAGGTCTCTCCCTCATCGGAGATGCCGAGTTCGGCCTCTTTCCAGGCGTTGAGAGACTCATCCCCCTCACCGGAGTCGTTCAGAAAGTGACTTGTTTCATCATCGCCGCAGATTATATCCTCGAGGATATTTTCCTCAATTTCATCTTTGCCGTGTGGTTCCATAGTTTCTGCAAAATACGAAAGTTATTTTCGGAGCCGACTCTGCCGTGTCGTTCAGAAAACTTGTAGGGATAGAATGGTACTACAAGGAAAGGCGCGCGTTGCTGCGCCTGTTGTTTCTAAGCGTCGTCATGGTGATACATTTTTATGAACATGTGTGATTTATGCTCACCGTCGGCACTTAGGTGACTAAATCGTCGATGACCTAGCTCATCGATTTCATCCCCCGCAACACGGTAAAAATGTCGTGGTAAATCACTCCTCACAAAAATAAAACACTTAGCACATTCGTGGTTTGTCGAGTTTTGACTGAAATTTACATCACTAAATAAAAATCAACATCGCTACATCACTGAAATTTGCACTAGCTAAATATTACATATGCGAGGATGATCCACTAAATAAAAATCATCACAGATCAATTTTGCAATTATCATGTTCTATGTCCAGACCAAGTTTACAAACTCTAAACTCCAAGCAACTAGGTATCACAGATCAATTTTGCAATTATCATCGGATACTTTATATACACTAACCGCTATCACATATCACAGATCAATTGCAAAAAATTATTGACAGAAAAAAAAAGTAAATAAGCTATTGCTCAATATCATTTCCTATTTTAGCTATTGAAAATAACCATACATGATATTTTATATAGCATATAATAACGTTAAATTAGCTATATATTGATCGATATCATTTCCTTTCACATTGTGTGACTATCTATGAAACAATAGAAATTGGTAAACTAAAATTGCTAATTAAATTAAAATTGCTAAACTAGCATTGCTAAACTAGAATGGCTAATTAAACTAAAATTGCTAAAGTAAAATTACTAATTAAACTAAAATTGCTAAAGTAAAATTGCTAAACTCGAATTGCTAATTATACTAAAATTGCTAAACTAAAAACCTAACAATGCTAACAATTTGCTAAATTGCAATGCCCTGTAAAAAAAATACAAAAATACTAAAAAAAACCTAACCTAACAATTCCTAACACAATTTTTTTCCCTAACACAAAAAATCCTAAGTGTTTGAATTTCTAAACCTAAGAAAAAAATCCTCACCGAGCGGGGGCAGAGGCGTGCACGGGCGAGCAACGTGCGGGCGGCGCGGCGCGGGCGTTGAGGGCGCCGCAGACATCGACGGCGGTGGTGGGGCGCGGCGTGGGGCGGCGTGGACGTCGGCGAGCTCCACGAACGGCGGCGAACGGAGAGGAGGAGGCGGCCGGAGAGGAGGAGCGGGGCGAGGGGCGCGGCGTGGGCCGGCGAGGAGGAGGCGGCCGGAGAGGAGGAGCGGGGCGAGGGGCGCGGGGTGGCCCGGCGAGGAGGAGGCCGGCGAGGAGGAGGCGGCCGGCGAGGAGGCGACGGCCGACGAGGAGCAGCGGGCCAAGGGCGCGGCACGGGGCCGGCGAGGAGGACGCGGCCGGAGAGGAGGAGCGGGGCGAGGGGCGCGGCGCGGGCCGGCGAGGAGACGACGGCCAACGAGGAGGAGCGGGCCAAGGGGCGCGGCGACGGTCGACGGCGGCAGCCTGACGGCGTGGTTTCGGTCCTTAGCGAATTTTGGGATGGATTGGGCAAGGAGAAGGGCGCGCAGTTATGTATCAGGACTCATTGGTCCCGGTTGATGCCACCAACCGGGACCAATGCCTCATTCGTCCCGGTTCGTGCCATGAACCGGGACCAATGCCCTGAAAATTTAATGCCATATTTCCCTGGCGCGAACCGGGACCTTTCGTCCCGGTTCTTCCTATAAACCGGGACCACTGAGTCATTTTTCAATTTTATTTCAAACTTTTCAGTTATGAATGTTGTTCCCGCCTTTTTTATTCTTATTAAGGTGTTTGAATATGAATTTCAAATGGTTTTGAATTTGAAAAGACTTTCAACATGAAAAGTGTTTAAATTTGAATAAATAATTCAAAACCATTTTCTGTTTTCTATAATAATTATTCTATCTATACAAACTATTAACCATTTTGTCATTTTTTTTAAGATTAGAGGTGAATTCATTTAAGTAAAATTTTTGGAATGTGAACTTAATTAATTCATTAAACTTATAAATTCAATATATTTTCATATGTTTGTCAGAAAAATGAAATTAAAATATCAAATTGTTGATAAAAATGTAATCTATCTATTTATGCCCAATTCATTTTTTTTTGAGATTATAGGTGAATTCATTTAATTACAAAATTTGGAATTTGAACTCCATTAAGTCATTAATTAATTTTATAAATTCAATATATTTTCATATGTTTATCAGAAAAATGAAATTAAAATATCAAATTGTTGATAAAAATGTAATCTATCTATTTATGACAAATTCATTTTTTTGAGATTATAGGTGAATTCATTTAATTACAAAATTTGGAATTTGAACTCCATTAAGTCATTAATTAATTTTATAAATTCAATATATTTTCATATGTTTATCAAAAAAAAAGAAATTAAAATATCAAATTGTTGATAAAAATGTAATCTATCTATTTATTTAATTTATATCTATTGAATTAATTTATATCTATTGAATTAATTCATATCTATTGATTTAATTTATATCTATTAAATTCAATATCTCAGTAAACAGTACAGAATGACAACAGTGGATCCTTCAGGTAATCGACCGGATACGGTACAGAATGACAACAGTGGATCCCAATATTTTGCATACATATGCATGAATATCACACACATCTCCGGAAGTCGATAGTTTAGGTCGCAAGTTTTCAAAAGCAAGTAGTAACCTAAACTACGATCACAGAAAAGAGAACTGCAATGGTGATCACATACTCTGAAACTAACTTCGACCGGTTCCTGAGCCGCGGGGTGCTGAGCCGCCGGCGCTGCGCATCCAAAGAGAAGGAACCCTCACAGGGTCATAGCTCACATGAGAAGGAACCCTCTGAAGAAACGACCACCTACTGTCATACTGTGTATCCAATAGATACATGTAGCGACGGACGTGCTCATCCTCATCCCTGATACGGCGACGTACCACCTCCTCGGGGGCCGGCTCCCTCTGCACCGAGCGTGGCCCACGCGACTGCCACCACAGAAGATCCGGGTCGACGACGTCACCCGGATTCCTCACCAAGCTGGGGGGTCCCGTGCTTCCGGTGTATCTTTTGTCTTCCCGTACATGCCGAGGAATCCTAGCAGGTTCACGCAAAGATTCTTTGTCACGTGCATCACGTCGATTTAAGAGCGGACCTCTATGACTTTCCAATAGGGTAGCTCCCAAAATATAGATTTCTTCTTCCACATGGGCGCGTATCCGGTACCGACGTCTTTCGGAACAGATTGACCGCCAGTACCCTTTCCAAATATTACTTCTATGTCCTTGACCATACCAAATATAGCATCACCATCAGGGAGGTTAGGCTTCTTCCGGTGATCTGGCTCACCTTTGAAATGCTTGCCTTTCTTTCTTACCGGATGATTGGCTGGAAGAAATTGACGACACCCCAGGTACACGACCTTCTTACATTTTTCCAAATATGTACCTTTAGTCTTATCTAAACAGTGCGTGCATGCGTTGTATCCCTTGTTTGACTGTCCTGAAATGTTACTAAGAGCAGGCCAATCATTGATGGTTACGAACAACAACGCTCGTAGGTCAAATTACATATGTTTGTGCTCATCCCACACACGTACACCTGGTATGGCCCACAACTGCAAAAGTTCATCAACTAATGGCCTTAGGTACACATCAATGTCGTTGCCGGGTTGCTTCGGGCCTTGGATAAGAACTGGCATCATAATGAACTTCCGCTTCATGCACAACGAAGGAGGAAGGTTGTAGATACATAGAGTAACGGGCCAAGTGCTGTGACTGCAGCTCTGCTCCCCAAAAGAATTCATGCCGTCTGTACTTAGACCAAAGCATAAGTTCCTTGCGTCACCTGCAAAGTCCGAGAACTCTCTCTCATTTTTTCTCCACTGCGACCCATCGGCGGGGTGTCTCAACTTCCCGTCTTTCTTACGCTCTTCTTTATGTCATCGTAACAACCTGGCATGCTTTTTGTTTCTAAATAGACGTTTCAACCGTGATATTATAGGAGCATACCACATAACCTTAGCAGGAACCCTCTTCCTGGGGGGCTCGTCATCGCCCTCAACAACACCAGGGTCATCTTGTCTGATCTTGTACCGCAGTGCAGTGCATACCGGGCATGCATCCAAATTCTCGTACTCCTCACCGCGGTAGAGGATGCAGTCATTAGGGCATGCATGTATCTTTTGCACATCTAATCCTAGAGGGCAGATAGCCTTCTTTGCTTCGTACGTAGTCTCGGGCAATTCGTTATCCTTTGGAAGCTTCGGCTTCATTATTTTCAGTAACTTCTCAAATCCCTTGTCAGATAAACCAGTATCTGCCTTCCATTTCAGCAATTCCAGTGTGGTACCGAGCTTTGTACTGCCATCTTCGCAATTTGGGTACAGCAACTTTTTATGAGCCTCTAGCATGGCCTCCAACTTCAGCTTCTCCTTTTCTGTATCGCATTCTCGCTTTGTATCAGAAATGATCCGACCAAGACCATCAGCGGGCTCATCTGATGCCCGTTGTTCTTCACCTCCTTCTTCTTCATTGTCTTCCATCGCAGTATCACCGTATTCTTCAGGGAACATAGGATAGTTGTCATCATCCTCTTCTTCTCAATTGTCTTCCATCATAACCCCTCTTTCTCCGTGCTTGGTCCAAACATTATAGCTAGGCATGAAACCTCTCTGAAGCAGGTGGCCTTGAAGGGTTCTTGAGGAAGAATGCTCCTTGACGTTCCGACAGTCCACACATGGACAAGGCATAAAACCATCCTCTTTGTTTGCCTCGGCCACAACGAGAAATTTATGCAGGCCTGCAATAAAATCGGGACTGCGTCGCTCGCCGTATATCCATCGCTGCCGTTCATCCATCTACACATCATACAATGAGGTTTATCATGTACAATTAGAAAAACATATTGAATACTGAAATGACCACCGTACATCGACACATGCAATATTTCTATATCAATTATAGATGAGAAGGATAAAGTTGCTAACCTCGGTCGAGGATATCATTTTGTGTGAAATTAAGTGTGGCTCGGGCATTTCATCGAACACATCTTGTGCGTGGTAAAGGAAAAAAAACTAGCACCACTTCCCACCAATCCAAGCAAAAAAAAAACAGAGGGGAGAGAGGGGGGTGTGGCTGGGTGCATATATAGGCAGGGGAGGGGCATTCGTCCCGGTTCGTGCTACGAACCGGGACTAATGCTCGCCGCGGGCCACGTGTCCCGGCGCGGGAGCTTTAGTCCCGGTTCGTAGCACGAACCGGGACGAATGCCCCCAAACCAACCGGGATCAATGACTCACGGGAGCCTCGCCGGTCGAACCGGGACCAATGCCAGGCATTGGTCCCGGTCTGTCACTGAACCGGGCCTAATGGCTCCCCCCCTTCCCAAAGACCATTTTTCCACTAGTGACCCTTCCAATTCCTCTTGGCTAGGTTATCTTTTGTTAGCAAGACTTTTTGTGAAGGAACCACATGAATATCTTAATTTTTTGTGGGATCTTTACTTTCCAAATGTATTTCTGTAGATATATAGTATGTCCATTTATAAGATCCTCGTACATAGATTTTACAGTAAATTGACCAGTCTGGGTCAAATTCCACTTAAACAAATCTGGAACTTCTGTGAAAGTTACCTCCATAAGCCGGTGACATAAATGAGACCACATGTCCCATTTATTTCCAACAAGGGCCCTCCTAAATCCTAGATTCAGAGGCGGTGCATTATGTAACACATCATGTACCGAAACATGTTGCTGTTGCACAATGTTATATAATAATGGATATTGGTTCATCAACGGGGAATCGCCCAACCAAGTGTCCTCCCAAAACCTCGTTGTTTCTCCATTACCAATTTTAAAAGATCCCCTAATGAAGAAATCATCTTTGACTCGCATTAGGCCTTTCCAAAAGATGTTTTACGTGTTACACATGCATGTCTATATTCATATTAAAAAGAATGTCCACATACACTAAAAAGTGTCTACATACATGTGAATGTGGAAAATGGCTGAAACATCTTATATTGTGTAACTGAGCGAGATGTGTATTAGTACCTAGTTGTACCTAGACATATTCTTCGATTTGTATGACTTTTTCTTAACCCATCAGCAACTGAAAGGCTCATCTTTTGAACTAAAAATGCGAGAGCTGTGTCACCTACGTAAATTTTAGAAATACATATATCTGTAGAATCCTCAAGTTTACACACACACATGCCTCAGTCGCTGCTACTAAAGGCACGTTGGGTTCAGGTAATATCCCTGGATGGGGATCGAAATGCCTCAGTCGCTGATCATTGTTAGTGAATTTGGAGGTAATTATACATACGGGAAAATAAAAATGCAAAAGCACACACGGACTGAATTAGGGCTGACACTTTCAGTCATGATCAAAATACAGCAGATACATACCAAAACAATGCAGAGATTCCGAACTAGCAAAACAATGGAACGAACGGAATGTGGATGGAGCCAGATGCGGTGTTGCTCACCCGGCGGCGCAGCAGCACGGCGGTGTTGACATGGACAGACGACGGTGGCTGATGGCGCAGATCGATGTCTCAAATAATCTCGTTCTCCGTTCGCTTCGGGATCAAGCGCCCGTCGCCCGATAACTGCTTGCCTACTACGAAGCGTGGGCGGCTATTTAAACCGGTCCGCCGCTTATTAACTTGTCGAGGTGGGACTAAAATAGCGAAGCGAAGTTTAAGACAACTCTGCTCCCGGCAGTCAAGCGGAGTCAGCGAATACTGCATCATCAAATGCTCGGTTTGACACAGCGCCTGGCCGGTTTAGCACCGTGAGGAAGTGCACCACGGTCACGAGCGTTTCCAGAAAATAAACTGTACTTGTACGTGTTGGGAGGTGTGGGGGAGATGATACACAACTCTAACAACCTCCCAGCCTGCAATGAATTTCGAGGATAGGTTCAACCAACAGCAATATGCAGCAGAAATATAAACTATCACATGCACAAGTGATACAAGGATTTACGTGAAAAAGCCCCTCAACGTGAGGACGAAAAACCACGGGTGTGAACCAACCGGTCCACACAAGCTTCACTATGATCAAGAGTCTTCTCTATAACATCTAGAGATTACAACACACACTTCAGCTCGTTGGCCACCGGCAACAACAACAATAACCACAAACGGCAAGATTTTAGCAAAGCAGAGTATCCCAGATTCTGTCATCTTCGGTAATCAGCAAACTGCTCTTAAACCGCAGATCCAAACAACACGAAACTTGGTAGACAAGCAGACATATGAGTTCCCAACATACCTACCAAAGATGAGCTCAATCGGACACCGATTGCCTGCCCAAAGTTTTCCTCTACCAATACCGCTTTGTGTTGAAACTGCAGCAGTCCGAACTGAGAATACCTCTCTCAAATCTGATGCTCCTCAGACCCAAATCTCAAACCAGCTATCCAGATCGAAGTACTCAAAGTAAGGAATGAGCTGTAACATCCCAAAAATGTAATCCAACTATAATGCTTGTTATTTCATATTTCTCCATCATCATGACATCTTAATCATTTGTTCATCTCACATAATATTTATTTTCCTTGCACACTTTAAACAAACTCTACATTTTTTGTGTGTTGCTACTTTGTTGCTAAAATACTACATTTGGGCTTAACAAAAAGTATTTTGCTCAAATAAAATTATTTGCAAAAGATTTGAATCTCAAATTCTTTCTCTTTTAGTTTTTACAAACAAAACAGAAGAAGGAAGCCTGGCCCAAGGCCTCATTCGGCCCAGCCCACCAGGCCCATCACTGGTTGTCTTCTTCTCCGTACGGAGAGAAAGCGACGCACGCACATGGCACCGTGGCCATGGCGCCCACCTTCCAGCCTCTCCCCCTCTCCTTTTCCTCCCCTTTAAAGCCTCGCCGCGCCCTCCTCAATCCCTAACCCTAGCCTTCCTCCTCTTTTCCCATTTCCTCGCCGCCGCCTCCACTTTTCTTCCAAGCAGCCGCCGACGCCATGGCCGAAGGGGGGAGAAGCTCGGAGCCAGCGTGACCTCGTCCACCTACGCAGCGCCAAGCTCGCCAACAGCTGCGCCACTATGAAAGCCTTCTTCCTCTTCAAGAATCGTGACCTGGGACGCAGCAAATCGTGGCCTTCTTCCTCTTCTTCCCGGCGACCACCGAAGTCCATCTTCCACTCCTCCGTCAAGCTCCGGTCACCGTCGTCGACTCCGAGCCTTCCAGCTTCGCCACCAAGCTCGGGGTGAGCAGCCGCACTTCATCGCCTCCTTTTCCCTCTCGTTCGCGTCCTAGAACCGCCAAGCAGCGCGACGCCGGCCACGGCCGTGGCATGGCCGTGCTCATGTCGAGCACGCGCGCGACGTCGTGCGTCCTCCTTTTCCGTCTCCAGCACGCGCACGGCCTCGACCACCTCCCCCGTACTCGTTTGCACGCACGCACGCACACGGAGCACCGCCCGAACGTGGTCGTCGCCGATCTTTCCTCCGCCGTCGCGCCACTATCGGAAAGGAAGAAATTTTCTTCAGTTTCGTCAGTCAATGTTTTTTAAGACATGTTAAATCCCCGTGGATCTCCAATCTAACACCAACACAAACTCGACCCAGTGGTAAACGCCACCGATATACCGCACACGCGCGCCTCGCGGGTTCGAATCCCGCCGGCACAAAAGGCCACCCTTTTTTATCTTTTTCCTCACGCTGACGGCCGGGCCCCACCGGTCAGCGACCGTGGTGGCCAGCACAGCCGCCCCCGTCCAGTCAGCGCCAGCGTGGCCCCGACGCGGCAGCGGCTCTGGCTAGCCTCTGCCTCGGTGACAAAAGACCAGATCCAGTTTTGGATCTATATTTTTGCAACCAACCCCTGTTCTTTTCTGTTTTTGCACCTAGTTCCTGTAAACTTTCTGTTCATCACGCACAGGTCCCTGTCTTTTGCAGAAACACCCCTGGTTTTAAACTCTTCATACTTTTAATTGGTAATTCAAATTCAAATAATTTGGATATGTTTTCATATCAGAAAAATGTCACCTATTCAAATTTGAACTTTGTTTCTGGTTTTGAAAGATTTAAAATTTGCAACAATTAATTAAATGTTTTATATAATTATGAATAACTTTTGATGCACTAGTCCAAATCTTGCAACTAATATATCAAACTGAAACTAAAAATGCAACCTACCTTCTCATTGCATTTGCATGCATATCTAAGCTACTTATATTTTCGGATAAATTGAAATCACCTTGTAATTAAATCCTTGCATATGGGTTCTTTTCCAAATTGCTTCTAAATGGCAATGACCCATTTAAATTGACCTTGCATGCAATCTTTACTTAATGCAAACATTAACCTGACATGCATCATCCCATGATTGCGCATTTTTCTATCTTGTATTGATTGTGTTCTATCTCCTTTGTTTGTTTGATTGCTCCCGGTAGACGATGACGTGACTGCGGAGTGTTGTTTCGCTTCTGAGGAGTCTGCTCAGTACCAGCCTACGGAGCAGCCAGGCAAGCTTTGCTCACTTGCTACCATAACATTGTCTTCCATTCTTGCCGTTGATCTATGCTATCCTTATGTAACGATGCTTGAGTCTCGTTCCTATTCATGTTTACCTTGCAGCCTTATATAGCCTTATCCCCACATCCTATCACCATGTTGTTTGTTTACTTGTTAGCCTTGCGAGTCGTAGTTGCATGCTTAGGTTTGTTGTTGCGAGTCTGTCTATCTTTTGCTTCACATGCTTAGTATGATAGGTTGGCTCAATTTTACTTAATAAGATGTTAATATTTGTGGGATATTAACTAAATGATAAGGCACCTGGTGGAAGGCCAATTAGTTGGTGTTTTGTTCTGCTAAGTGTCGCGCTAGGAACTCAGTTCTTGTCCTCTGATCCAAGTGCGAGCACACTACCCACTCGTGGGAGGTCCAATGGAACCCCCCTCGACTCTGACCGGAACTACAGCTTGTCCAGGCGCCACAACTAGTTCGGGTTTTCCATTTGCTCATATGCATCTACACGTGACTTGATGATGAGAGGCTCGATGATATGGGGGAGCATATAGGTGCGATGCGATGTCGAGTGGGTATACCCATGGCCTCTGCCCATCTCGGCCGTAGACGCAAACGATTGAGTCCGCCATGGAGGTATCGGCCTGACTCTGGAGGCGGGTAACAACTGAGATGGGTGGCACCCTGGACTTGCTGTAGTGAAGGAAATGAATCGTGTTGAGAAGCCCTACCTTTTATCTGGGTTGATTGAACGTGTATGGGTTAACCATAGTGCACCCCTGCAGAGTCAAATCTTTTCGAGAAGCCGAGTCCGTGGTTATGGACAACTTGGATCGGATGCTGGCTAACAAGATCATAGACAACTTACACCTAATGATTCTAATTAATTTGACTAGTAAGTTAGACCTACTTTCACAATAAGATGTAACTAAAGCTGCAAACTGTGTGAGTTTCCCTCGATTGCTTCCTCAAACTTGGTTGAGGGGGTGAATCTGGGATGTGTTATGTTTGGTGTTAGAAGCTAGTTGGTTCCGATGCGCTCTCTTATCCCTCTCCAATAGACGGAATATGTATAGTGTCTTTGTAGGTTGTTAGTGCTGCTGCCGCCGCTGCAGTCCACCTTCCTATACTTTTGGTAGTTTTTGTGTTGGCATCTTGTGAGCATTGCTTGCCAGGCTGATGTACCTGACCCATCTTTGGGCCATACTCTTTCGTGCAGTTGAGGACTTACAGGAGGATCTGCTGGGAGGTTACTTCGTGGAGTACGACGATGCCAACGACGAGTAGCTAGCGTTCCAGGGTGGACCCTGTGGACTCCGTGGATTGGGTTCCCATTATGTTCGGCCTCTTAGGCCCATTTGAGATTTGTCTGTACTCAGACCATGTTTGCTTCCGCTATGTGATGACATTGATTTAATGATGGGACATGTGTCCTCTGGATGACTGTATTCGCTATAAATATTTGCTCTATGAGCTTTTGGCTATATTTTGTTTCCTTCTTTGTGTCGTATTGTTTTGTTGTGGTAACGATTCGATCAGACCTTGGTATCTCTCTTATGCATCGCGAATTGCATACGTGACAGTGGGGTCAGGTGTACGTGTCGGTCGATGATCAATTTCGAGCCGGCCTGTCGAGAGGTTCTTGGCTTGGCTTGGTAAACCAACATCGTACACTTTATGTGGCCCACTCGGTATGACTCCTTTGTATAAGTTCGAGGCCTGGGTCTGACACGAGCTCACCAAGTATGGAGTCGATCCAAGCACGTTTGACCCTCCGAACACAGGCTTGAAGACAGACCGGTCAGATGCACCAAATCCTGACAGAAATCACCTTTTCTTCTTCCTCTCTTCTCACTAGGTTGTGGTGTTCTTGTGTGTTCTCTCACTCTCTCACAGCAGCAACCACGTTCTTGCTTCTCTCTTTTGCTTGCTACAGCCACCAAGAGTGGCTAGGGTTTTCTTCTTCTACCTCTCAAGGAGGCAGCTCAACCGTTCGATGCATACAGCGATCAACGACTCACACGTATTGGACTTCCTGGGCTAAAGTTGGGCTGCCAACACATCTCCATGTGGAGGGACATGGCCCAACAAACTCCCCCTCCCGACATCATGGAGGGTCTCACTGCCTACCGGCAGCCATGCCGGCGAGCCGACAGCATATTTCAAGCTTCTCTCTTGTCACCACCTTGGTCAACATATCAGCCCCATTGACATCAACTAGATTCGAACGGCGCGGCTTGCCGCGCAACACGTGTTGGTTCTTTAATTTTATTGCCGTGGTTGTCACCATTTATACAGATTATAAAAAAGATAGTTTATATACGTGTGGATTTGATCACAGGTCTATAGATTTTAGATTTGAAAGATCGTATGAAATCAACAATCAGCACATGTGTTGGATCTCCTGAATCTTTAATCATTTTGTCTGTTACATAAGACTTAACTATCTAGTTTTGCAGTAATCAAATGTATGAAAGAAACCGATAGCTGATAAAGACAAGATATCAAGGAATCTCTGAAAAAGGGGGAACAATTCATAGAACCAATAATAACATATATCAGTGCAAATATGCAGCAATATGTACATGGCCAGGATAGCTTCTAGGCTAGAAAGGGATATATATATTTCTATCACACAGTCGTTAGTCTAGCAAGGATTGTTGCATGCATCTCGTTTTCTTACGGGATAACACAAGCAATGATATGGAACAATGCAAATAGAAAAAAATACAAAGGTCAAGCATTCTTTTTGTAATACATACATAACACAAAGGAGAAAAATGAACTTAATTAACCTATAAATGGAGGAGGCATTGTCAGCTAAATGGAGGAGGCATCCCCCACAATTTTTTTAGTTTGTTCTCTACAATGGCCCCACTTTTAGACACACGGCACCATTTGATTCAAAAATATTTTGCCCGTAGTCCTCATATCTTAAACAGATTAATGATATTACAGTTAATATCTTAGGCATGAATATAAGAGACATAGAAAAGTAATGGCATATAAACGTTGAGATGATGTTTACAGTACTGGAACATATCTGGATTCAACAGAAGGCTGAACAATACCCTTAAGTTGGGGCATAAGGAGGTTTAGTAGGTTCATACGCAGAAATAATAGTGCTATATAAATGACAACATAGTACATACATAATTGGGTAATATATAGTAGTAATATAGAGAGCTGGGGCCAAAATCATAGCAACATAATGACTGGACTGTTGGAAAGCTGAGATATCTCAGCATTGCTTATGTTGTTTGCAAACAATTTATGCGAAGTCGCCTAAAAGGCCACTATGGTTGGTGGTAATGACAGTGAACTGCTGCAAAAGAACCGCGGAGATTATTAAAGGACTCAACATCAGAGATGTCGCAAATTGTGCCAAGGACATCTACATATTTAATAGCATCAGTACCACGTATAAGGGCACAAAGGCTATATAGACAAACCATAACAGGGGGAAATATAAAACATCTTTGGAACACCATACCACTAGTGGAAAACGGGGCAGTAGTCCCGGTTCCAGACGGCCTCTAGTCCCGGCTGGGCAACCCGGACTACCAAATCGGGACTAGAGCCCCCCCCCCCCCCCCCCCCCCCCCCCCCTATAGTCCCGGTTGGCTACGAACCGGGATTAGAGTGCCTCCCACGTGGCCACGGGCCGGTCCGTGTTACGGACCGGGACTACCGTTAGGCCTTTTTTTTTCTTTTATAATTTTTTCCAGAATTGCACGGACCGGGTGTTGTGTACTGTGTTTAGTGCCGGGGTTTTGGATAGTTTCGGAAACACGTCGATACGTCGATATAAATTATATTGTACTATGATCACACGTTGATGCATATATATAACACACTTACAAATTAATTGTAACACATGAATTTGTCGTCACGTTTCCGTACACAAAGTACTCAAATGCATTAATTATACATGCATGAAATCATAGTACATTTATATATGTAGATAATAGTGCTCTGAATTTTCAGGTATGACATCATCAAGAAGAAATCCCGCCAGCTCCTCCCCAATTGCTCTTATACGGTCATCTGGTAGGAGGCCGGCCCGCTTCCTTACAATCTTTAAAAGAAGGAGAAAATTAAACAATTATGAATGAAACTCCACACAATTGATATGCATATTATTTTGTCAAAAAAAACTTGTGAACAATGTATAATTACGTACCTCTGCGTTTCTTCGATTTTCGAATTTTTCATAAGTCATCCTATGAATGTACTCGCAAACGTAGTACCCACATAAGAGGGTCCCTTTTGGCTGTTCCAGACACCACTGTTCGAGAATAGAATTCAACACATTAAGTTTGGTAATGGTATTGCAAACTACATTAATTCATGGATATAGGTATAGTACTACTTACTTGGTTCAGAGTCCATACCAGCTTCTCGTGCCATTTACCGGGTACTTCCTTGACGAATGTCTGCCATGCTCTACTCAACAAAGAAAGAACAAAACATCTGTTATTAATTAATTACTTGATATCACGAAATGAATGAAAGAGAGGTCGGTATAGTAATGTGATAAGAATTTAAATTACTCTTTCATGACATCAAACAAGCTCTTGTACTCTTTAGGGTCTCTCCTTAATGAGTCGTAGACTTCAATTATTCCCTGGTGATATCTAATGACCACGAGAATAAAGTGGTAGCTGCAAATTTACATACAGAGGCATGCGCATATAACTCATCAATTAGACTTAAGATACCGGGTGAGCAAAAATAGAATGTGTACAAGCAATTAGTAACACTTACCTGAAGTTGTAAGGAAGAAATATTTCTTTTTTGTCTTGGTGTCGCTTAAAAGCCTCTATCATTACTCCCTTTACAACTTGTGGTTTCTCCCTTATGCTCACTTCATGAATAACATTAGGGTCCATGAAACCAATCTCCACCGGTTTTATTATTTCCCTTTTGTAGTCGATCATCTTCTTTCTGCACAATAGCGTCGACGAGCGCCGCCGGGCTCCCCCTACTGGGACCAATGGTTCCGGGAGGAGCACGACGAGCGCCGCCGGAGCTACTTCGCGCCGGCCCCGGTGCCGCCGGTGGAGCGCACGGAGTACCCGGTGCTCCCGGAGGGGATGGACGACCTCGACCAATGGTTGGAGGTCGACTCCGACGGCGAGGCCGCCCCCATGGAGGAGGACGACGACATCGACGACGCCTTGAAGGCAGCCATGGCGGCGTCCCGGCAGGCCTTCGTCGACGACGAGCGCCGCCGCTGGGAGATGGTGGTGCAGGACGCACTGCCGCCGCCGCCGCCGCACGGTCTGCCGCCGCAGGGACCGCCTCCACCCCCGCCTCCGCCACAGGGACAGCCGGGGCTGGACTGGGTGCAGGCCCTCGTCCAGGAGGAGGAGGCCTACGACCCGCCGGAGGAGGAGTACCAGGAGCCGGTGGGATTCCCACCGGAGCTGTTCGGGCAGTCGTGGGTATTCACGACTGTGCCCCAGCTGCCGCTGCCGCCGCCGCCGCCGCCGCCGCCCCAGGACGCCATCCTGGAGGAGCCAGGGACGCCGCCGCGGGACGTCCCCATGGAGCAGCAGCAGCAGCCGCCGGCGCATCTGTGGGAGGCACCACCGTACGTCGTCCTCTCCGACGAGGAGGGCGACGAGGACTAGCTAGGACCTCCCCCTCCCCCCCCCCCCCTAAGTAAATGTAATGAACTAAGTAATGTAATGTCCTTTCCGATCTATGAACTGTCCCCGCCGCCGATTTAAGGTCACCGGACCACCGCCGCCGCCGATTCTAGCTAGGGTTCGTGCCATCGGACCACCGCCGCCGCCGATTCTAGCTAGGGTTCGTGCCATCGGACCACCGCCGCGCCGATCTAGAGTTTGAGAGGGCCGTACCTTAGGCGGAGCGCGCGGGGGACGGCGGCAAGGAAGAGGGACGCGAGCGACGGCGGCGGCGGCGGCCAGATTTTGGCAGCCTGGCGGCGTCGTCGCGTGAGAGGAGCCCGGAGGCGTCTGCGTCTTGGGCCTGGCGGCAAAAATGGGGAAGAAATCCGCGGAGAGGGACCAAGTAGGCTCAAATCGGCCTTTAGTCCCGGTCCGTGACACCAACCGGGACTAAAGACCCCTATAGTCCCGGTTGGTGTCACGGACCGGGACTAAAGGTGGGCATTTTGGCGCGCTAAGTTTCGCAGCGGCCCGAAAATGGCCTTTAGTCCCGGTTGTAGGCACGGACCGGGACTAAACGGCCGTTTGTATTTTTTTCTTCATTTTATGAATGTTTTCAAATGTTCATATTTTATAAACTTTACATGTTTTCAAATGTAAATATGAATATGTTATATATATTGAACATTTAAATAGATGAGTTGAGTAAAACCGTTGAAGGCATACCACATCACCTTCGCAGGAACTCTCTTCCTGGGGCGCGCCTCGTCCTCAACTTCACCAGGGTCATCTCGCCTGATCTTATACCTCAATGCACCGCATACCGGACATGCATTCAAATTCTCGTACTCCTCGCCGCGGTAGAGGATACAGTCATTGATGCACGCATGTATCTTCTGCACCTCTAATCCTAGTGGGCAGACAACCTTCTTTGCTTCGTACATACTGGGGGGCAATACGTTATCTTTTGGAAGTATCTTCTTTATTATTTTCAGCAATTTTTCAAATCCCTTGTCAGAAGTACCTTCCTCTGTTTCCATTGCAGCAATTCCAGTGTGGTGCCCAGCTTTTTCTGCCCATCTTCACAATTTGGGTACAACAATTTGTTGTGATCCTCTAACATTCTCTCCAACTTCAACCTCTCGTTTTGACTTCCGCAGTTTATCTTCGCATCAAGAATGGCCCGACGAAGATCGTCATCGGGCTCATCAACAATGGGCTCTTTTTCAGCTTCATCTTCCCCCATTGATGTACCACCGTGATCAGTGAACATAGGATAGTTGTCATTATCCTCTTCTTCCTCATTGTCTTCCATTATAACTCCTCTTTCTCCATGCTTGGTCCAACAATTATAACCGGTCATGAAACCGGACTTCAACAGGTGGACGTGAATGGTTTGTGAGGTAGAGTAGTCCTGAGTATTCTTGCAGACACTACATGGACATGAAATAAAACCATTTGGCGGCTTGTTTTTCTCAGCCACTTGGAGAAAATAATGCATGCCATTAATAAAGTCGGGATAACGTCGGTCACTGTACATCCATTGCCGACTCATCTGACTCATCTGCATTATATAAATAAAATATAAAAAACCATTAACACTATTTCTTCAATATATAACAGTGATAAAGTGAATTAATATATAAGTTCATCACATTCAAACCAAAGTAGAGCAAATAACCAAATGTAATACATATAGTCTCACAAACATACATTGGTTCAAACTAACATACAACTATCTAAAGAATTTAAGCCCAACAACAAATGCGATAAAAATCACAACTATGGTAACTATCGAACCAACACCATAATGATACCAAGCCTCTTTATGAATGGCATAATTTCTAATTTTTCTAATCTTCAAGCGCATTGCATCCATCTTGATCTTGTGCTCATCGACGATGTCGGCAATATGGAGCTCCAATTTCATCTTCTCTTCTAGGGTTTGGAGACGGAGATTTTCACTTCTTTCCAGTTTTGCTTTCAAATCATTAATTTCATTTTCAAAAAACTCAATGATAGGGTCGGTTGGAATTTCCGGTTCAACAACGACATCCGGATCGTTATAGACCGGACGAGGACCGACGGGGACGGATATCAAAACCATGACACACTATACATATAAAAAAAGTAAGATAATATACATGCATCTAAAGTATATCAATAAGTTAAAAAGGGATAAAAACAAGACTCACCGAGGAGGTGCCGGCGACGGGATGGCGCGGGCGATCGACGATGGTAAAGATGGTCACCGGACAACTGTAAACCCAATACATTATACTTTAATTTGAGCTAAAATTGCATGTAAAAAAAATGAAATCTCTTACTTAGGCATTTCATCAAACACCTTGCTAGCACTAGAAAAATAAAATTTTCTAAGTAACACCAAAATGAGCTAAAAAAGGAACACCGGAGTGCTAACCGTCGGGTAGATGAGGTGCCGCCAAACTTGACAAATGGTGGAGAAAATAGGGGCCGAACTCGTGGTTGGGAGGAGCAAGGGTTAAGAAAATGGAGATGAACCCGGAGCTAAAAATGGCCACGGCCTGGCCACGGCCGGGTCGGGGGGTGGAAGATGATATAGAATATATTTAGTCCCGGTCCGTAACAAGGACCGGTACTAAAGTCCCTCCATTAGTCCCGGTCTGTAAATAGAACCGGGACAGTGCATTGTCCGGGCTGGTCCCACCTCTGTCGCCTCCTCCCGCATCCCTTTGTCACCGGTTCGTAACACGAACCGGGACGGTAGGTCCCCTACGAACCGGGACTGGTCCTGGCGGGCGCCCTGGGACCAATGACCGGGACTAGTGCCACGATTGGTACCGGTCCGTAAGGGAACCGGGACGGAAGGGCCAAACCGAAGCCCCTGTTTCCACTAGTGTACAAACCAAACAGCCTGGGTCAGTAGAAAGTGCAGGTAAGCACGACAACAGTGTTAAGAGAAGAGGACCAGTTTGGTAAGGTGCCAAAAGCAATCTATGCACTACCATCTCACGTGTAAGTAACATAGCAAACGGTGCATCAATGGGCCTCCCAACCTTCAGCTTTTTAATTAGAAAATTTTTTGAGCTCGAAGACATTCTTCTCGTGTTTCATATCAATGAATGTTTGAACGAAACCATGTGGTACTATCTGCGTGGACATCACCATACAGCGCAATAAACCGGCACTAAGCTAAGAGCATTTCTTTATCTAGACAGATGTCGTGATGAAACCTAAATTTGAGACTGTACCTGACTGTACACAAGTACCATGTGAATTTCCTTGGTAGGTCTGTGATCGGTGCCACGTCGATGGTTCCAGAGGCGGGACACTCATACATAGATAATCCCATCAGCAGCATGAGGGTGGAGGGAGTGAAGAGGCGTGTATTCATCCATCTGGGCACAAACAGAAAGACGCTCGTTTGACAAAGGAAGGCATAAGCATCTATGCATTATGCGTAAATGAATCCAGTACTTCCTACCATCGTTGAGCTCAGCGAGCGTGCTGATCGGCATCTGCATATATGAACAAACAATGTCATAAGAAAGGGAAAAAAGGAAAATGCAATCGGCTAATTAACCAGCAAACATAAGCCATGGAGTAGTCACTAATAAGAGGGCATGGATACGCTGACCAATTTAGTGAACATAACACAATCCCAACTGCAGACAAAACCAGTAAATGGCTAAAATATCAATATAAGACATCAATTTGAATTTTCCAGACATCATAGGTACGAAACCAAACATATAATAATGATTACATCTGCAGTATTTTTTGAAAACATGGAGGAAAGCACCAGCATAGTTCTATAGTATTTAGCACAAAGGAGGAATAAGGCATAGTACGTATAGGCGGATAAACTATCTCCAGTAGATTATTAAATCTTAAAAACTTGTGTTCTAATTAGAAACGTAGTTCTTATTTTTTGGAAAGAAAACAATAAAACTATTTCTTCACAACAATAGGCTAATAAATCAGAGGACTACAAAATAATCTGGGTGATAGAAAACAGAACAGATGGTGACTGTCACACACATAGTGGATTCCCAGAAACAAAATTGTAAAACCTTAGTAAGCAAGAAAATGCTAAGCAGGAAAATGTTTCTCAAGGAAAAAATAATCATATGTAGAGCAAAACTAAGTAAGGCGAGAAGCATCTACAGATGATGGGCATGGCAAGAGGACCTGTGTGTTACCGATCTGAACCAATAAACAGAAACACAGAGGGAGAGAGAGAGAGAGAGAGATCGTGAAGAAAACGTATGGAAATCTCAATCTGGGGAATAGACGGGTGGTGGCTATCGTCGACGAATAAGGGTGGATATGGCACAAAAATTGTACCCTGAGCCATCAAAAGAAAATTACTGAAATAGAACATGAAAGATGCCTACCCAGCGAAGTGGTATATGTAAATGGAGAACAGAAAGAAGCGAGGCTATGAAGCTCATTGGTGCAAACAAATAAAGAATCAGGAAAAAACCAAAGAGGTCCAACACGCTAGTTCCATTAAATCAAACAGAAATCTACACAAATTTTGTTGTACCTTGTCCACTCTAATGTGGAAAAATAAGCAACTTTTTTATTCTCATGATCTAACTAACTTTGGAATCAACAACGCATGTGCTTAAATACGAAAAATAGTAAAACATTTGAGAATAAAATTACCAAAGAGGAAGAAAATAAAACAAAATTGCTCCAATGGGAATTGTGGTCACCTGGCTCTAATGCTTGTTAAAGTTTGTCTTCCTCTTCCTAGGTAGAAGATCATTATAAAGGTCAACACTGGAAAAAGAAAACCACTCGGTGATTACATAAAAATTCAGTTGTATAAGATCATTCAGGAAAAATGGGTGAGTAGATAACAAATAAATTATATAGGACCAACATATACCAAATTGTTTGCTCAAACTTATCATGCTTAATGATCTAGCTGACACAAATGATGTTCAGGAAATACCTTATGCAGCGAATCAGCAGGGAGATGGTTCACCTTGGTTTGATGCCGTCATCCTTCACTACAGCGGTGACGCTGTGCACTCTTCCTGTGATTAGACAAAGGTTAAATTACATATACATGATCAACATATCCAAATATCTAAATGGAGAGCAATGGTAGGACGTCATATAACTTTATTCCGATTAAAATATAAGATTCATTACAGGTCAATAGAATTGGTAGCCAGTGACAAAATTAGTTGGCCAAACAACTACATTTGGTTCTTCACATATGTTCAACAGAAGATAAAAAAAGCATGAAAAGAAATATGATAACAACCTGTTTAGAATTATGTCGAACACTTTATAGACATACATAAAAAGAATCTGCACAAACAAAAAGGATTTGTCAGGAATTTAACCATGCATGCATTCAATTCATCAGAAAGAGATCCTAGGGTAAAATGAATGTCAATCTGAAAATTCATACATAAGAAAAAAAGCAATGCTTCTGAAATATTGAATAGCCAAATGAAACAATTAATCCATATGATGCAGTTATACGAATTCTTCTCTAGGATCAGCCTTTACCCAAATAGTTGTTTCCTCAACATAATGTATGAATTTGACCATACATGCATTCAATCAAGCATCCCTTTTAACCCAGAATGCTATGTACGTGCAAGAAGGCCTTATATGCATGAATTTAATCAAGCACCCCTTTTAACCCAGAACTATATCTATACAATATCCAAATACTACGTAAATCTAAGAAAAACATCATGGAATTTGAGTTTACTTAGAAGAGGCATGAATAATTCATGCACCAATCTTTTTCAAATAATTGGTGATCTTCCTTTGGAACCATGGATACCTAACAGTATACAAAGTTACCAATTATCAAACTGAACATTACAATGCACTGTAATACTGGGATTGAATATATCTATACAGCAGATACAAATTAAATACGGAAATAGTGATATCATAAGTCGATGGTTTATCCCTCCAAAGCACAATAATATCATGAAGAGGAAATAGCAATCAATATAATGAGTGTAAGTTCATGTGGGGTCACTCTTACTCTCAACAGAAATATAGAGGTAAGTAAATTATCTTATAGAAATATAGAGGTAAGTGAAATTATCTTACAGAAATATAGAGGTAAGTGAAATTTACTTGAAGATGTATCATGGATCGCCTAAAAGTTACAATCAATGTTAACAGTGAGGGGTGTTTTTATCCCATTGATATGGCCTAAATTATTTTCAGCAAGAATATCATGGTTTTTATTTGACTCAAAATAACTTACACGTAGCTTCATTCAGATTATTAATAATAGGAAGCTCATGTTTTTAATTTGAACCAAATTCATTTGGATGTTTGACGGATACAATGGCTCTAGACATAAACGGAAGAAGTGCATATATAATTCTTAACCTTTTCCTTTGAAGATAAATCCATGATGAAGTGCACTGCAATTCATGGCTCATGCTAGTAGTAAAAAGAAAGTACCTAGATGGACTGCAGCTAGAGGCGATGGTCCCATAGGGCTTCTAGTGAAAACACATGACATGTACAAAGGAAGACACCGAGCGAGGATGTGAATCAATTTCTGCATTCAGGTAACGGTTGGCTACTAACTCCAAGTATCTGTAAAAAAAGAAAGGGGTTATGATACACAATTATGACCAAATATATATTGGAAAGGGGAATAAGGCTAAATGCCAGGTCCAACAATATGTAGCAGTTCATGACAAATTAAAGTCAATTGTTAAACCTGTAAAAACAAACTATATCAAATATGAAGGAGGAGGCCATGACCAGAAGTGTTCTGATCAGCATCTGCATACATGAAGAAACAATGTCATTAGCAAGGGAAAAAGCGAAACGCAATCAGCTAATGAACCAACAGACATAAGCCATGGAGCAGTCACTGATATACGGAAGTAGCAAGTAGTGATTCTGGCCCACCTACAAAATAAATGCACGAGCCAAACAGAGAATCCTCTTGAGATCAACAGTGCTATACCTTTAGAGAAGAACTGCCTGTGAGTTCGGCCATGGCGTCGAACGACCTACAGTCTGCCTCCTGGTCAGCAACCTTGTAGCCAGATCTCGCCCACGTCTCCCCGGTTCTGGCAAATCCAACATATATGACTGGTTATGCTCTCTATTTTTCTCCTAAATAGATATGGAGAAAGGAATGGGGGGTTAGCAGCTTCCAACCAACCTGTGTTTTATAGTGAGGAGCAGCATAAAACTCTAATATCATACAGTACATGAAGAAAAACAAACCAGCAGGCTTTCAACAAACCATATTAGTGTAACTAACAAAGAGTAATTATGGTTCTCGTGTTTAATCATCAGAACAGATTTAAATCTCACACAGGCCAGAGAAATGTGGATGTATCACCTATATCACTATATGGGATCAAGATGAAACTGTACACATAATCATTTAATCTGTTTGAACACACGAAGATGGATAACGAAATCCTCCTGATCATGGACCCAATTAATGAAGAGCCCGAGTGAAGAGAACATATCATCCTAAATACATTAGTGAATGAAGATATCAGATTTACATGCAAAACTGTTTCGTGCTTGAGAGCTAAACCTATAATATATGAACCAAATAAGCAAATGCCATCATTTAATCTGTTTGAACACACGAAGATGGATAACGAAATCCTCCTGATCATGGACCCAATTAATGAAGAGCCCGAGTGAAGAGAACATATCATCCTAAATACATTAGGAAATGAAGATATCAGATTTATATGCAAAACTGTTTCGTGCTTGAGAGCTAAACCTATAATATATGAACCAAATAAGCAAATTCCTCACATTATTACCCCAAAGATGTTTACGTGTCAAAAGCCTATTTAATCTTATCATAACTATATATAAAAGGGACAGACCATAACTAACAAACTATTGCCCCGTTTAATGTATCGATAAATTTGAATAATAGTATGGAGGCCATTACTGAATAGAGTTATTACCAAGCTGAATTGTTCAGTGTTATTAGACCTATACTTTTTTTTGAACCTGCAAAGCATAACCACAATAAATAAAGGATTACAATTCAGAAACATATATAACTCCCAGATAATATTGGATTGAAATTTAATCGAGCATGGTACAATCAAACTAATCTTATAGGACCCATTTTAGGGCCTATTGTAGCTTGGAAAGCCAACTAATAACACAAAGGCGATTAAATCAGTTGCCTTGAGTTAGCTATATGTTGGAGCATCGATATCATATCCTAACCCACAGATATCGCACAACTAATATGCCTGACATAACATATGAAAATAGAGATTGGAATTCAGAAACATAGATTACGTCATGTAAAACTAATATGTGTCATAGAGCAAAGGTGAAGAACGCTCACCTCGTGACATCACCAAATGGAGGATCCCATGTGGGCCCTGGTACTATATGGTTCTGCCATGGAAGTCCTCTGCACCGGGAGCAGCCGCAGCAGGACCGCGCTCTGGCCATTCACCCCAAGCCATGGTCTTGCTCCCCTTCCCAAGCCACTGCAGTAAAAAGGGTATCGTCAATGAACATACATATAGATAATGAAATTAAAGTGAGGGGAAATTAAAATCATATAATGCATAGAATAACATGTACCAAATACCATAATGGATATCAACATTAGGCAATCATATGATCATATTCCGATTAAAAAAGGCACAGTGGAGGTCAATGGAATTGGTAACAATTCCTCAACTTAGTTGACCAAACAACTCAATTTTGAATTATCATCTTTGCTCAACCAAATTACCGAAATAGTATGAAAGAAAATATGAGAACAAACTGCTTGGAATTTTGTCAAACACTATGTAGGCACAGACAAATGATTTTTGGGGACTAAATCACCGATGGAGAAGGGTTGATGCTGAAGGCTGCTCACCTCGGCTCGTCGCGGGCATCAGGTCATGGGAAAAAAGGCACAACTTCCATCTCCTTATGCTCCTGCCACCCACGTTGCTCTTTCTAGAGCCGAGGATCTGAGCGCGGTGGTGACCTGCACTCCACCCGTGAACATACAGGAGAGGAATGTAGTAAAGCCAAACGGAGATCAAAATACTACCATATTCGTTGCCTCCATGCCTCTTTCCAAGTCCTCGATGGTTGAATGATCATTAATTTCCTAAATCCCCGTGGTATATGCAAAATACATCATACAGTAGTATTATAATTTGAGATAGAAATAATACATAAGCATGAATCGAAAAAGTAAAGATGTTGGCTTGTATCTTGCTTACATAAGTATATATGCTTCCCTACCTTCCAACTTCCCATTCCAACCATTCCAGCTCCAAAAGGTCAGCGACATCAACATGGCAGCAACAGCATCAATCATCCCCTCAGAAAGTAGCAAGAAAATCAACATCATCAGGACAAGAGCAAGCGAGCAAAAAGACAGACAGTCAAAGCAGCAGCCCTACACCAAGCAAGAACACACGGATCAAGCAAGCAGCGCATCAGACAACAATCAACCATGAGAAAAACAGGGATTTTGATTTGCGAATGTGCCTTGCTGGGCGCTGGCCAATCATCAGGTAAGATTTCGAGCACTACGCACAATCTAAAGACCTAGAATCAACCTCTATCTCTACGCATGGGGAATAAAAAAATTTGCACTCACCTCCAACCAGTAACTTCCGTGCAGCAAAGGATCCAATAGAAGAACACATCAGATCAGAAGCAACTGCACAAAGAAAAAGGTCAGAAAATATCAAATCGAAGAACATCGTGTACACGGAAATAAAAAGGGAAGTATCCAGATGTAGCCTACCTCAACCAGGGTCGGATCCCTGCGGCGCCATCCATCCAGACCACGACGGACGGATGCGTTACGGCGGCCGTGGCGACGGAGCTGCCGGCTGCCCAATCGGCTTTGGGAGCGACGGAGATGGCAGACTCCTCGTCTCCATCCTCGAGGCCGGAAAGGCGAGGCACCATTGGAGCGGCCGGCTTCATGAGCGGGAGAGAGGAGGCGCGACGTCGAGGACGGAGACGCCCAGCGAGCTCCCGTGGCTCCGCCCTGCTCCGGCGCCGCTCGCTGCCGCCGCCATCTCCATGACCCACGAGGAGCGTGGCCTCCAGCTCCTTCCCGCTCGCGGCACCAGCGCGCCGGTCTCCTGCGCCGCCACCGTCCTTCCCCGTCGCCTCCGCTGCCTTCTCTCTGGCCGCGGCACACCGTGCTGGCGCCGGGACGAGCAGCTGCTGGAGTTCGCCGTGATGGGGAGGAGCAGTGGCGGCCGGAGCGTGTGGTAAAAAAATCAATGGCCGGAACCCAGCGTGGAGGCGTGACGACGGCGTATCCCTTGAAGACGTCCTCTTGCTGAGCTCCGGTGGCGGAGAGGCTCGCGCGCTTCGAATCGGCGGTGGAAGCGACGGAGACGACATCCAATCGGAGAGGGAGTGAAGGGGATTGGGGAGAAGAGACACGAGGGGATTGGGGAGAGAAGGCGCGGACGGGGATTGGACGCTAGGGTTTCCACCGCGCGGTGCGGCTTATCTACCAGACGCGCTGTAAGAAATCGACGATCACGATCGAGTGGGCAATCCTATAGGACGGTCGGATGTTTCTAAGCTCTGAGGAGCTCCATGTTTCCCCCAAGGTTGTATTCTTTAGATGTGCACCTTCTCAATTTGCATTTCCTTGGAATTCAGCACATCTCGAATCCAATGATAGCGTACCTCAATATGCTTCGACCTCGAATGAAAACTTGCATTCTTACTTAGGTGAATGTCACTCTGGTTATCACAAAACAGCACATACTTGTCTTCCTCAAAACCAAGCTCTCCAGCCAATCGTTTCAGCCACAATAGCTCTTTGCTCGCCTCTATTATAGCAATATACTCAGCTTCAGTTGAGGACAATGCCACACACTTTTGCAAGCTGCTTTGCCATGCCACTGCTCCCCCTGAATGGGTAACCAAATAACCTGAAGTGGACTTCCTTGTATCAACATCTCCAGCCATGTCTGAATCTGAGAATGCAATCAGCTTGGCCTCATTAGCACCAAAACAAATCTTCATATTTGTGGTGCCTCGGAGATACCTCAAAATCCACTTCACGGCTTCCCAATGTGGTTTTCCTGGATTGGACATAAATCTGCTCACTGTACTAACCGCTTGAGCAATGTCAGGCAGTGTGCACACCATGGCATACATCAAACTCACAACCGCTGAGGCATAAGGTACATTCCGCATTTCCTTTTCCATCTTTTCATCGGAGGGACATTGCTTCTTGCTCAACTTGAAGTGAGATGCTAATGGACAGCTCACACTTTTTGCCTTGTCCATCTTGAACTTGCGAAGTACTTTCTCAATACACTTCTCTTGAGACAAGTACAACTTGTTGGATTTTCTGTCTCTCTCAATTCTCATGCCGAGAATACACTTTACTGGACCCAAGTCTTTCATGGCAAAACTTTTGCTCAACTCTTTCTTCAGTCTAGCAATTCTGGAGACATTCTTGCCAACAATCAAGATATCATCAACATAGAGCAACAACATGATAAAATCATCACCTGAGAACCTCTGAATAAATACACAATGGTCTGAGCTACACCTCTTGTACCCTTGCTCCCCCATGACAGATTCAAACTTCATGTACCATTGTCTTGGTGCTTGTTTCAGGCCATAGAGACTTTTCTTCAACTTGCACACATAGTCTTCTTTGCCTTTAACAAGAAACCCCTCAGGCTGCTCCATGTAGATTTCTTCCTCCAACTCTCCATGTAGGAAAGTTGTCTTCACATCCATTTGCTCAACCTCCAAGTTGAGACTTGCTGCCAAGCCAAGGATCATTCTAATAGATGTCATCTTCACCACCGGAAAAAAGATTTCATCAAAGTCAATACCTTTTCTCTGGCTGAATCCTTTTACAACTAGCCTGGCCTTGTACCTTGGATGTGTCGTGTGCTCTTCTTGCTTGATTCTGTAGACCCACTTGTTCTTGAGAACTTTCTTGCCCTTTGGCAACTTCACCAGCTCATAAGTATGATTAGTATGCAAGGAATCCATCTCTTCTTGCATAGCTTTCTTCCACTCCTTCTTCTTCTCATCTTTCATTGCATCTAAAAAGCACTCAGGTTCCGAACCATCTGACAATAACACCACATATTGATCTGATGGGTACCTGGTGGAGGGAACACGGTTTCTAGTGGACCGTGTGAGTGGAGCTGCTGGTGGACTATCTAGTGCTGGTGCTTCTTGATCATGATCATCATTTTCAGCATCATACTCATGCTGCTCGGGAGCTTCTTCATCACCTGCACCACCACGTGCATCATCATCATTTTGCACATCTTCTGCATCTTCATTTTCAGCTTCTTGCTCAGCCGAATCTGCAGGTCCTGGGTCGGAATCAGATATGTGTTGTTGCTGGTTTTGAGGAGAAACGTGTACCGGAACTTGCTACGAAACCTACACCTTTGTCTTCCCAATTGTTTGGTCTTCAACAAACACAACATCACGGCTTCTCACAACCTTTCTTGCTACTGGATCATAGAACTTATAGCCAAACTGATCGCCTCCATAGCCAAGAAAAATGCACTGTCGTGTCTTTGAATCAAGCTTTGACCTCTCATCTTGAGGGATATGAACAAAGGCCTTGCACCCAAAAACTTTCAGGTGATCATATGAGACTTCCTTGTCGTAATAGACCCTGTTAGGAACATCTCCCTGCAACGGATAACTTGGTGAGAGATTAATAAGATAAACTGCAGTCGACAAAGCCTCACCCGAATAATGTTTGGGCAGCTTTGCACTTGATAGAAAGCATCTAACTCTCTCCACAATTGTCCTGTTCATCCTCTCAGCAAGATCATTCAGCTGTGGTGTCTTCGGAGGAGTAAATTGGTGTCTAATTTCCTGCTCCTTGCAATAGGCATCAAATGGGCCAATATACTCTCCCCCATTATCAGTGCAAAGGCACTTTTGATCTTCTTCTTAGTTTCTCTCTCAACTGAGACTTGGAATTGCTTGAATACACTTAGTACTTGATCTTTGGTTCTCAAAGACCCAAACCTTCCTGGAAAAGTCATCAATAAATGTGACAAAGTACTTTGCTCCACCCAATGACCTCACTGACATTTTACAAACATCGGAATGTATCAAGTCCAACACCTCGGGCTTCTTGTGAGGAGGTTGACTCTTGATTGCAACACGGTGTTGCTTCCCCGCTAGGCAATCTGAACATTTCTTGATGTGAACACCTTTCACACCCTTCAACGGATTTTTCTTCACTAGCACCGTCATCCCCTTCTCACTCATGTGCCCAAGTCTCTTGTGCCATACAACACATGTGTCTTCTTTCTGCAATGCATTGACACAAGCAGCAGAAAGCTTAGCATGAACATGATACAAAACTGAAACCATGTTACCTCTAGCAACAATCAGGTTTCCTTTGGTGAGCTTGTACTGTGCATTTTCAAATCTGCTCAAGTACCCATCTTTATCAAGCAACCCAACCGAGATAATGTTGAGACGAAGTGCCTCAACATGCCTCACCGACTTGAGGACTAGTGTGGTACCATTTTCAGTCTCCAAGTGCACATCTCCTCTTCCAATGATTTGTGCTCTATCATTGTTTTCCATCTTCACAACACCAAAATCACCTGTTGTATATAGTTTGTGAAGAGCTCTCTATAAGATGTAGCATGTATGGTAGCACCGCTGTCCGGAATCCAAGTCATCTCATCACCATCTGCAAGGCTGATGGTCTCATCAGAAACAACAATGATCTTCTCAATAGTAGAACCAAAACTGCCATCATGTTCTTCATGCATGAGAGACATGATTTCCTCAACTACAGTAATCCGGCCCTCACTATCACTGTCACTATCTTGCTGTTTCTAAACTTGCTTCTTTTTGTCTTTCTTCCATTTGTCACAATGCCACTTGATGTGGCCCTTCTCACGGCAGTGATAGCACACAAAATCAGCATATTTTCCTTTACCTTTTGATTTGCTTCTACTCCTTTCAGCCCCTTTACTCGGACCTCTACTCTTGCTTCTCCCCCGTGACTGAGTCACCAACACTTCTGAGTGTGAAGAAGAGCTATCCTTGTCTGTAATTTTTCTAGACTCTTCATTTAGTACCTTGGTCTTCACAAGGTTCCAAGTGACAACTCCATTAGTTGCTGAAATGCAAACGGTGACCTTAAAGGTCTCCCACATGTCCGGTAATGAGCCAAGTAGCAGCAAGGCTCTCACTTCATCTTCAAATGTGATTCCCATTGAAGATAGCTGATTTATAATGCCCTGAAATTCATTTGCATGATCTGCAATTGGAGTTCCTTCTTTGTACCTTAACCGCATCAATTTCTTGATCAAGAACATCTTGTTGGTACCTTCTTTGCGAGCATACAACTCCTCCAATTTCTGCCATAACGTGCATGCATGTGTCTCATCAATGATATGGTTCAAAACATTGTCATCGACCCATTGCCGAATGAACCCACAAGCTTGGAGATGAAGTACCTCCCAAACATCTTCTTTCATGTCCTCGGGCATTTCAGTGGAGAACATCGGCTTCCAGTATTCTTTCACATAAAACAAGTCCTTCATCTTGCTCTTCAAAGCTTGATAATTTGTGCCATTCAATGATATCATTCTGTTGGTATTCACTTCCATCTTCAACACAAGCAAACTGCACTCAGCCCAAAACAAACTTGCTCTGAAGCTCGAGTACAAACTGAACCTCAGCTCTGATACCACTTTGTTGGGAGGTGAGGGGAGATGATACACAACTCCAACAGCCTCCCAGCCTGAAATGAACTTTGAGGATAGGTTCAACCAACAGCAATATGCAGCGGAAATATAAACTATCACATGCACAAGTGACACAAGGATTTACGTGCAAAACCTCCTCAACGTGAGGAGGAAAAACCGCGACTGTGAATCAACCAATCCACGGAAGGTTCACTATGATCAAGAGTCTTCTCTAGAACATCTAGAGATTACAACACACACTTCAGCTCGTTGCCAACCGGCAACAACAACAACAACCACAAGAGGCAAGATTTCAGCAAAACAGAGTATCCCAGATTCTTCCTCTTCGATAATCAGCAAACTGCTCTTAAACCGCAAGTCCAAATAGCACGAAACTTAGTAGACAAGCCGACATATGAGTTCCCAACATACCCACCAAAGATGAGCTCAATCGGACACCGTTTGCCTGCCCAAACTGCTCCTCTACCAATACTGCTCTATGCTGAAACTGCAGCAGTCCGAACTGACAATACCTCTCTCAAATATGATGCTCAGACCCAAATCTCAAACCAGCTAACGATATCGAAGTACTAAAAGCAAGGAACGAGCTCACCAAGTATGGATTCGATCCAAGCACGTTTGACCCTCCGAACACAGGCTTGAAGACAGACCGGTCAGATGCACCAAATCCTGACAGAAATGACCTCTCCTTCTTCTTCCTCTCTTCTCACTAGGTTGTGGTGTTCATGTGTGTTCTCTCACTCTCTCACAGCAGCAGCCACGTTCTTGCTTCTCTCTTTTGCTTGCTACAGCCACCAAAAGTGGCTAGGGTTTTCTTCTTCTACATCTCAAGGAGGCAGCTCAACCGTTGGATGCATACAGCGATCAACGGCTCACACGTGTTGGACTTCCTGGGCTAAAGTTGGGCTGCCAACACACCTCCATGTGGAGGGACATGGCCCAATAGTACGGCCGTTACATGTTTTTAAATAAACTTGAAAACACACTAGTCGTGCATACCGAAGACCAGGACAAGCATATGCATGACATCTATCATCAAGGCTTGTTAGTCTACCCAGACACGGAGTACTTGATGCAAAGAAACAAGTGAAACTTGGAGAAGGACATGGTTTATGGAAAGTTTGATGGTTGTTGGATAAACAAATGAGCAAATTATTTTTAGTGTATGAGGAAGCAAACATATCTACACATAGAACAAAAGCAGCAGTACATCCATACGAGTTCGCACGACTACACGTGGAAACAAAATAGCAAACGTAGGAGGAACAAGTATGGGCACCACGTGGAACAAAAAAAATAGACTACAAGGAACAAAATAACAATACAACTGGGGCAAAAAGTATACCTCGAGGGAACAAATTTAAACACATGGGGGACAAATCAAGGGAACCGTTGAAACAAAAATTTACGTTGTTGGAACAAAGTTTACCAAGGATGGAACAAACTTTAAATCACGCGGAACAAAAATTAAACACATGCAAGAGAGGAACAAATTTAAACACATGGGGAACAAATCAAGGCAACAGTTGGAACAAAAATTTACGTTGTTTGAACAAACTTTAAATCACACAAAACAAAAAGTAAACACATAGAGGAGAGGAACAAAAATCATGGGGAACAAATTTAAACACAAGGGGATCAAATCAAGTCAACTGTTGAAACAAAAAATTACGTTGTTGGAACAAACTTTAAATGCGGAACAAAAATTAAACACATAAAACAACAGAACAAAAGATCAGGGGGAACAAATTTAAACACGCAGGGAACAAATCAAGGCAATTGTTGGAACAAAAAATTACGTTGTTGGAACAAACTTCATCATGGACGGAACAAATTTAGATCACGCGGAACAAAAATTTAGATTATTCGGAACAAAGTTTAGAAACAGAAGGAACAAATCACAAGTGTAAAGGAAGAACAAATAAAGAATAACTGGAACAAAAATTTAGACGATCCGGAACAAATAAACACATTAAAACAAGAAGCAAATTTTTTTGATTAGTAATGGGAACAAAATTTAGCAATCAAGAAACAAGAATTTAGCATAGGAAGAAAGTAATCTAAGAAAAAAAATGAATAACCGAAAAAAAGAATGACGTGAAAAAGAAGAAGTACACAAACTAGTAAAAGAATGATAGAAAACAAAAAAGGATAAAAAGAAAAGAACATAACAACAAATAAATAAATAAGAAATTAAAAAACACATACAAGCAAAAAGGAACGAACATGCTAAACGAACGATCGCTGGCTCGTGCACGTCATCGTGATAGACTATTGGATCGCTGGCTGAGCTACGGGAAAGTTGTAATGGTCCGAGCCCACGAACAAAAGTTCTTAAGTGAAATGGTGGTACCAATCGCCTTAGAGATACCGAGTGGTTTCCTGCAAAACCACATACAGAACCGAACACGCGACCAACCTCTTCAAACAAGAGAACCAATCCAGTACGCCATGGATAACCACGTGACAGACATAAACCACATACGTTACTTATACCGACACACGCATGTTTTTTCGTTTCGTTTTCTTTAATTTTTAATATTTTTATGATATAAATGGTTCAAATTTTGAAAATGGTACCGATTTTAATAATGGTTCTGAATTTGAAAATGATTCATTTTTACAAAAATGGTTCCAAATTTGAAGATGGTTTCGATTTAGAAAAATGGTTCTGATTTTGAAAACGGTTCCGAATTTCAAAATGGTTCAGATTGGTTTCGATTTCGAAAATGGTTCCAAATTTTTAAATAGGTTCTGATTTTGAAAATGGTTCCGATTTAAAAAATGATTACGATTTAAAAAATGGTTCCAAATTTGAAAATGGTTCCGATTTAGAAAATGGTTCCAAATTTTTTAAAAGGTTCTGATTTTGAAAATGGCCGATTTCGAAAATAATTACGATTTCTAAAATGGTTCCAAATTTAAAAATGGTTCCAAATTTGAAAAATGGTTCTGATTTCGAAAATGGTTTCAATATAAAAAATGTATTCGATTTTGAAAATGGTTCCAATTTTGAATAATCGTTCATATTTTGAAAAATGTTTCCGATTTCTAAAATGGTTCCAATTTCAAATTGGTTCCGATTTCAAAAATGGTTCAAACTTTTTAAAATGGTTCCGATTTTGAATATGATTCCAAATTTTAAAAATGATTCCGAATTTGCAAATGGTTCAGATTTAGTAAAATGGTTCCGATTTTGAATATGGTTCAGATTTTGAAAATGGTTCCAAAATATTAATATTGCACCAAACAATGTAAATAAAAATAAAGAAGGAAAATGAAACTAGAATAAATAATAAAACAGAAAAAGAAATAATAAGAACGCAAAACAAAAAAGAAACAGGAAAGGAAACGAAAGCAGGAAAGAATAGATTGACGAACAAAGAAACATAGACACGGATGTGAGCATACCCCCATTGGCCATCCTGTGTTCGAATCCCAGGTGAGGCAAAACAAATATTTTTTACGAAATGGGGAAGCGCACGCCTAGGGAACGAGGGAAGGAAGGCAGCGCAGTTGGGCCAGCCCGCTAAGAAACTCTACGCGGGCGATGCGGTGCTACGAGTCGCAAAACGCGATAAATGGTGTTTGCGCAAACGAGCGCCCACACAACCTGACAATTTTCGCTCCGCGTATAAACATGATGTTGTCGAAAAAAATGAACATGATGTTAGGTGAAATTTCAGGTGTAGTATTTATCCTTGTATACGGTGAAAATTTCACGTCCTCTGGAGGTTAGTGGACATTGCATATTCTGTAAGAGGGGCGGCAATTAACCTTCACAATTGCATGATCATAGAAACCACGATGTGAATGTGATGTATATTTTTTAGATCAATAGGGCCTTTTCAAGGGGAGCCTTGGCTCCATTTCATCAATGAAAACAAAGTTTACAGCAACGATCTACAGAAGTTTTTGCTAAAGGTCAAAATAAGCTAGAGCGAAAGAGAACAAGTGAAACTAAGAGGGGGGAGTGATAATCGTCACTTTTGCTTCTCATTCACATCAGATTAACTTGCACACGTCTTCACCAAACCGCTACCTTTGCCCATGTTTCAGGTCTGTCAGCGCAATCTCACGCTCCTAGACTCTTCGGGACACGACTGAGATCGAGGGAGGTTGTTAGACTTTGATAAGCTTCTGCATATACCTTGTATTTGTACCTTGTACACCATTATTACTATCTTTAAAGGAGCACAAAACAGCCCCCATTCCGCCGGCCACGTCGCCCCCATTTCCGAGCCGTCCGATCGCCGAGATCGACGGCCAGGAAACGCTCCCCACCGCGCTGTGCACTATTCATAACTGTAGAAACTACAGTACCACGGGAGGACCTGTTTGCAATTCGGGAAAACCTCAGGGACCTACGTGCAAAAATGCCCACACAACCTCATCCGACCTCTCTCTCGCGATTCCCAAGAATCGCCGCCGCCGTCGCCTTGCTTCGCACGCCGTTCCGCCGCCGTCTTCGGCCGTCCCGGGAGAAACGGATGCCACCGGCGGGCTCGCCTTGACCTCCTCTTCCTACTCCCGGAGCAGTGCGAGCCGGGATTTTTGCCGCGCCGCGCTCACCGGGTGTCTCCCGGTGTCCCGGTGACACCCATTCATCCCCTCCGCCTTCTCTCCTTCTCCCCCGATCCCTGCGTCGCCCTCCTCCTATGCACCCTCGCCGCCAGGACCCAATCCCGTGCCTCCCCCATCTCCTTCGACCAGTCGGCCGCCGCGGCGACCTCCCGCTGCCCTCCTCATGCAGAGGATCTTGAGGAGAGAGGAGAAGAAGATGAGACGAAAGGCCAAGGCAACAACGAGATCCACGACGAAGCCCACAACAAGATCTTGCATCCTCAGGTGTTCCTCCTACTCCATGCGAGGGGGATTCGCCTTAGTCTTAGGCCACGACCACGGGTTGGACAAAACGATGCCTCAGATTGAGCGCCGGGCGCCCGGCGGGGACCCAGCCTACATCCTCTCCGGCCGGCCGGCAATCGAGCGGATGAGCACTGTAGCAGCCAGCACTTCCCGGCCTCCCCCTCACCAGTAAGCTAGACTCCTCCTCTCCTTACAGTGCATTCCTTCCTCTCTCTTTCTCCTGTTAATTCCCATCTAATTGCATCATGTAGAGTGCAGGCTAGCTGATTTGATTACATCTCCATGCGTACTGAATGTTTTCCTGGGATATTACCATGCGGCATGCATTGTTCTTCCGAGTAAATTCGCTGCCTTCCATTTATTTTATATTAGGGGAGCACAACGGAAGGAGGTATTCCAACCAACTATATAGGCCAATTCAGCGAACAATTGAAGGAGGGCTCGATCTGTTCAGGTATGCCTCATTCAGACTGATAATCCATAGAATATTCAGTAATTAAATACTATATTATTTTCCAGTCAGCATAGTATTTCCATTGACACAGGTACACCGTCTTTCAGAAGTACTGTCTTTAACATTCTGGCACAACAATATACGCATCCCAGAAATGGCTGCAGTGTCGAAAGGTATAATACACTGAATATCAAAAAACATAAGTTCATCTTTATTTTATAAACGGCAACATCTTGCAGCATTCAGGACCAACCAGATAAGATAGACTGACAAGGTTCTAGGGCTGCAAAAAGGAGGCAATTGCTCAAGCTCAAAAGTCAGTGGATCCTATCTTGGTGATTCTTACACTTATTGGTATAATATAAAAAGATCCATGCATTCTGTTGTTCAATCCTGCAAACAACCGTAATGTACTTATAATTTACAGGGAAAACGTTAGTAGCTGAAGCTGTTACAGAGATCAGTAACCCCCATGATTATTGGTTTTACTCTTTTGAGAGGAACATGTCTTAATTGGAACGCTTATAGATGCCCCCCACTGTCCATGTATTAAAGATACACCAAGGTAAGATGTGTTTAATCTCATAACACAAGCAATATTGATATAACTATCTTTTTATTTTACACACCACTGGATAATACTTTTCATAACAATACAGTTAGTTGGAATTATAATGCATACTTACTACTCATCTACATCTTGGAGCGCAATACGTGAAAAAGGAAGGCCACCAGAGAATTATTTTATAGGTAAAATGTCCGCCTTGACGAAAAAGAAGTAACATTTAAATAAACCAGATGGTAGCATACCAAGCTACTAATTTATCTTTCCATTCTTTTGCAGCAACTGCCACTACAGGAAACACGCAGTTTGCCGTGTGTTTTCTAATTTGCCGTGAGCATTTTATCGATGCCTACGGCAAACACTTAATTTACCGTAGGCCACCTAACAAACTCACGGCAAATCTAAAGCTTACAACAAATATGGGAAAAAGCTCACGGCAAAGTAATACTCTCGGCAAATCTAAAAAAGAACTCACGGCAAAACAATGCTCACGTCAAATTGGGGGACACGTGTTCCCACCGTCCACTCATGACGGTGAGGAAACGGCGCGGACTATTTGCCGTGAGGAATTCTCAAAGGCTCACGGCAAAGAGTTTTCTCCAATCCGCTCTGAGTTGTTTTCAACCAATGAGATCGCAGAACCGCCCTTCCCACGGATCGCCATCTCAACCATCTACATTCCTGGATCCAACGCACGCTGTGAGGGGAACCCACCAAAAAACACAAAACCCACCAAAAAACACAAAACGCACGATGCGAAGCGCGCTCTCCCTCTGGTCTCTCTCTCAACTACATCTAGATCCAGATGCAAACCCCCCGCCCAACTCCCTCTTTCTCTCTCTGTCCTCCTCTCTCGACACCTCAGATGCACGCGTGCTCGTTTCTCCGGAGAGAAGGCCACGACCGGCGGGAGCTCCTGGGGAAAGGTAATGGGGTAAAGCTGTGGACGAGCTTCCACTGGATTGCGGGAGGCTGCGGAGGAGCCGTATCCGGAGGTGGGCAAGCACGTGACCACAAGGATGGAGCGGCCGCGTTCACCTCATCTGTCGAGGCGCGACGCATGCGCCCTCCGCGGTGGTGGCCAGGGCCGAGGGAAGCCTGCAGGGAGGGAGGTGTGGTGCGCAGGGGAGCGGCGGCGGAGGGAGGTGTGGGGCGCTGGGGAGCGGCGGCGGGTTGCTGGCCGGCGGTGAAGGTCTGGACGGACAGGCGAAGTCGAGCCGGCTCGGACGTGAGGAGGCGCTAGGCTTCCGTGAGGAAGACGCCATCCGTTTCATCTTCGGCGAGGCCATCGCCGCCACCGGGATGGATGACGGACGGGCCATTTTTTTATAATTATGCTAAAGTTCTTTGCCGTGAGCAATTTGGTGACATTCGGCAACAGAACCGTCACCTCTTCCGTCTTCTCGTTTTTCTGCCTGACATGCGGGACCCATATTTGCCGTGGGCATGACAAAATGATCTCGGCAAATTTCATTTTACCGTGAGGTAATTTGCCGAAACTATTTGCCGTGAGCATACTCTCGGCAAACTCTTTGCCGAGAGGATTGCCGGATTTGCCGGGTGTTTTAGGCCTACGGCAAACTCTCTGTTTCCTGTAGTGTGCTTGCGCTTGATCTATATCAGAAAACAAAGCTAAGCAAACTACAGATTATAAAGTACTTATGCTTCTCAGATGGAGATCTTGCATCGCAGTAGCTATTTTATGGCCTTCTTTCGCTCCAAATATAATGTATAAAATAATGTGTTTTCGTAATGCTACCAAGCATGAATGCCGTACCAACCATTTATGTACAATTATTTGAAGTACCATTTTTGTTGTCAAATACTACCACTCTGATATATATGCATTTCTTCTTCTTACTTCTAAATAATTACCACCTTGATGTTTCTGCATAGTTCCACCAGCAACTAACTTCTTGCATGCTCCTCCATGTTACTAGCATAGTAGATGATAACAATTTTACATCTACCATCCAAGCATGCAGCTTGCCTCATCAGTACACCAACAGTCCCTGTTGTACGAATAAAATTATCTCATCAACATTAATCACCTTTCAGTACAATAATATAGTACTTATTTTTAACCGTGATATTACATGACGGGCGCGGCGGCACATTTAAACACCTCTAAAAGGAAAAAAAATGCTTCATACGATGAATATTTTCACAAAATGCAAACTCATTTACTCTAATTATAAATTGCTTTCAAATTGAATTTCAGCTAAGCACATTATACGATTTAGAACTACCACCTTTCTTTACAATACATATAACGCAACTAAAAAAACAAATTATCACAAAAATATTCTCAACAAGGGTGCGGCGTGTCGCCGCACCAAATTTAACTAGTATAAATATATGAGTTAGGGACACCCTAAAAGGTTGAGCCGGTTCCCCCAAACCCTAAACCTCTATATGATCGATTACACACGGAAAGCAAGAAGACGCCAGTTCTGAATTCTCTCACACAGCCCGGACGCCGGTGGCTGGCTCTGGCAAGCCCGCACTATTGTAATCCAGGCATGGATTCAGATACGATACGAGAGCATATGAATATCCCCTCCGTCTTTGTAGACATCTCGTATTTGTATAGCCCCGTTTGTAGTTGCAGATCGTTTGCAGGACTGCAGATAATCTTTTATAACTGTTACAACTCTTCTTGTGAAAATGGAATAATCACATTTGCATGCAAAATATTGTAGCCGAAAACCATAGTATTACAGATGAAACGGCCAGGTACATTCCATAGGAGTATTGAGATGAAAAAGAAACACAACTGCAACATAAAATGATTCAACAAAGCAGATGTCTAATGGGGGCGCTGCCGCACGTGGTAGAGATTAATGAACCATTGGGAGAGGCCAAAGAGGAAAGCTAACACAGCGACGACGAACGCCCCTATCGTCCATGGGTTGGCACAGTAGTCTCGCCGGAACTTAGCCTTGTACTTGTTCCAGTTGGAGTCGTAATACTTGTTCAGTTCTGCGAACTCGGATGCGTAGTAATGTTTGTTGTAGTCTAGAGTGCAGCAAGCACCGAGGTGATTGAAGTAGCTCTTGGCCGCGTCGTCCTCGCTGGACAGCATGTTGTTGATGATGCCGTTCTTCTGCAGCACCTCCACGTCCTTGCCCGTCCTGACCAGCGCGGTCATGAGCGCCGTGTAGCTCGTCAGAGGCGCGGCTGCACCTTTCTTCCCCATGCTCTGCTCGAACGCGATGAGGTTGACGAGCAGCGGTGTCGTCGCGTAGTCGATCACGAAAGTAGGGATTTCCATCACGCCATTGGAGAAGGTGATGTCGAACATGTGCTTGGGCTGTTCCTTCGTCTTGAACCGGACGCCGGCCTCGCGTAGCTGGGTCGTGCAGGGTATCACCGTGTTGGAATAGCTTCGCGTTTTTTTCTTTTTTTGGAACAAGGCAAAAGCTTTACCTTTTATATTGACAAAGAAGGAGCAAAAATAGCTCTGCCCCCGAGGATCTGCAGAATTGCCGCCAGACGCGTGCTCTTCCTCGGGATCCTGCTCAGAGAGAGAATTATCCCCAGGCTGTATGTCGCGTGGTTCAGGCTTGGGCACGAAGGCTTCATAGTAGAGGTGGAGCAGATGGTGGATCTCAATGGTGAATACCGTACCAGGGATCTCCTGCGAGAAGGCGTCATTCCGGAGAAGGAGGACCAGATCATGGACAAGCTGGTCTTTCGGCGTCGCCTTCGGATTCTCCCTCCCGATACTGAGCACTGTGTACAGACTCACCAGAACAAAGAAGGGGATCTGGTTTTCCAGCAATAGGAGATCCGAATTAAGCAGGTCGACGCCCCATCCAATGCTCTGCAGTGAATCGCCGTTCTCAAGCCACTTGAACAGAAACTCGAGGATGAAACAGCCGTCCAGCAGCAACATCTCTGCAAATCCATCAGATTGGGCTTGTTCACTTGGTTCGGCGCTGCCGGGGCTGCCGCAGGGAACCGACTGAACAGAGGCTTCATTCCCGATGCCGAAGAGCTTGGTCTGCTCATAGTAGCTACGCCGTGCGCGTTCTTCAACCTCCCGAACTGCCCGGACGTAGGACGACAAAGGGGGTATTTCCTCCCCCACCTGACGCCCAAGGAAATCACGGAGATACCGCAATTTGAGCTGCTCCATGGCGCGGAGTTCTTCTCGGCCACGGTAGTATGGGCCGATGGACACCATCCTTGGCTCGTACAGCAGCTTGTTAGCCTCACGGACGTGGGCAGGAACCCGGAATATGGTGATCTTTGTGTCATCCTCGGGTAGTGATTGGAGTCTTTCAAAGATCGATATTTCCAAACTATCGGTTTTGTGTGTGGATTTCTGGGGTGTAGTAGGAGTTCCTGGCGGCGGGGTCGCCATTGTTGGAGGTCTGGTGTGGGTTGTAACTTGTAAAACGATTTCTTCAGATCTGATTTATCATGTTTCGCTAGCGAGCTGTGGTGCAGAGGTGTCTTGCAACTTGTAAGACAACCTCTCCCGTGGGGTTGTTAGCCTAATCAAGCATGTTCGACATTAGTTCTAATTAATAGCTATTCTAGTTAGCTAGTACTATACTATATGCTTGACTTGACTTGGTCTAGTCTTCTCTAGTGTAGTGCACGGCAAGTTACGGTTTGCTTTGGTCAAGCCTTCGCTTGTACTTAGCTGTGTCGAAGTAGAGTAGCTAGGCAGGTTCTTAGCAATTTCCTTCAAGCTTCCTTTGCACGTCATGTACTAATTTCTGTTCAATTACATATTTGCGAGATGAGATTTAGAAATATAGTGCTTTTACTTGCACAGTTATTTTACTTACTAATTGTGTTAAAGGATGTCCAATGTACAAACTTGGCATCCAGACCATTTGGTGACCTCCAGGTAAGGTGTTGTTCCATGCATTGATGGTACTATTCTTTACCTAATAATATAATAAAATCGCTAATTTTCCGCGGTTTGTTTTGATAGGTCACGCAAATTAACCCAGAAATTGTATATAATTATCCACCTATGCCACCCGCGAGTAGAAAAATGGTTTGATTTTGCCTTAGGTCGCTCAGGGGCGGGCCCATGAATTGAGGACTGTGCATTCAAAATTTGAAAAAAAAATCTGGAAGCCTATAGCCTTCCGTTTGGCGCGTATAACCTACTATAGCAGCATATTGTACTATTTCTAAACTATATAAAATATATCGCATAATATATTATATTGATGAAAATTGATCATAACTTGGTACTGTTCAACATATAGAAGCAAAAATTGTTCACCGTGCCAAAGTCTAAGATACATAGAGGATAGAAAATAGACAAATGATAAGAAAACTTACAAATTACAGCTTAACTTTGCGATCCTTGATGCTTTGAAAATGAGTGATGATGTCCGCTTCCTTAACTTGCAAGAAGAATTCCCTCTCAATGAATGTAACTAAGCAATCATTCAAGTATTTTTGGCCCATCTTGCTTCTTAGTTTGTTTTTTATATAGTTCATTGAAGAAAAGACCCTCTCAACACCGGCTGTTGCAACAGGGAGAACTAGGACCAATTTCAGAAGTTTGTAAACAATATCATACCGAAGAATCCTATCTGTTTTAACAAGCATCATGGACAGCTCCGCAAGAGTTCTCAGATTTGTGAAGTTTTCATCATTCCTCACATCAATAATATAGAGATTCAGTTGAAAAGGAAGTTGGTGAATTTCTTCAAAGTCGAAATCATGAGGATAGAACTCGGCAAGCTTAACCAAGTTCTCAACATTAAAAGCAGAAAATGACTTGCCTGGACTAAATGAAGCCATGCATCTAAGTAGTCATGTGTTTACATCATCAAATCGGTTATTGAGCTCTTGAAGTTGCCTATCAATGACACCCAAAAACAGGTCAGCATGAAACCGATGGTAATTCCTGGCATTTTTATAGAACGCTCTTGCTCTTTGTATAGGCTTGTACTTCCCATCCATGTCAACACGTATGACTTTGTGCTTCACACAAAAAGAAGTGACATTATCTAGGAATTCTTTCCATCCATCATCTTCTCTCAGAACTTGCAGCTCTACCATTGTGAACACAAGAAGATCCATTGCATTCACAATATCTTGATCCCTCATTTGCAAAGCGTTGCTTAAGTCACTTCTATCTTTCATCGCCTTTCCCCTCATTCAGGATTCAGACATACCCCAATTGCCATTACAGCTTCCTGCTAGACTGCTACGGAACGCTCCTGCCAGTCATCTTGTTCGATGTTGCTAGGTCGCACCAACACCTCACATTGCTGACGACTTGGTGTCAGGCCCCTCAGGTGTTCTTCCAATTGCCTACCCGGGGATTTTCTTCACAAGGACCTTCATAATTGCGAGATATTTCCACTAGAGGCATACGCGAACATCAGGTTTATGCCCTCCCTCTTGAATCGAAGCATCTACAATATTAATGAACTTCTTAGTAGTATAGCATAATAGCATGCTTTCTATGATCTATCATTGTTTGTACTGAGGTTGGCCATTCACTCATGCCTTGCGGGTTCATTTGACCAGCTCTTTAAGCACATCTAGCTACAAATTGACATAAATGTTATAAAATCGGCACAGCATTTCTAATGGTCGGTGGATCCAACTGTTTGCTCATTACCTGGATTCTCTATGTAACAGTAGGTGAAGTCTAATGCAACATGGCTTCTGCTGATTCGATAGGAGACGACGATGGTTACAGTTTCTGTAAAGCGGGGCATCCTTAGGTAATGTACTCCATAAAAGCATACGTGGCACTTACGTCAGTGGAGTGTCACACACTCACACTGTCAGTACAGTATCCACTGGTAATTAGAATAACTAAGTAGCAAGTCTGTCCATGTTCTCTTGTATGATTCAGCTATTCCACAATGCCCATTTTTATCAAACCAAGTGGCAGAACGAAGACTGCTTGGAAGTATGTGTGGTAGCACGCCGCACGACATTTAAACAGGTCCACAAACATATCATAACCCCGGTTGTTCGAAGAAGAAAAACACATATCATAACCCCTAATTTCCATTCTCGAAACAAATAACCCCAAGTTGTTTTTTTGTCATATCTTTTCCTAAATACTGATACGGTTGTGACAAGGAAGATCCATATCCTGGTATGTGTTTTTTCCTCTCTGTTATTACTACCGATCCGATCCAACAGCCTGTCTAAAACAGCATCCAGTTGATGTATTAGCACATATTCAGTGCACGCACCTCTTCCATTAATTTATTGCTCTATGAACCTTTCTAGGTTGATTTTCTTGTTATTTTATCAATAAATAAGTGTCCGATATTGTTGCTGTGATTTTACTTGCAGTACTCCATGGTGATCGGATTAATATATATAATTCTAATCTATGGTTGGAAAGCCAAAAGTGCCATATGACTGAAACACCTTCTCAGCACGAGGTCGCTTTAGACACTCGTTGAGCAAGTACCTAATTTTTACATAAACTGCTAAATTAAATATGATCTGCTTGATGAATTAAATTGGTTATCCCAGTTGTTGCAGTTCATAGCAGAATTTCCCAGGAACATAAGGTGGACTCGAGGTGGAATACTTCTTTGATTGGTCTCGACCTGCACTGGTCTCTTCTTTGCCCTATAACTTAAAAATGCAACAACCTGTACTGAAGAAGTGTTTGTTTTCGATGAACGCAGATGCGACATCTCTCGATGGCAAGTCGTCGAGAGATGCTTGCGACCCAGATGCCCTATAATGTTAGTTGAACATTTAGTTAGGGATTATATTCCACTAAAATAGTTGGTTGAACAGTTTACTAGGAAAGTTGGTGTTTATCCTACCGGAAACTGAAGACACATGCTTGCGTCGAACTCGGTCCTATACTGGAAAAATGCCCTCCCGTTGATGTCGAACCGTCATCAATAATTCATTAGTATCAAGCGGTTATTCGGTTATTGTGTAAGTCCCTTGAGAAAAGATAACTACATACGTAGAGGGCCTCTTGGCTCTTGCTATTAGTTAAAGAGCACCTGGCTGGAGGTATTCAAAGGTAATGCTGGTCGCTACGTCCTTCGTTTCATCCGTGTTGCGTCCAAGGTTTTGGCTTTTCGGCCAAAAAAGTCGGATTTCGTCCGAAATTCGGCCATTTCGTTTGGGCCTGGTATTTAAACAAACCGGTCAAACAATTTCGGCCTCATTTTAATTTTCAGCCCAGTCCACGGTCCAGTATAGCCCATAGATAGGGTCATGTGCTATAAAAATACAAACCAAAACCTGCCCTAACCCTAAATTCATTTTTCCAAGTAAAAAAAATCATTATGCTTGTTTGGTGTTCTTCTTTTGCGATGTTGCTGTTATGTGGGCTAGTTGCTAGTTCAGTAGCAGTGCTACTGGGCTCTTTTCTTTCCTGTCCTTACCTGCAGCGCTTGTGTAGTGAGGAATAGGTGGAGAGCTCTCTGTAGCTTTTTTACTTTATGTTTGTTGAACCTGGGACAGAGTACGCTCTGCCTGAATGCTTGTAGTTGGTTTCCTTAATGGAAATCGGAGGGCTTGACCCCTTTATTTTTTTGAAAATCCAAATAAATCAAACTTAATATAAAAACAAGTGTCAAAATCATAGAAGTAGCATGAAACAATCAAAATTATAGATACGTTTTGAACATATCAGTCTCCATCTTTTTTTGTCTTTGCATTCAACGAGCTCTCATTGGCTCTGCAGAATGCACTACAAGCCAATCAGCTCTCGGCTATAATTTTAGGTCCAAACTGCCCTCCTATCCACTCATTAATGTTTGCTGATGACTTATTGGTATGTGGAAAAGCTAACATGAGGACTATTTCTCAAATTATACAGCAATTTTTCACCTTTCAGGGCAGCTCCCCAACTAGAATAAATCAACTATTATGTTTAGTACAAACATTTCTTTGCAGGAAAAACATGATATCAAGAACATATTCCCAGTGCCAGATATGGATAACTCCTTCACCCATTTGGGTCATTCTCTTATTCTTCCGGCCAAGGATAGAGCTAGAACTTATAATTTTGTGTATGAGAAATTAAGTCTAAGCTTTCTACTTACAAAGCTAATAGGCTATCACACACACCTAGATTGACCTTGATCAAATTTATGTTCTCCTCAATTCGAGCGTATTACATGTCCAACATTTTGTTTTCTAAGAAATTTCTTGCTAGGCTTATGGCTATCATTAGAAAGTTTGGGTGGACAGGTGTTAAGGATGACTCTACTACAAGAAGCCTATGTTTGAGAGCCTGGGCGGACACATGCACATAAAATAAAAAAGGAGGCCTCGGAATTAGAAATATACAAGCTATCAATCAAAGTTTAATCCTCTCTGTAGCTTGGAGAATTGCTAGGGATCATAAAAGTAATTTGGGTCTTATCCTCAAGTCAAAGTACCATGCATATACGTCATTCTTCTGGACAACCATACTCAAGGTAAGACATCTCCTGACCTCTGGATGTTTTTATCAACTTCTGGATGGCAGTTCCTCCATTTGGAGCTCTCCTTGGTTCTCTAAATGGCGAGATATCTATGATAATTTGAATATCCACCAGCCACCTTATTCATATCCAGGAGTGGTAAAATATCTCTTGTCTAACAATCAAAAGGCTTGGAATAGCCAGCTAATTAATACCTTGTTTACCCCTGAAACTGCTGCTGCAATCTTGCAAACCCCTATAGTCGCATCTACAGGCCATGATTTGCTTGTATGGAAGCTAACCCATGTAAGTGAATTCTCAACAAAAGTTCCTACAAGCATTGTTATAAAAATCTTGAGCTCCCGATTAATCAAACACATAAGCTTGTTCCACAACAGGTAATTGCTCTTCTTAATCAGGGTTGGGCAGGAAAATTCATGCAAGGGTTCAAACTTTTGCTTGGAGACTACTTCGACGAGCCCTAGCTACGGGTAAAAGATCAGGTAAGTATCGCAGGCATAGAAAATCTGAGTGCACCAGGTTTGGTGTGGAGAAGATTAAATGCACATGTTGTTCTTATTTCACTTCTCGGGAGCGCGGTTTGGTTTTCACATGCTTGGTACATCAGAACTTAATTGTTAGCTGCCACATATCACAATATACGTGGTATGATACAATTTTTGCTCTCCTCCAATCACCCGCACATTTCAAATATTAATCTCTATATGTTTCTCTGGTTTTTATGAAAAGTGAGAAATGACTATCTTTTCAAACGCAAGAACATTAAGCTAGAGCAAGTTTTTGTTGTATACAATACTATTATGTAGGACACATCACTAATGAAGGAGTTATAGGTTCAGGATTCGACTTGGAAGGGAGATCAGGGTCAACCAGATCAGCTGAATCTCCCTATTGTTACTTCTCAGTAAATAATCAGTTTTTCACGTACACAAATCTACTCAAATGCGGCATGTTCGGTGGAGTCAGGACTAGCTGCAGCGCCGCAGGCATAGGTGTTTTTCTACAATTAACCGGGAACCACACTGGGCATCTATATATCTCTGCGTTGTCGTCACCAGTAGCATCAGCTTACAGATTGCAGCTCAACTAAATGTGCAGGACCCAAAGCCATGAATCCATGGACGGGCACATGATCGACTCCGGCAACGGCGCGTGCGGATGTGTAGGTGGGAGACATGTAGAGGGGATGGTCACGGCGGCGGCCTGGCGAGGGGCAATGTACTGCAGCAGCGGCCTAGGACGGGACTGGGCACCGGTGCATGGTAGCGGCCTAGCGATCTATTGTTTCAGGACGTAGATCTCTTTCAGGACAACAGGAAGGCGACCCACATGCATGTACGTACGAGTTGAGTTAGCATACACGAAAAACCAATGATGTGGCAAAATAAAACTGGTATCAAATCTGTTGAATGGTGAAAGATGGTAATTCTGAACGGTTTTTTGAGTTTGGGGTTGTTGGGTATCCTCCTCTTGTGGGCTGTGAGGAGATGACTATTTGAAACCTTTCAGGTGGCCCAAACAGGTGCAGAAGCCCAAGGCCCGTTAGGTTTATGGCCAAGGCTCATTTTGGCCATTGCACATGATGGATGGGGGGGGGGGGGGGGGGGAAGATAAGCCTCCCAACCAGCCTCCAACAAGGGGTGAGACGAAAATCAGGATAGCCTCAATTGGAGAAGAAAACCAAGAGACAAATGGAAGAATAAGAAGTTGAAGGAAGAACCTTAGATCAAGCACGGGCCCTGCCCACAAGGTTGTGACATCGAGATCCACCACCTTGTCTCCTTCAAGCTGTGATGCCACCATCTTTGGTGAGATTGTTCCAATCCCTAAATCTTGTGCCCCAAATCTTGATGTACATGAGATCCCCTAGTGCTCTCTAGGGAAGAACTTGTTGTATCCCGCTCTAATATAGTGGAAGAAGATTTGGATGGCTTCTGAAGGGGTCGTTGCATAGAAAACAAAATTTTTCCTACGAAACATGCGGAAGAAACCCCATGATCTAGATCTATTAGACGAAGGTAGCGAAGTGGAGATCCAATCTCCTACCCTTGAGATCGAACAAACGCGTTTTGTCGGTGCAGGGGTTGGCTAGTCGATCCCCGCAACTAGACGCATCTAGTCGCGAGGAGATGTATTATCCACGCGATCAAATCCGATGAAGCGTTGCACGAGCAGCACCTCCACGGTATCCACACGTACGACTCGATGTAGACTCCGCCTTCTTGATCCCGCAAGCAAGGAGGGAGTGGTTAGATAGATCTCAGCACCACGACGGTTGTGGTGGTGTTGATGGTGTAGATCTCCGCGAGCAGGGCTTCGCCAAGCCAAGCAAGAGGAGAGGGAGGAGATGGTGCAGCAGCAGCCCTACAGCTAGGGGTGATGCGGCTAAGGTGTGGAGCCGGAGATTGCGGCAGCCCTCCGGGAAGGGGTGGCGCAAGAGGTGGAGTCCAGGGCAAGAGGGCGGCGGCTTCAGGGGAGCAAGGGTGTTGCCAACCCTAGACCTGCCCCCTCCTTATATAGGTGGCTAGGGGGCTGCCGCCCCATCCCTAGGGCCGGCTGGCTTGGGCGGCTTAGCCCCCAAGCAAGCCCTAGGGTTAGGGTTAAGGGGTGCAGCCCCTTCCTTAGCCGCATGGGCTATATGGGCTGGTGGTGCGGCTGGCCCATGAGGCCAGTCCACCACCCCTTTATCCCATGTGGGCTCCAACTCCTATGGCCCCACTTCTAGACCCTTCTAGAACCTTCTAGAATAGTCCGGTACTTTACCGATAAATTCCCGAACCTTTTGAAACCTCCGGAAACAACTTTCCTTATATGAATCTTATTCTCCGGACCACTCCGGAACTCCTCGTGATGTCCGGGATCCTATCCGGGACTCTGAATCAATATTCGTTCATACCATCAATTATCTCATCGCTAACCCTAGCTACATCGGTGCGTTAAGTGTGTGACCCTACGGGTTCGAGAACATGCAGACATGATCAGATCAATAATCAATAGCGGGACCGGGATGCCCATATTGACTCCTACATATTCAACGAAGTTCCTTATCGATTGAACCACGATGCCGGAGATTCTTAATCTCGTATACGATTCCCTTTGTCTCACCGATATTTAACTTGCCCGAGATTCGATCGTCGATATCTCCATATCTAGTTTCATCTCGTTACCTGGCAAGTTCTCTTTACTCGTCCATAATATAGGATCTCCGTGATTAACACTTAACCACATGGTTGCAACCTTTTCTGATGCTATATTACCGAGAGGGCCCAGAGATATCTTTTCCGTCATAAGGAAGGACAAATCCCACTCTTGATTCATGTCACCCAACAAATACCATCGGAGATACCTGAAAGCCACCTTTATAATCACCCAGTTATGAAGTGACGTTTGATGTCCACAAAGCATTCCTCCGGTAAACAGGAGTGACATAATCTCATGGTCTAAGGAAACTATACTTGGCATATACTAAAAGCGTTGGCAATGAAACTGTATGACACGATCAATTGCAACTCTTTATTATCGGGTCTTGTCCATCACATCATTACTCCTAATGATATGACTCCGTTATCAAGTGACTATAACAAGTCCATGGTTAGGTAACTCTAACCATCTCTTGACTAACGAACTAGTCTGGTAGAGGCTTACTAGGGACAACTGGTTGTTTATATTCCACACATGTATTATGTTTCTGGTTAATACAATTATAGCATGGAGAATAAACTATTATCATAAACATGCATATGCTAATAAACCATTTTATTATTGCCTCTAGGGCATATTCCCAACAATCTCCCACTTGCACTAGAGTTAATAATCTAGTTTACATTTTCCCGATCCAACACTCATGAAGTCCAACATTTATGTATTCTCAGTGTTGATCATGTTTGCTTGTGGAAGAGGTTCTGTCCGTGCTCTGTACTATACAGTTCTCTATGTTCTTTGCAAAACGTCAATGTCACCTAATTTGACATTACTTTATCGTCACATGATAAACCTCATATCATCACATGATAAACCTCATCATCATATGACGAATATAATATATTTGGTTACAGAGTGAGACTTTCGTTTCCTTTTTATGCCTACATGACGTATGATCAGTCAAAAGAACTTTCACATAGCATGTGCACCCGGAACTCACTCAATCTTGAAACAAAATTTCTCAAACCAAAATATTATATCTTTTAATCCTTGAATTAATCATATACTCCTATATGTTGTAGACTCAACAAATCGACAGTGCAATACATATCACTTCGATATTTTCGATCACGCTTTCGCTGCGCTTCAGCCTTCATGAGATCTTTATCTAGTTTGGTGTCATGACTTCAACCAAGTCTACCAATCTCTAGATTCAATTATCTCATCTCCATGTTGAAATGATTCCTCATTCTAACACGTTCTTCTAACCAAGAACTTGGGTCACATTTCGTCAAATACAAAAAGTATGGTTCTTATATGTTTAGACCTATGGCAAGTCATAGCGAATATCAACATATCCTCCAACCATTATTCTTGTACTAAGATTTATAACTTAACGTTTTACCTATCTTTTACAAGTAGATGAACTCTTCTTCACTAGTTTCATTTTGAACTCCTTCAAAAATTTACTTAGGTTAAACATCCTGACTAATGTTTATAAAACATATCTATCCTACCATAGATACATCTATCTCCATAGATATTTGATGTTCAATTTTAACTTCATAAGTTATACGATGGTTCCTGACTTATTTACAATATTTATGAAATCTCCATTTCACACAAACAAGATGTTGTAAACTCCCACTCAAATATACACCATACACATATTAAATTGTGAAACCACTTTGGCTCCCACTCAGAAATATGTTATCTCTATATTTGACCATGATAACTAGCTCCCACTCAAACATATGTCTCCACATATTTTGATTATGGAAATTAGTTTCTGCTCTAACTTAACATATGTCACCACATATTATAATTAGATCCCACTCAGTTTCTCATGCACTTTCTCGATACTTTGGACACCTCCAAAATTCTTAATTAACTTTTAATATCGAGAACTCATATACGAAACGCTTGTACGTTGCTAGTTTAAGTTTTATTTATTCTCTACAAAACCCCTTTTGAGGAATAAATATGTGAAACACCACTTTCACAAAATCAAGTAACAATTACTTTGTGATTTAAACTTAACATAGGATGACTCTTAGTCATTTTCGTATTTAAGGCTTCTATTTCTTCTTTGTAGTATCGTAGGTATGTCTTGTTTCTCAAACATGACAAATAAATCATGAATATTATTTTGTAACCTGACAAAATATAATATTCTTGAATCCTACTTTTCTTTAGACAAGCTAAACCGAAATTCAATGATCACCATCATTAATTCCTTCATGTGTCAAGTTTTAACCAACATAGCACTTTACATATGTGCCACTCGATACATAAACAAGCAAGGTTTAGCTTCTCATTATTCCAGCAATTATTTTATCAATGAAACCTTTTCACGATAAACCACTATAATACTTAGCACAACCAACAAATTGGTTTGCCCCTTTTAGCCTCATATTGTGGAATCACATTCATAGTCATACTTATGAATATACTACAACATTATTCGCAATAGTCTCTAATTATCTCATAATTACCACACTTTCTCATAACTCATATGGAATCATTTATGCGAATCATTAAATAGATCCTTATTTCTAAACAGAGTGTTTATCAAATAAATCTAAATGCTATTATTAAACCCCGCAAGTAATACCCTTCTTTGAAACCACACAATATCAAATAGTGTGATTACAATATCTTAGGACATATCAAACGCCTTTGAAATATTCTAAACATTGTAATTTGTGATAACACTTGTCACAAGTCCACATACTAACATATAACTTAAATATTTTGTCTCTTTTGATCAAATCTAAAAGACTCAATTTTCTTGTTAACTTAATATCCTTAACTCCAGAATTTTATTTGATCTCATCAAATATCATAACTCAAACAAATACATATATTTACTCATATCATTTATGATGGAGCACACAAATAATGACATTTAACATTTGCTGAAAATACAACCAACACTTGTGTTTATTTTCGGCAACTCATGTCACTACTTCCAAAGGGTGGCATTTTAGTCATACTCCTTACAATAAGGCGCATTGATAAAACATCAAAATGTTTATTCAATATTTAGCACGACTAAAACAATTGTCATTATTAAGTTTTGGATATCTTAGTATGTCCCTTATTTATAAATGTTTAACTAATTATCGTCTAGATTAAATAAGGACAATAATCTTATAATCGAAACTGTGATTACCAAAAAGAATTATTCATGAAAATAGAACAACCACTTGTCTTTAACATGAATAACCGTCTCACAACCGAGACACACTAATTAAAGATCACACTTAATTCGATTACAAAACTCATTCAAATCCTCTAATCAAAATGATAAATGTAGAAGTAGAACGTCGCCAGCATCAACTCCTTGATTGCCATCATTCCGCGATATCCACTCAGTCCCTCCATGCACTTCTAAACGGCAGGCCCTGTTTTCATAAAACAGCACAAGTATCAAATACTTAGCTTGCCACAAGTGTAAATGGGACATTAAACATTTACAACTTGTATATCACTATATACCTTCTGCATTGACAACTTCTCCTGCTATGGGTTCTACTTTGACATGACGAAGCCGAGACACAAACTCACAGAAGTGATCGAATCTCTTCCCATGACATAGTCCCTGACATAATTCTCGAAGCTGGGGAAAGCGAGCGCAACACCCCATCTATCGCGATTCATCCGTCATCAAGCAGTCCCAAACAAGCACTAGACGGTGATGAATGTCATGCATCCTCATCAGGTGTTGTTCCAAACAAGGTGTTTTCTTCCATCTTGAGTGAAAGAAACTCATTCAGATTCTCAAACCTCGCAATTCTGACTTGTGCTATGAACCTATCTTTCAGCTCATCAACAATCTCCATTGCACGTCAAGTCTTGAATTGTCTCAGGTCAGAATTCATGAAGGTGCACATCATCCACTGACTTTCAAGTAGGTGGTTCAAAACCACTATGTACTCTTCTCAGCTTGCAGAATTTGGGTTTATCTCCTATGGTTCTTTAGCAATCATTGGCGTGTAGGACTTCACAAACGCAGGTACCACTCGAAAAGTTTGACCCATCGAGACGCAGCTTCGGCATGAAAGACGACCTAGTGCCATGATCTACAAGGATTTTTGCAAAGACATTGGACTTTTGTTTATGATAATTTTAGTTCATCTTAATCTACTAATGAACTCCCACTAAACTCAACATCTCTCTGGTTGTTTAGTGACACACGATCCAAATCCACTACACCACAACCGATCATCGTGAGATGATGTAGCTTCAAAGGTGAACATCACCATGTTGATCATATCATCCATATGACTCGTGTTTAACCTTTCGGTGCTTGTGTTCCGAGGCCATGTCTGTACATGCTAGGCTCGTCAAGATTACCGTAGTATTTCCGCTTGTGTAAATCTGGCTTACACCCATTGTATGCGAACATAGAGTCTATCACACCCGATCATCACGTGGTGCTTCAAAACGACGAACTTTGCAACGGTGCATACTAGGGGAGAACACTTATTATCTTAATATTAACATGAGAGATCACCTTATCATCCTACCGTCGCGATCACATCTAAGCAAGCAATAAGGTGCATAAAAGGATTAACATCACATGCAATTTAAAATGTGATATGATATGGCCTTTCTTCTTGTGCCTTTGATCTCCATCTCCAAAGCACCGGCATGATCTCCATCATCACGCGATCATATATGGCGCCTCCTCCATGGTTGCCATCACCAACTATTGCAACTACAACTATTGCTACTCTTAGCGATAAAGTAAAGCAATTACATGATGATTCAATGACACGCAGGTCACATAAAATAATAGACAACAATATGGCTGCTGCCGTTTCCGTACTCATCGACATGCAAGTCGTGAAAGATTACAAACATGATCGTTGCATACATTATCACAAATCACACATTGGCCATACCACATCACATGACCCCTGCAAAAATAAGTTAGACGTCCTCTACTTTGTTTATGCAATTTTTACGTGGCTTGGGTCAACAAGATATAACCGTTTAATCTACGCAAAACCACAACGGTGATATAATAGTCGCTTATTTTATATCCTTTTGAAAGGCCTTCCGTTGAAAATTGCATCTCACTATAGCAAGAGAAACAGACACCCGCCAGCCACTTATGCAATACAAGTTGCATGTCAATCGTGGAACCGGTCTCTCGTGCGTGGACGAGTAAGGTTGGTCCGGGCCGCTTCAATCTCACCATACCGTTAAGATACAAAGTGCACGTGAGAAGGTAGCAACATAAAATATCAACGCCCACAACTCCTTGTGTTCTAATCGCACCAACATCTACGAATAGATCTAGGCTCTGATACCACTGAAGGGGTCATTGCATAGAAAACAAAAAATTCCTACGAAACAAGCGGAAGAAACCCCACGATCTAGATCTATTAGACGAAGGTAGCGAAGTGGAGATCCAATCTCTTACCCTTGAAGATCGAACAAACACGTTGTCGGTGCAGGGGTTGGCTAGTCGATCCCCGCAACTAGACGCATCTAGTCGCGAGGAGATGTATTATCCACGCGATCCAATCCGATGTAGCGCTGCACGAGCAGCACCTTTGTGGTATCCACACGTACGGCTCGATGTAGACTCCGCCTTCTTGATCCCGCAAGCAAGGAGGGAGTGGTTAGATAGATCTCAGCACCACGACGGTTGTGGTGGTGTTGATGGTGGAGATCTCCGCGAGCAGGGCTTCGCCAAGCCAAGCAAGAGGAGAGGGAGGAGATGGTGCAGCAGCAGCCCTACAGCTAGGGGTGATGCGGCTAAGGTGTGGAGCTGGAGATTGCGGCAGCCCTCCGGGAAGGGGTGGCGCAAGAGGTGGAGGCCAGGGCAAGAGGGCGGCGGCTTCAGGGGAGCAAGGGTGCTGCCAACCCTAGCCCTGCCCCCTCCTTATATAGGTGGCCAGGGGGCTGCCGCCCCATCCCTAGGGCCGGCTGGCTTGGGTGGCTTAGCCCCCAAGCAAGCCCTAGGGTTAGGGTTTAAGGGGTGCAGCCCCTTCCTTAGCCGCATGGGCTATATGGGCTGGTGGTGCGGCTGGCCCATGAGGCCAGTCCACCACCCCTTTATCCCATGTGGGCCCCATACTCCTATGGGCCCCACTTCTAGACCCTTCTAGAACCTTCTAGAATATTTCGGTACTTTACCGATAAATTCCCGAACCTTTTGAAACCTCCGGAAACAACTTTCCTTATATGAATCTTATTCTCCGGACCACTCCGGAACTCCTCGTAATGTCCGGGATCCTATCCGAGACTCCGAATCAATATTCGTTCATACCATCAATTATCTCATCGCTAACCCTAGCTACATCGGAGCGTTAAGTGTGTGACCCTACGGGTTCGAGAACATGCAGACATGATCAGATCAATAATCAATAGCGGGACCGGGATGCCCATATTGACTCCTACATATTCAACGAAGTTCCTTATCGATTGAACCACGATGCCGGAGATTCTTAATCTCGTATACGATTCCCTTTGTCTCACCGATATTTAACTTGCCCGAGATTCGATCGTCGATATCTTCATATCTAGTTTCATCTCGTTACCTGGCAAGTTCTCTTTACTCGTCCATAATATAGGATCTCCGTGATTAACACTTAATCACATGGTTGCAACCTTTTCTGATGCTATATTACCGAGAGGGCCCAGAGATATCTTTTCCGTCATAAGGAAGGACAAATTCCACTTTTGATTCATGTCACCCAACAAATACCATCGGAGATACCTGAAAGCCACCTTTATAATCACCCAGTTACGAAGTGACGTTTGATGTCCACAAAGCATTCCTCCGGTAAACGGGAGTGACATAATCTCATGGTCTAAGGAAACTATACTTGGCATATACTAAAAGCGTTGGCAATGAAACTGTATGACACGATCAATTGCAACTCTTTATTATCGGGTCTTGTCCATCACATCATTACTCCTAATGATATGACTCCGTTATCAAGTGACTATAACAAGTCCATGGTTAGGAAACTCTAACCATCTCTTGACTAACGAACCAGTCTGGTAGAGGCTTACTAGGGACAACTGGTTGTTTATATTCCACACATGTATTATGTTTCCGGTTAATACAATTATAGCATGGAGAATAAACTATTATCATAAACATGAATATGCTAATAAACCATTTTATTATTGCCTCTAGGGCATATTCCCAACAGCTTCGGCCCGTGGTATTTCCTCTCAACTTGAAAGGTTTCCATGTAAAATCTGGTGTCTCTGTGTTGATGTTTGCTGCAGCACTTTTGGGCTGAGAACAACAAGTACTACCTGCTTGCTGAAATCTGCTAGTACTTGTACTACCTGGCTGCTGTTTGCAACTAGGACATGTCCTAGGTTTAGGCTAAACCTAGTATCTGAAGGGGATCGTAGGCAGAAAACAAAAAAAACCTAACAACGATAACCTTAAACTAGCAAGAATCTATAACTATGCAGTTATACGAAATATGGAGGAAGACAATATACATACCCTTGTAGACCGAAAAGCGGGGATTACGCTCCCACACAAGCGTTGTTGATGAAGCCGACGTAGACGACCTCGAGGTCGTGAAGACGATCACCTCCAAGCATCCCAAGCGTGGTGCCTTGCAGGGGGTCACAGGCGTACGATGAAGAAGACGACCTCCGATCCAGCCGAGCAGCGGAAGTAGAAGACTTGAACCGAAGACCAGCAGCACGGCGGTGTGCGTATGGTGGAGAAAACCTTAACCTCGGCGCAACCCCAATTGCGGAGTCATGTTCAAAGGAGAGAGAGAGAGAATTTGGTGTGTCTTCGGAGGCATGGGGGCACCCCTATTTAACGGCAGAGGAGGGCTGCCACCCTCGGTGGCTAAGTCATGTGGGACCAAACCCCACATGGTGCGTCGCACCAAGGGCAGCTGCCGGCCCTGGTGGGCCCCATTTGCCCACTAGGGCCAGCCGACCCCTCCTCCCCTTTGGGGTTCGGTTCCCCCCCCCCCCCATAAGGGCCTCTCTTCCGAAGTTTGGCCCATTTAGTGTAGAGCTGTACAAAAATCCAAAAATAAATAAATAAAAATGTATTTAACTATTAATTACATTAATTAATATTAAACACAATTTATACAATTTATTCCGGCTCTGAAAACTATTTCGTCGCCCTCCGATCTTCTATTTTCTCTTCTGTGTTCAATCTATTTTAAGCGTCACTCCCCTTAAGCTTGATACCCTGCGGTTCGAGAATACTCCAGATATGATCGAGATTCGTTCTCCGATCAATGACTAACAGTGGGGCTGTGGATACCCATATTAGCCCCTGTGCATTACGAATAACTTTGTAGTTCGAACCTTAGACGTTAAGTTTTAAATCTTTTGCCAGGCGATACTTAGTTTGTCCGAGACTCGATCTCGTTACCGACAAAACTTACTCTCTGTGATTACATCCCGGCCTGTCCTGCTGCAACTCATTAGATCTCACCGAGTGGCCCGAGTACATCTGCTATGTGGCATTGTGCAAATCCCGCTTGATGCGCCTACATACTCCCTCCTACCGAGAGGACACTTTCTGTCACACTTATAAGATATGAGTTTGATGCAATCAAATATCTTTAGACAGCGAGGAGTTATCTCACGCGAAGGCGTAGACTATGCCTCAATTTGGTAGTCTACGTCATTCTCCCAAAATGACTCCATGTTGTTGCGATGTAAACGCGTCACACGAACACGTCCTCGTGTACCCGCGGTGCCGGGGGAGATACTCCGCAACTCGCCCCGCGGGAGGCCGGGTCTCAGCGCGATACGCAAGACAGAGACTCGGCGCTTTTGAAAACCAGACGCCCCAGCCCCTCGGGAGGGACCCCGTCGGAGGGAGCCGGCGACGATTGGCTGAACTTGGCCGGTTTGACCGCTCCAAGCTCGGTTGTCGATATTCGTCGAAATCTAGTTGAAGTCGCCGAACAACGGAAGCATAAACAAGGGTTTGAGGGTAAAAAGTAGAGGTTGTATTGATTTGTCGATTGTTTGCTTAATTTCAATCGGCCGTCACCTCCTACATATATAGTGAGGCGGCTGGACTTCCCGTACAAGTTTTGGACTTCTACAAGGATTACAATTCATGAATTAAGTCGGTTTCTATCTCTAAACTAGGTAAGAGTCTCGGTCGGCTTCGTACTGGACTTGAACTCCAAGCGTCCATCTTCGGCTCCCTTTGGAAAGTCACCTTTTTGCCCTTCCGTGTTGACCTTGAACTCATCCTGGCTCCACCGACTCCTTTTCTGGGCTGGGCAAGCATTAAATTCTCCTCGCGTCTGGCTTCTCCGATGCAGTCCTCTAGAATCTTCAAGAATCCTCAAGTCTAGCCTGCGCCGGGTCCTTTAAACCGGGTTCTGTCAAAACCGGGTTCTGTCAAAACCGGGTCCTGTTAAAACCGGGTTCTGTCAAGCCAGGTTCTGGACACGCCGGGTCCCCTTTGAGTTATTCCGAGTAAACACTCGAACCTTTGATCCGGGTTGTCACAGAAACGACTCCTGGCCTGAGGACTCCCGAACCTGGTACTTGCCAAAAACGAGTGCTAACACATGCCCCCCTGTTTTCTAGTAGAGCTTGCGTACTAGAAAATATACAATGTAGAAGATTTGATCTAAGGGCGATGCTTAAGCTCATCGGCCATATGTGTAGCTTCATGCAGTTTGCCACACACTTGGATGGAATTTCTTCAGGTATTTCCCATTGATAGCTCGAGGCAACATGCTGCCTTCCAACGTTTCCACCAAATATGAGTTGCCGGGTACAATCCTTGTGATTCGCAGTGGTCCTTCCCAACTCGGCGACCATTTGCCGAATTTCCGGCTCTTAGAACCAATTGGCAGTATAACTTTCCAGACCAAGTCGCCGATTTGAAAATCTTTAATCCGGACTCTCTTGTTGTAAGCTCTTGCCACCCGCAACTTCTCCTTCTCTATGTCCTTCAGTGCCTTGATACGTTTGTCGGCCATTTCATCAATGTTGTCCATCATCAAATTGTGATAATCCTCAGCCGACAAACTGTTCTGCTTAGCGAACCTCAAAGCAGCCAGATTTACCTCTACTGGTAGAACGGCTTCTTGTCCATACACTAACTCGAAAGGAGTTACCTTGGTTGCACCATGCCTTGAGATCCTGTGAGCCCACAATGCCTCGGACAGTACCTCATGCCACCTCCTTGGGTAGTCCTGTACCTTCTTTTTGATCAACCTAACCAGAATCTTGTTGCTTGATTCGGCTTGTCCATTGGCTTGAGCATAATATGGAGATGAACTGAGCATCTTGATCCCAAGTGATTCGGCAAACTGTTTCACCTCTTTAGCCATGAAGGAGGTGCCTTGATCTGTAGTGAGAGTCTGTGGAATACCGAATCTGTGAACAATATGCTCAGTAATAAATTGAATTACCTCTCTGTGGGTCATATTCCGGAGAGGTACTGCTTCGGACCACTTGGTAAAATAATCAGTGGCAACCAGCACGAACCGATGCCCTTTGGATGAAGCCGGGTTAATCATGCCAATGAAATCCAATGCCCACCCCCTAAAAGGCCACGGTTTTATTATTGGGTTAAGAAGTGAAGCCGGTGCTAGCTGGATATCCCCGAATTTCTGACACGCTTCACATCCCTTGTAGTACCGGAAGCAGTCATTGATCATCGTCGGCCAATAGAACCCGGCTCGCCTGAGCATCCACTTCATCTTATGAGCCGACTGATGTGTCCCGCATAATCCATCATGGACTTCTCCCATGGCAACTCGGGATTGATCCTCATCCAAGCACTTGAGAAGAAGACCATCAGCTGTTCGGCGATATAACTCGTCACCTATCAGGATATACTTAAAAGCAAGCCGCCGAATAGCCCTCTCGGCTCTCTGACTCGGATCTCTCAAATAATTAATAATGGGTGTCCTCCAATCAGCTGACCGAGTCTCGCCAAGTTCTTCTGGAAACGAATTAGATAACTCGGCTTTCCTTCCATCGCCCGAGTTTAATGACTCGCCTTTTCCTTCAGCTGCCGAGTTTGATGACTCGGCTCCTCCTCCAGTTTCTGAGTTATCGACAACAGCTAGCATCGGCTTCTCTGCCATGAAAAATACTCCTCTGCTGACATGATAACCTGATGCTTGCTGTGCCAAATCATTGGCGAGCCAATTGTCCTGCCTGGAGACATGAGATATGGAAAAATAGTCCAAAGTTGATATAATATCCAGGCACCTGTCGAGGTATGTGTTGAGTGATCCATTGTTACACTGGAAGACCTTAGCCACTTGCTGGACTATAAGTAGTGAATCACCATATGCCTCGACATGAGTTACCCCTGCATCTTTCAAAATGTCTAACCCGAATAGAAGAGCTTCATATTCGGCTTCATTGTTAGTGCAAAAATAATCGAGACGACAGGAGGCTTCAAAGACAGTACCGTGGGGTGATATGCACACAATGCCGACTCCTTGTCCACCACTACAAACTGAGCCGTCAAAATAGAGTTTCCACGGTACAGCCGACACAATATTTAAGTCGGCTTCTTGCTCTAGGTCAACCCGATGCTCGACGATGAAGTCGGCTACAATCTGGCCTTTTATAGACTTGAGAGGTTCATAAGCCAAATCATATTCAATCAATCCATATGCCCACTTGCCGATTCGTCCGCTGAGAATCGGCCTATGTATCATGTGCTTAATGACATCGGTTTGACTAAAAACTTTGCACTCACCAGATAAAAGATAATGGCGCAACTTGGTGCAAGCAAAATAAAGAGATAGGCACAACCTTTCTACAAAGCTGTACCTGGACTCGGCATCTAGCAGTCGTCGACTCAGATATGTAATGACATACTCCTGTCCTTCGGCTTCTTGAGTTAAGGCGGCTCCAATCACCCTTTCCTCAGCTGCAATGTAAAGCCGAAACGGTAGACCACGAGTCGGCTTCCTCAAAACTGGAGGTTTAGACAAACAGGCCTTTATTCTATCGAATGCCTCTTGCTGTCTTGTCCCCCAGGTGAACTCGTCATCATTCTTAAGCCGAAGGATCTGTGTGAATGCATCAACTTTCCCTGACAAGTTAGTAATAAATCTTCTCAAATAATTTACCTTGCCTAGGAACTTCTGCATGTCCTTTTTACAAGTCGGCGCCTGCACTTTCTGGATAGCTTCAATCTTGGCCGGGTCAATCTCTATGCCGGCTTCATGTATGACGAAACCGAGGAACTTTCCAGCCGATACGCCAAAGGCACACTTCAAAGGATTCATCTTGAGCCCGTACTTCCTCATCCTCTCAAACGCAAGACGTAAGTCGGCCAAATGATTTGACTCACCGTCCGACTTGACAACTACGTCATCAATGTACACCTCCAGCACGACTCCAAGAAGATCATGAAATATTAAGTTCATCGCTCTTTGATATGTGGCACCAGCATTCTTCAACCCAAAGGTCATCACTGTCCACTCAAATAAACCAACGAACCCGGGGCAGCGAAATGCTGTCTTAGCCGAGTCCTCTTCGGCCATGAATATTTGATTGTACCCCGCATTTCCGTCTAGAAAGCTGATGACTTTGTGTCCAGAGGCATCATTGATAAGCATATCGGCTATTGGCATGGGATATTCATCCTTGGGCGTAGCTCGATTTAAATCTCTGAAATCTATGCATGCCCTGATCTTACCAGATCCCTTCTTCTCAACCGGTACAATGTTGGAAATCCACTCAGCATACTTGCAAGGCCGGATGAAGTTGGCTTTCAGGAGCCGGCCAATTTCTTCCTTGATCCGGTCATATATTGCCGGGTTGAATTTACGAGCCGGCTGTTTATACGGCCTGAAGCCGGCTTTTATTGGTAACCGATGCTCGACGAGCTCTCGGCTTAACCCAGGCATCTCGTGATATTCCCAAGCAAAGCAGTCTACATACTCCTTGACTAGCGCGATTAGCTCGGATTTGTAATCGGCTTCTAGCTTTTGACTTACAAATGTCGGCCTAGGAATAGTGCCATCCCCAATATCCACCTCTTCGAGTGGGTCGGCCGATGTGAAACCTTGCCCCAACTTATCCATGTCGTCTGGTTCTTCAATCGCTTCACACATATCGTTCCTTTCAGCCCGATACTTGTCCAGACGCTTCTGCAGCCACTCATTATTGTTGGGATCCATTTACTTGAGATGTAGCCGATTGCTTCCAACCGGCTTTAAAGATACTGGCACGAATCCGTCCCTGGTAGCACTCAGGAAATCGAACCCAGATAGATCACGTCCCGAAAGACATGTGGCATTGGAGTGCTGCCAATCAGCAATGGACTCGGCTAATGCAATACATGCCGAGTTATCAGCATGAACGACTTCAATCTCGTCATCGATCCATTGTACGAGTTGTTGGTGCATGGTGGATGGCACACATTGATTTGCATGGAGCCAATCTCGTCCAAGTAGCACATTGTAATTTCCCTGCACCTCAGCAACAAAGAACACGGTGGCCAAAGTCTTACTTCCCACGGTCAGCTCCAGACTAATGACTCCTTTGGCCTCAATTCCTTCTCCTCCTTCGAACCCGTTAAGCACCATGTTCGTCTTCATAAGATCTGCATCCTCTAGTTGTAATTTCTTGAAGACAGAATACGGCATTAAATTCACCACAGCGCCTCCATCCACCATCATCCTGGTAACCGGGTTTCCATTGATGTGTCCTCTGACGTACAAAGGTTTCAGGTGCTTCACCGGTTCCTCAGGTTTTGTGAAAATGGCATTCTTGGGTCCAAAGTTGATTTGCGCTACCTCGGCTTCTTCTTCTACAGCACGGAACTCGGCAGGCAAATAATATACCATGTTAATATCCATACTTACCCGAGTTGGCGTACTTTCGTAGTCGAGTAATTCTTCATCTGCCGGGTCTTCCAGATTGTCCGCTGCCAAGTCATCTGCCGTGTATTCATCTGTCGAATTATCTGCCGACTCCTCGTTCGTCGATTCCTCCGACTCGCCCTTTGCCGACTCCTCCCCTGCTTCCAAGTCCGCTGCCTCGACTTCATCTGCCCATGATGCATAAGTAGTGGCCGGTACAGGAGTCAATTCTATTTCCTTGCTCACAACAGGACTCGGCGCAATCACCAAAGGAGTCGTTACAGGAGTCGGCTTTGGTACCCATAGATGAGCCGACACCATAGGTTTTTCAGCGTTGAACTTGGCATCTCTGGCTTGCTCAGTATCCTTCTCTGTCATCTCCCGGTTCCTTGCCCTCTGCAGCTTCCGCTTCTGTGTCTTCGTTATACCCTGCGGACACCACTTTGGCTGTGTATATTTCGGGTCCCGGGGTCTGGCTACCGTATTTTGACTGGACCCGGCTTCATGGTTAGTAGATACTGTTTTAGGCACGATAGCAAGTATCGGCTTATCATTTATAGGTTCTGCAACCGGGTCCTTCAACTTCAGCACATGGGTCCCAATGACCAATGACTTCTCTGGAACCAATCTCTTCTCCTTGTAGGTGGCCTTGGCTCCTTGCTCCTTGACTCGCCAGTGGGAGGATTCACCGGGATACACGAGTCGGCTCTGCATTGTTTGCCGAATTACTTGATGCTTGTACTCCCCGGCCGACTCCTGGTATTGGCGACTTCCCTCAATAGATGGTGACCTCGGTCGCTTCCCATATTGCCGAGTCACCTTAGACCCGGCTTGGCGCACGTACTTGTTCAGTAACATATCGAAAGTCGGCTTAACCCTCCTTGGCTTATACTCAACTTGATTTGTCTTCCATTTGCCGACTTCCGGGTTCTTGGGCTTCACGAACCGAGGTTGCCCCCCGAACTCTGGATTCCGGTCCCTGGGTTCTTTCGCTTGTGGTTGTTGCCCCCCGAGTGTGGAGTTCTTGACAGTAATCTTGATAACCTCCTTTCCGTCGGGTTGCCGGATCAACATGACTTCTCTCCTGGCTTCCTTGACGCCGGCTTCTTTCCTGGGCTCACCAATAACCACATTAGCCTTATTAGCGGCTTCGGCCGCTTCTGGCCGAAGAAGTACCTTCTTTCCCTCGAGATCAAGCACGTTCATTGGGAACGGCTGTGTATCAATGGCCATGCCAACAAAACTTAATCGTCCATCATTGAGGGCCGATTGAATCTGTCGACGAAAGACATTGCAATCATTAGTAGCATGAGAGAAAGAATTGTGATACTTGCAATACGCACGCCTCCTTAATTCATCAGGTGACGGCATGACATGATTAACTCGGATCACTTTGTCTTTTAACAAGGCATCAAATATCCTGTCACATTTGCCTACGTCAAAAGTACATTTAACTTCATCATCCCGATTCTTACGAATCGGTTTTAAGTCATCACACATATAGGGTTTGGCCTTGCTCGGCCAAACAAACTCGGCTATGTAAACATCGGCTTCATCACCGGAGTCGGCATCATATTCGATAGCGTTAAGCCGACTCCTGCTCATCCGATGCGAGTCTTTGGAATCGTTGACTCGGCTTTCATGAGCCAAAGCTTTCTCCTGAACCTGACCGACAGAAGAGAACTCGTGTCCTTCTAGCTTCTCCCTCAGATACGTTCTCAACCCGTTAAAAACTAAGTCGGCCATATCTCTCTCGGTTATTGCCAAGCTATAACATCGGTTTCTAGTATTTCTAAACCTCTTGATATAATCGGATACCGATTCATCATGTTTCTGTTTAACCGATGTAAGATGGGACAATTTTAACTCGACTTCACCAGCATAGAAGTGCTCGTGAAACTTTCGCTCCAAATGAAACCAAGTGTGTATAGAGTTAGGGGCTAAAGCTGAATACCAAGAAAAAGCAACCCCAGTCAACGATAACGAGAACAAACGAACTTTGATGTGATCATGATTAGCTTCGCCTAATTGAGCCAAGTATTGACTAATGTGTTCCCATGTTGATTTGTTATCCACCCCATTGAATTTAGAGAACTCGGGAACTCTATAGCCAGGTGGGTAAGGTTGCAAATCGAAATACTCGGGATAAGGTTTAACGTAGGTTCTATGTTTTGGCATAATCCCGAGTCTATCATAAGCTATCTGATCTAACCTTTTCTGGAACTCGACCAGCAAATCGTCCCTACTGGCCGATTGACTTGGCACAAGAGCAGAATTGGTCACAGGGCCGGGTTGTATCCAAGGAGCCGAATTTGAATTCGGCATTGACTCGCGTCCAGGAAATTGCACCGCTGGTCCCGTCTGATTTGCCGGGTAGGGTAAACTTCGGATTGGAGTCGGACAGGGTAATGCATTGACAACCCGACTTTCCTTGTTTGGGCTCATCGGTTGGGCGTCCGATGTTTGGCCGTGGATGGTGTTTTTCTTAGCAGCATCAAGTTCCATGACAGCATTATAAACAGTATTTGTACCTTGTGAAACATGGAATTGAATTTCAGCTAATTGCTCAGAAGTAAAGACACTGTTACTTACAACGGGTGTGTCGATGTTGATGTTTAGAGGAACATATTCCGGCTCCTTGATCGGCGCAGTTGCACCTTGCCGATCTAGCTTAAAGCTGGCCAAGTATAACTCCTCGTCTTCCTGTTCCCGCTTGAGTCGCAGCGCCTCGAACTCCTCGCTCCTCTTCTTTTTCCACTCATCCAGACCTTGGCGTTGCGCCTCCGACAAGTCCTTGAGAGTAGGCTTGATGATGTTGTCGGTGGTGATGCCGGACAGATCTGTAGCCTTGGAACCGGACATGGCTATCCGATTTCAGGTTTAGAGATTATCCCCAGCGGAGTCGCCAAAAAGTGTGTTGCGATGTAAACGCGTCACACGAACACGTCCTCGTGTACCCGCGGTGCCGGGGGAGATACTCCGCAACTCGCCCCGCGGGAGGCCGGGTCTCAGCGCGATACGCAAGACAGAGACTCGGCGCTTTTGAAAACCAGACGTCCCAGCCCCTCGGGAGGGACCCCGTCGGAGGGAGCCGGCGACGATTGGCTGAACTTGGCCGGTTTGACCGCTCCAAGCTCGGTTGTCGATATTCGTCGAAATCTAGTTGAAGTCGCCGAACAACGGAAGCATAAACAAGGGTTTGAGGGTAAAAAGTAGAGGTTGTATTGATTTGTCGATTGTTTGCTTAATTTCAATCGGCCGTCACCTCCTACATATATAGTGAGGCGGCTGGACTTCCCGTACAAGTTTTGGACTTCTACAAGGATTACAATTCATGAATTAAGTCGGTTTCTATCTCTAAACTAGGTAAGAGTCTCGGTCGGCTTCGTACTGGACTTGAACTCCAAGCGTCCATCTTCGGCTCCCTTTGGAAAGTCACCTTTTTGCCCTTCCGTGTTGACCTTGAACTCATCCTGGCTCCACCGACTCCTTTTCTGGGCTGGGCAAGCATTAAATTCTCCTCGCGTCTGGCTTCTCCGATGCAGTCCTCTAGAATCTTCAAGAATCCTCAAGTCTAGCCTGCGCCGGGTCCTTTAAACCGGGTTCTGTCAAAACCGGGTTCTGTCAAAACCGGGTCCTGTTAAAACCGGGTTCTGTCAAGCCAGGTTCTGGACACGCCGGGTCCCCTTTGAGTTATTCCGAGTAAACACTCGAACCTTTGATCCGGGTTGTCACAGAAACGACTCCTGGCCTGAGGACTCCCGAACCTGGTACTTGCCAAAAACGAGTGCTAACAATTGTCAACTAACATCAATGTCACATGATCGGGAAACCTCGATCATCAATTGCACAATGAACTAGTTAAATAGAGGCTACTAGGGACCTGGTTGTTTACATACCACATGTGTACTAATGTTTCCGCTTAATACAGTTATAGCATGGTATAAAACGTATTATGAACAATCGAGATATGACAAATAAAATATCTTTATTAATTGCCTCTAGGGCATATCTCCTTCAGTCTACCACTTGCACTAGAGTACAATTTAATCTAGTTTACAACTTGGTAAAAGCTTAACACCTAAAGCATTTAGGTGTTCTTCATGCTTGTCTCGTGGAAGATGTTTCGTCAACGGATCTGCAACATTCAGGTCCATGTGTATTTTGCAAATCTTTACATCGCCTTCCTTGACGTACTGCCGTATGACATGGAAGCGTCGGAGAATATGTTTGGCGGTGGAGTGAGACCTTGGTTCCTTCACGTTGGCAATAACACCTGTGTTGTCGCAGTAGATAATCACAGGGTCTCGCGCACTTGGGAACACTCCAAGCTCGATGACGAACTTCCTCAGCCAAACAGCTTCATTCGTGGCAGCAATGTACTCCGATTCCATTGTAGATTGGGCTACTATGGGTTGCTTCCCACTTCTCCAGCTCACAGCGCCTCCGTTCACCTTAAACACATAACCTGTTTGCGATTTCGAGTCATCTGGATCTGTGCAGAAACTTGCATCAACGTAACCCGTTACGCCAAGTTCCTCTCCACAACCTCCATAAACAAGAAACATGTCCTTGGTATACTTAAGATACTTCAGTATGTTCTTAACAGCTGTCCAATGATCCTTGCCAGGATTACTTTGGAATCGACTCGTCAAACTAAGAGCCAATGCTACATCGGGTCGAGTACTTAACATGGCATACATGATCGATCCTATAGCCGAAGCATAGGGATGTTTAGCCATTTCGGCTTTATCATGCGCCGTCACTGGACACTGAGACTTGCTCAATAGCCTACCCTTGACAATCGGCATAGACCCTTTCTTTGCCAAATGCATACCGAACTTTTTCAGTACCTTGTCAAGATTGACATAACGCTAGTAGGCGCCTGGGTCTATCACGATAGATCTTAATGCCTAATACGTATGCAGCTTCTCCTAAGTCCTTCATAAAAAATTTACTGTTTAAATATTCCTTCACGCTTTTCAGAAGTTCCACATTATCCCCAATTAGTAATATATCATCCACATATAGTACTAGGAATGCAACTGAGCTCCCACTCATTTTCTTATAAATGCAGGTCTCTTCCGCATTTTGGACAAATCCAAAACCTTTGATCACCTCATCAAAGCGAAGATTCCAGCTCCGAGATGCTTGCTTCAGTCCATAAATGGAACGCTGAAGCTTGCATACCTTGCCAGCATTCTCTGGACTGACAAAACCTTCAGGTTGTACCATATACAACTCTTCCTCAATGTTGCCATTTAGGAACGCTGTTTTGACATCCATCTGCCATATCTCATAATCATGATATGCAACAGTTGCTAGCAAAACCCGAATAGACTTTAGCATCGCTACCGGTGAAAACGTTTCATCGTAGTCAATTCCATGAACTTGTCGGAAACCTTTTGCGACAAGCCGAGCTTTATAGACGGTCACATTACCGTCAGCATCAGTCTTCTTCTTAAAGATCCATTTATTCTCGACGGCCTTGCGCCCTTCGGGAATCTCCACCAAAGTCCATACTTTGTTGTCATACATGGATCCTATTTCGGATTTCATGGCTTCAAGCCATTTCTCGGACTCAGGTCCTTCCATTGCCTCTTTGTAGTTCGTAGGTTCGTCTTGTTCAACTAACATGACGGTGCAAACAAGATTACCGTACCACTCAGGAGGTGTACGGGTTCTTCCAGACCTACGAGGTACAATAGCCTCCTCGACATTTTCTCCCACTCCATCTGATATGGAGGACGGTTCCGCAACATCTTCCGTTGCACCCACTAGAAGATATATCGCCATCTACCACGGCTCGGATTCGTGGTAGAAAGGCCATTTTTCGTGGCTAAAGGTTTTCATCAACGAGGAGGGTACCGTGGCGGATGCAGCGTGGCTGATGCATTAACCATGGCGGCGGGATTTCGTGGTAGATGGTACTACCATATCAACCACGTACAGGTTGCCGTGGTAAAAGAATCTAACGGGCACGTGGCAAACGATGTTATGTCTTCTGCCACGGTTCTGCCACGGGGTAGAAACCGTGGCAGATGTCCGGCCCACACAAGGCCTGCTTCCGCTAGGTGGGCCGGCCTGTTAAGTAAGGCGGGCCGGCCTGCTAAGGTAAGACGGGCCGGCTTGTTAAGGTAAATGGGCCGGCCTGTTAAGCGGCATGCTTTCCTTTCGTGGGCAGCCTGCTACAGTTCCATGGGCCGGTCTCATCGCGGACGCGGGCCGGACCAGTTAGCACAGTAGGCTTTCCTCTTAAAACCAATTGGGCTGGCTCGTAAAAATGTGGGCCGGCCTTTTAGGAATAGGCGGCTAGCCCGTAAAACAATGTTATGCTAACAAAGCCCATTACTGTTTCGAGGCTCGAGCGTTACTGTTCAACAATATTCGGCCACAAATACCAGGCCAAATTATAACACGCACATCAAGCTAAATTACAGGTAGCACAGATGCCAAATTATGTTAAATAATACAACAAACTCTAAGCTAAGTAATCAAATGGTACATCAAACAGGAAAAATATACTAATTAGTACAGACCTCAAAATTTTGAAAAGTTCCATCCCAGAGTGCAACTCGAATGATATACAACAGAATAGGTTATCAAACACGCTTTCTTTTTAGAGCTTGCCTCGAGGCACATGTGACCTGTGGCTTACCATGAGAGCTGCTGATGATATTATTAAGTAGACGGTCAGTCAAGGCTTGCTGATTTTTTAGTTCCTGAATGCCAGTGATCATTGCATCTCTACGGTGTCGAATTATATCAGACCTATTTTGGCATGCAGCCACAACATCTCTTCGTGCTGGAAAAGTTGACAAGAAACGATGCGAGCAATAACGACTGTCACCGCTGCTGTGTGAATAGACCTCTGTACGTACTAGATTCAGGGGCCCTTCCTTTTCCCTTCATATCTATATTTGCTGGCTGAAATAAAGACAAAACAAGTTACAATAGCATAAAGGAGGAAGACAGCACCTTGCTCATTGTCAATGAATTCAGAAAAGAGTAGTTCGCCTGGTAAAACAAGCACTAAATTAGAGAGAATGGTACATACAAATTAGACACAGAAGAGTGTGGAAAGCATTACGTAAACTGACAGATCAATTCAAAAAGTTATCCTAAATGTATTTGAGTGAATTATGCTACAAGTTAAATTGCTATTAAAACTAGAAACCATCGTGATGTTAAGCGGCCAGATCATGTGACCAATATACCGAGCAAATATAACGGTCAGGGGAAGTTCACAAAAGTTTGTTATGATCATTGTGTATGCATTATATTAAATACTAGTGAATAACTGATGATGAGCCAACTAAGATAGAGGCTGAGGAACAACCAATTCAATTAACCAAATGGCACGCAAACTAGGGACTTACAGTAGCTTCATGTTGAGTCTCACTGTGGCTCGTATTGTTGTCTAGACATTGGTTGAACACGTCAACTGCATCCAGTACTTGGGTAGACGCCCGGTGTACTTGATTGTTTCTCCTCTGCATAAATGTAAGGCCAGTTGTAAAAATGAACAGGTTCCAATATGATAAAAGTCTGCATGCAGCAATACGAAAACAACAGGAACATACAAGATTATCAGGGTGATTCCCTCTATCATTCTGGTTGATCAGTGCGAAAGCTCCATGCGAAATACCTGCAGCAGTTGTGTATTCCACGATAGCAGAAAGATATCAGAGAAGAAATAATAGTTAGTGCCGTAGCATAGTGAGTAGCGTAACGAGTTCGTTTTGTAGAAGTTGCGGACATCAGCTAGAGCATGTAATATGTCGAAATGTAGTGTAGATACACATATACAGTTCACTGCTACAAGATTGAGCTGCTATCCTCACTAGTAGAAAATAGGGCTTCGGTTTTGCCCTTTTGTCCCGGAACAATAAAGAACCGCGATCAAAGGGGGCATTTTTGGTCCCGGTTCTATTTGGACCTTTGGTCCCGGTTCGTGGCTGGAACCGGGACCAAAGGGTTAGCACATGCGGCTGGCGTCTGCCGCAGCCGTGGGACCCCTGGCAGGGAGCCTTTGGTCCCGGTTTGTGGCTGGAACCGGGACCAAAGGTCTTCCCTGCACATATATCATCTTCCACCCGAGGCCACCACCATTTTGAGCTCGAGTTCATCACTCATTTCTCCTCCATTTCCTCTCCCTCACTCAAGTTAATCCCCATTTTTTTGCAACACTTGTGAGGATTGAAGGCACCCATCTATTCAAGAGTTAGCAACATCATCCTTTCCTCCGAAGTTGCAACTTTAGCTCATTTCATTGCTAGTTTCGCTCATTTCATTTTTTATAGTGCTAGCTAGGTGTTTGATGAAATGCCTAAGTTAGAGAGTTTATTTTTTGTATGCATTTTGATCTCAAATTAATTTATTATTTGTGGATTTTAGTGTCGTCCCGTCCTCACCGCCGTCGATAGCCCGCGTCGTCCCGTCACCGGCACCACCTCGGTTAGCCTTTTTTCCTTATCTTTTATTTTAAGAAAAATTACTTGTATGATTTAAAAGCATATTTATTTTTTGTATAATTTTCTTATGTTTTTTTATATGTATAGTGTCATGGTTTTGATATCTGCCCCCGTCGGCCCTCGTCCGGTCTATGATTCGGATGTGGTATATTTTCATAACTATTTGTTTCATTTCGTTTTTATAACAACTATACCTACCAACTTGACATAGACGCTTTTATCTAGGAGGTAGTTGAACCGGAAATTCCAACCGACCCTATTGTCGAGTTTTTTGTAAAAGAAAACAATGATTTGAAAGCAAAATTGAAAAAAAGTGAAGATCTTCGTCTCCAATGCCTAGAAGAGAAGATGAAATTGGAGTTCAAGCTTGCCGACATCATCGATGAACACGAGTTCAAGCTTGCCGACGTCGTCGATGCTCACGAGATCAAGATGGATGCAATGCGCTTGAAGATTAAAAAGATTAGAAAATATGCCATTAGTCAAGAGGCTTGGTATCATTATGCTGTTGGTTCAGTAATTACCTTAGTTGCGATTTTGATCGCATTTGTTGTTGGATTTAAATTTATTTAGATAGTTGTATGTTAGTTTCAATTAATGTATGTTTTATGAGAACTATGTATTACATTTACTTTACTTTGGTTTTAACGTGATGAACTTATATTAATTAATTTGGTCACTATTATATATTCATGATGTAGTGCAATGGTTTTTGATATATTTATATAATGCAGATGAGCCGGCAATGGATGTACAGTGACCGACGATGTCCCGACTATATTAATGGCATGCATCACTACCGGAAAATCTATCATTGCCGTGTAGTCGGCTCTTTGCCGTGTGTATCATATTTTGCGGAACACGGCAAAGACAGACTTTGCCTTGCCGACCAGAAATACACACGGCAAAGTTTCGATGCACGGTATCATCCACGCAAACACACGACAAAGAAATACACACGGCAAAGATAAGTAAAAACGCACGGCAAAGAAATACACACGGCAAAGACAAAGCAAAACACACGGCAAAGGTAGGTGCACGGCAAAGAAAATGGAGCCAAACGGAAACGCAAATGGTGTGGTCACATCAGCTCTTTGAAGTGTGTTTGCACACGGCGCACGGCGAAGACCAATTTTTTTTTTCAACTTTAATTTATCTACTTGTAACAACAGTATGACTATTCATGTGGTATAGTTTGTGATAAATTGTCCATATTTTACACATGAGTGTGTCTTGATAAGGCAAACAATGTTGCCAAAAATAGTTTTCAAAATATTTTTCGTAAATATTATTTTCTATTTTTTAAGTGTCAAAAATGACATTTTATGCGAAATAAATACACAAAATATGGTGCAAAATGGCACCCATCTAAATTTCACACAAAGTAGACCATATTCTATGGACAATCCAGAAATATTAGGAATTTTCTCTGTTTCTACCTAATTTCTCCCATTTAAATGACTTTATACCGATCTTCCGAAATTAATTCAAATTTGAACTACAAGTGTGTTATAGTTTGCTCTGAAATTTTTTCAAAAATTATTTTAAGCTACATAAGTAGTGATTATGTCATAGAACCGTCGATGGTTTTGAAAATTTTGACCCCTTTCGACGAATAGCCATGGTGGCCATTTTGACATTTTTTCAAAAAAATCAAATAAAGTGATAAATTGCTCAAAAAATGAAATCCTTTGGCATGGAGCCCTTTTATGCGTAGTAGTTGATATAAAAAATAATAATCTCGAGTTTTGACGAAAAATTTAAAAGAATGTTTCACAAAAAGTCTATCGTCTATAAACATGTATAGGTTTCAAAGCAAACGACCAAGATATGACCATTTCCATAGCATAGTTTGTGATAAAGTCCCCATATTTGGCACATATGTGTGCTTTGGTGTGGGCAACAATGTTGCCGAACTGATTTTTTTCAAATTATTTGTATAAATATCATTTTGAATTTACTAAGTGCCGAAAATGACTTTTGTTGTGAAGCAAGTACAAAAAATATGGTGCAAAATGGCACCCATCTAAATTTCACGCAAAGTAGACCATATTCTATGGACAATCCAGAAATATTAGGAATTTTCACTGTTTGTAACTAATTTCGCCTATTTAAATGACTTTATGCCGATTTTCCGAAAGTAATTCAAATTTGAACTACAAGTGTGTTATAGTTTGCTCTGAAATTTTAAAAAAAATATATTTTAAGCTACATAAGTAGTGATTATGTCATAGAACCGTCGATGGTTTTGAAAAATTTGACCCCTTTCGACGAATAGCCATGGTGGCCATTTTGACCCTTTTTTCAAAAAAATCAAATAAAGTGATAAATTGCTCAAAAAATGAAATCCTTTGGCATGGAGTCCTCTTATGTATAGTAGTTTATATAAAAAATAATAAACTTGAGTTTTGAAAAAACAAATAAAAGAATGTTTCACAAAAAGGTCTATCGTCTATAAACATGTATAGGTTTCAAATCAAACGACCAAGATATGACCATTTCTATAGCATAGTTTGTGATAAAGTCCCCATATTTGGCACATATGTGTGCATTGGTATGGGCAACAATGTTGCCGAACTGATTTTTTTCAAATTATTTGTATAAATATCATTTTGCATTTACTAAGTGCCGAAAATGACTTTTGTTGTGAAGCAATTACAAAAAATATGGTGCAAAATGGCACCCATCTATATTTCACGCAAAGTAGACCATATTCTATGGACAATCCAGAAATATTAGGAATTTTCTCTGTTTCTAACTAATTTCGCCTATTTAAATGACTTTATGCCGATTTTCCGAAAATAATTCAAATTTGAACTACAAATGTGTTATAGTTTGCTCTGAAATTTTTTAAAAAATAATTTTAAGCTACATAAGTAGTGATTATGTCATAGAACCGTCGATGGTTTTGCAAAATTTGACACCTTTCGACGAATAGCCATGGTGGCCATTTTGACCCTTTTTCAAAAAAATCAAATAAAGTGATAAATTGCTCAAAAAATGAAATCCTTTGGCATGGAGGCCTTTTATGTGTAGTAGTTGATATAAAAAATAATAAACTTGAGTTTCGAAAAAACAAATAAAAGAATGTTTCACAAAAAGGTCTATCGTCTATAAACATGTATAGGTTTCAAGTCAAACGACCAAGATATGACCATTTCTATAGCATAGTTTGTGATAAAGTCCCCATATTTGGCACATATGTGTGCTTTGGTATGGGCAACAATGTTGCCGAACTGATTTTTTTTCAAATTATTTGTATAAATATCATTTTGCATTTACTAAGTGCCGAAAATGACTTTTGTTGTGAAGCAAGTACAAAAAATATGGTGCAAAATGGCACCCATCTAAATTTCACGCAAAGTAGACCATATTCTATGGACAATCCAGAAATATTAGGAATTTTCTCTGTTTCTAACTAATTTCGCCTATTTAAATGACTTTATGCCGATTTTCCGAAAGTAATTCAAATTTGAACTACAAGTGTGTTATAGTTTGCTCTGAATTTTTTTAAAAAATAATGTTAAGCTACATAAGTAGTGATTATGTCATAGAACCGTCGATGGTTTTGAAAAATTTGACCCCTTTCGACGAATAGCCATGGTGGCCATTTTGACCCTTTTTTCAAAAAAATCAAATAAAGTGATAAATTGCTCAAAAAATGAAGTCCTTTGGCATGGAGGCCTTTTATGTGTAGTAGTTGATATAAAAAATAATAAACTTGAGTACACAAGAATTATTCTATACAATAGTCACTACTACATAATCAAAACAAATAAGAAAAGAAAAAAGAAAAAGAAAAAACCAAAAATATCTTTCCCGTGTGGCTGCACACGGCAAAGAACTATGGCTTCTAATTGGCCAGCAGGAGTTTCATGTGGATCGTGCCTCTTAGCCGTGGGATGATTGAGCCTGCACGATCCAACGTCTCTCAACAACTCTAAGAAAACACACAATCCGTGGATTGCTTTCTGATTGGTCAAGAGGCGTGGAGGCTGCACACGTACGTGATGACCTAGCTAGCTGCTCGTCCGGTCCAAAAGAATAAAAAAACTATTTCCTCGATCGATCCCTATTTCCTTCGATCGATTCGTGACTTCTTCGCGCTAGCTCGGTCCGTGACGCCGCACGTCACCGCCACCACCGCTGCCGCGCCGGGATCTCCGCCACGGCGCTCGACTTCCTCATGCTCCTCGCCGTGCTCGGGGCGCGCTCGCCCTCCGTGGAGCTGCCGCAGCCTGCCGTCGGCCTTCTGGAGCAGATAGAGGGCGGCGACCGGAGGCGGTCGAGCTGATGCGAGCGCGAGGCACGGCGGTTTGAGGGGGGCATGGGTGGCCATCCCGAGCGGCCGTCGCGAGGTGGCGCAGGGTATGCGCGGCGACCGTCACGAGGCCGCCAACACCACCGGAGGAACTCCAGGTCCTCAACCGCGACGACGGCGGCGCCCTCGACTGCCCCGTCCATAGCCCGTCCCCGGCGAGGGACGCGTCTCGCCAGACCAGCTCCCCACCACTGGCCTCGCCGCCTTTCCGTTTGGCCGCGCTCCGCCCGCGCCCGCTCCGACTGGCCGTCGCCGGTCGTCTTCTTCCTGGGCGACGCGGAGGAGAGCTCAGAGGCGGCGTCCGCGACCTCGAGCGAAGGCAGCGAGAGCACACGCTACGTCGGCGGGAGGAGCTGCCACCTCGAGTCCCGGAGTCCGGCGCCGCCAGCCCGTCCCTCCCAGCGAGGTGACGGGGATTTTTTTTGATGGCGTCATCCTTCTTTGCCGTGCTGTCGGCGCGCAGAGCACACGGCAAAGAAGAGTTCTGTGCCGTGCTGCTGGATCCATAGCGCACGGCAAAGCGGGAAGGTGTGCCGTGCAGTGCGAGGACGGCACACGGCAAAGTGTTTGCCGTGCTGCGCGAGGAAGGCACACGGCAAAGTGTGTGCCATGCTTGTTTGGGTAAAGCACACGGCAAAGGCCTTTGCCGACGCATATTAGGCCGTGTACGGTTTGCCGTGTGATTTGACACGGCAAAGGCTTTGCCATGTTCCGAGAGGTCTTTGCCGTGCAGATTCGCCGCACGGCAAAGAAGTGGTTTCCGGTAGTGCATAGTTTTCTCCGTGTGGCTGAGAAAAACAAGCCGTCGAATGGATTTATTTCTTGTCCATGTAGCGTCTGCAAGAATACGCAGGATTACTCTACCTCAAAAACCATTCACGTCCACCTGTTGCAGTCTGGTTTCATGTCCGGTTATAATTGTTGGACCAAGCACGGAGAAAGAGGGGTTATAATGGAAGAAAATGAAGAAGAAGAGGATAATGACAACTATCCTACGTTCACCGAAGACGGTGATACTACAATGGGGGAAGACGAAGCTGAAGAAGAGCCCATTGTTGATGAGCCCATTGTTGATGAGCACGATGATGATTTTGGTCGGGCCATTCTTGATGCACAGATAAACAGTGGAAGTGAAAACGAGAGGTTGAAGTTGGAGAGCATGTTAGAGGATCACAAAAAATTGTTGTACCCAACTTGCGAAGATGGCCAGAAAAAGCTTGGTACCACGCTGGAATTGCTGCAATGGAAGGCAGAGAATGGTACATATGACAAGGGATTTGAAAAATTGCTGAAAATAATAAAGAAGATGCTTCCAAGGGATAACGTATTACCCCCCAGTACGTACGAAGCAAAGAAGGTTGTCTGCCCTCTAGGATTAGAGGTGCAGAAGATACATGCATGCATCAATGACTGCATCCTCTACCGCGGTGAGGAGTACGAGAATTTGAATGCATGCCCGGTATGCGGTGCATTGCGGGATAAGATAATGCGAGATGACCCTGGTGATGTTGAGGGTGGGCCGTGCCCCGGGAAGAGGGTTCCTACCAAGGTGATGTGGTATGCTCCTATAATACCACGGTTGAAACGTTTGTTCGAAAACAAATAGCATGCAAAGTTGTTACGATGGCACAAAGAAGACCGTAAGAAAGACCTGATGCTGAGAAACCCCGCTGATGGGTCGCAGTGGAGAAAAATCGACAGGGAGTTCCCGGAATTTGCAGCTGACGCAAGGAACTAAGATTTGGTCTAAGTACATATGGCTTTAATCCTTTCGGGGAGCAGAGCTCCAGTCATAGCACCTGGCCTGTGACTCTGTGTATCTATAACCTTCCTCCTTGGTTGTGCATGAAGCGGAAGTTCATTATGATGCCAGTGCTCATCCAAGGCCCGAAGCAACCCGGCAACGACATTGATGTGTATCTGAGGCCATTGGTTGAAGAACTTTTACAGTTGTGGCGTGACGAAGGTGTACCTGTGTGGGATGAGCACGAACAAAAGGAATTTGACCTACGAGCATTGTTGTTTGTAACCATCAATGATTGGCCTGCTCTTAGTAACATTTCAGGATAGTCAAACAAGGGATACAATGCATGCACGCACTGTTTAGGTGAGACTGAAAGTATATATTTGGGAAACAAGAATGTGTACCTGGGGCATCGTCGATTTCTTACAAAACAGCATGCCGTAAGAAAGAAAGGCAAGCATTTCAAAGGTGAGGCAGATAACCGGACGAATCCTAAATTACCTCATGGTGATGTTATATATGACATGGTCAAGGATTTAAAAGTAATCTTTGAAAAGGGTCCTGGCAGTCTATCTGTTCCGAATGACGCTGATGGACACGTACCCATGTGGAAGAAGTGCTCTATATTTTGGGAGCTACCCTATTGGAAAATCCTAGAGGTTCGCTCTGCAATCGACGTGATGCACGTGACGAAAAATGTGTGCGTGAACCTGCTAAGCTTCTTGGGCGTGTATGGGAAAACGAAAGATACACCGGAATCACGGCAGGACCACCAACGTATGCACGATCGAGACGACCACCTGAATCCAGAGAAGTATCAAGGTCTTGCCAGCTACGCTCTTACCAAAGAAGAGAAGGAGATCTTTTTTTAAGTCCTGAGCAGTATCAAGGTCCCGTCTGGTTTCTCGTCGAATATAAAGGGAATAATAAACATGGCAGAGAAAAAGTTCCAAAACCTAAAGTCTCATGACTGCCACGTGATTATGACACAATTACTTCCGATTGCATTGAGGGGGCTTCTACCGGAAAATGTTCGAGTACCCATTGTGAAGCTATATGCATTTCTCAATGCAATTTCTCAGAAGGTGATCAATCCATTAACTCTACCAAGTTTACAGAAGGATGTGGTCCAATGTCTTGTCAGTTTCGAGTTGGTGTTCCCACCATCCTTTTTCAATATTATGCCGCACCTCATAGTTCACCTAGTCGAAGAGATTAATGTTCTCGGTCCTGTATTTCTACACAACATGTTCCCCTTTGAGAGGTTCATGAGAGTCTTAAAGAAATACGTTCATAACCGTGCTAGGCCAGAAGGAAGCATCTTCAAGGGCTATGGAACAGAGGAGGTCATTGAGTTTTGTGTTGACTTTATTCCTGACCTTAAGCCGATCGGTGTTCCTCAATCGCGGCATGAGGGGAGACTGCGTGGAATAGGCACGCTAGGAAAGAAATCAATAATGTGTAAGGACTGGGATTCTTTCAATCAAGCACACTACACAGTTCTACATAATTCCATCTTGGTGGCTCCGTATATCAAGGAACACATGAATAGTTTACGCTCTAAATGCCCGGAGCAGCCTGAAGAATCGATTGAAAGAGAACACATGAAGACTTTCAGCGGGTGGTTGCAAACACGTCTCATTAATGACAATACTGTTGAAGAACAGTTATACTTGTTGGCCAAAGCACCATCTTCGACTATATTGACTTTTCAAGGGTACGAGATAAATGGGAATACATTTTACACGACCGACCAAGATAAAAAGAGCACCAACCAAAACAGTGGTGTCCGCTTTGATGCAACAAACAACAATGGGAAAAAGGACACATATTATGGTTACATAGAGCAGATATGGGAACTTGACTATGGACCTTCTTTCAAGGTACCTTTGTTCAGGTGCAAATGTTTCAACCTGGAAGGCAGGGTAAATGTAGACCCGAAGTACGGAATGATTACGGTGGATCTCAAAAATCTTGGGTACGACACCGAACCATTCGTCCTAGCCAATGACGTGGCTCAGGTTTTCTATGTGAAGGACATGTCTTACAGACCGAAAAAAAGAAAAAATAAGCAAGCGAATACATCATATGATGAGCCAAAGCGCCACATAGTTCTTTCAGGAAAAAGAAACATCGTAGGAGTAGAGGACAAGACAGACATGTCAGAAGATTACAATAATTTTCATGAAATTCCGCCCTTCAAAGTGAAAACTGACCCAAGCATCGTGTTAAATGATGAAGATTGTCCATGGCTACGGCGCAATCAGAAGAAAGTGAACACTAGATAGGGATGTTGTTGGTGATGTGTAATAATGTATTAAACCTTTTATCAAATGCACACGGCTTCCCCGTCATACAGCCCAACGGTCACAAATCCTTCAGTTCATCGACCGAATACATCACGAATAATATCACTAATACATCTCCCATGCATGAACCTCTCAAACTAACTTCGACCAGTTCCTGAGCCACGGGGTGTTGAGCCGTCGGCGCTGCGCATCCAAAGAGAAGGAACCCGCATAGGGTCATAGCTCACGTGATAGGGAACCCTCTTAAGAAATGACCACGTATTGCTATACTGCATATCCAATAGATACATGTAGCGACGGACGTGCTCGTCCTCCTCCCTAATACGGCGACGTACCACCTCCTCGGGGGCCGGCTCCCTCTACACCGAGCGTGACCCACGTGACTGCCACCAAAGAAGATCCGGGTCGACGATGTCACCTGGATTCCTCACCAAGCTGCGCGTCCCAGAAGGTAGCACCTCCCAGTGCCAGCCCGGTGGAGCCCAGTCCCGCACATCACCCCTCTGGTCCAACATGGACATCGTCGCCGAGAACAATAAACTAAAAACACCTAAGTCAAAATTCATGCGCTGCAACTGCAGCGGATGAGTTTAGATGTGATATGGCAATGGCGGCCAAGCCTACATATATATAGTGAGAAATGTCGGGAAGACAAAGGCGGGAAGCGGTGGAAAGCGCGGGAAGAAGCACACGGATCGTGTGTTTCCTTCGATATAAAATAAATAATAAAAATATATGATTTTCAAATGTTGGAACATTTTAAATGAAACTAGAAAAAACAATTCAAAAAGCATGTAAATCAAAGTATATAAAAGAAACAAAAAAAAAAGAAAACAGAAATAGAAACTAGAAAAAGAAACAAGAAAAAAAATAAAAAAGCCCATTAGTCGCGATTGGTAACACCAACCGGGACCAAAGGGTCGCTGGGCTTCGCGCGTGATTTTTCGCGGCCCAGACAGACCTTTGGTCCCGGTTGGTGTTACCAACCGCGACCAAAGGGTCTTTGGTCCCGGTTCGTGGCTGGAACCGGGACCAAAGGTCCGTTCCGGTCGATTTGGTTTCGTTTCCGCCCCAATTTTCACACTTTTCCCCATTTCGAAGCCTCCGCGTCTCTGTCGCCGCCGTCGCCCCGCCCACGCTGGCAAATCCCTGGCCGATTCGCGCGCGCGCGTCCGTCCAATGCCCGCGCCGTCGTCAACGCCCGCGCCGCCGTCCGACGCCCGCGCCGCGTTCCTCCTCGCCGGCCGCCCCGATCTCCTCCGTGCCGGCCGCCCGAGATCCCGCCGCCTGACCCCGCCGCCCGAGCCGACCGCCCCGAGCTCCTCTCCTCCTCGCCGGCCGCGCCCCCGAGCTCCTCTGCCGGCCTCCGGGCCTGTAGCCCCGATCTCCTCCGCGCCCCCTGTAGCTCCTCCGCTGAGCCCGCGTGCTCCACCACCAGCGCGCTCCACCACCAGCGTGCTCCACCACCAGCGCGCTCCACCACCGCCGGCGGATCAAGGTACTGCTTCCCTCCCCTTCCTTCAAATTTTGTCAATTTAGTAAAAAGCGGGTCAAATTTGAACTACAGCTGCCTCGTAGTTTACTCGTTAATTTTTGAAAAAATCATTTTTAGGTGCACAACTATCTATTTCATCAGAGATACACCAATAGTTTCGCGAGATTCAGCCCCTAGCTAAAAAACGTCATGTCGTCAATTTTGACCGCATTTTGAAATCGGCATAAAGAATTCAAAAAAAATCAAAAAAATGGAAATCCTTCGCAACGTGCCATTATATGTGACCTAGTTTTGAGGAAAAATAAAAAACTTGGAATATGGCAAATATCTTGAAAAAGTGTTCTCATAAATGAGCTACCGTGAACGAAGATTCATGACTTTCATGCCAAATGACGAATGTTATGATGACATTCATGGCATAGTTTGTTTAAATAAGTCCATATTATACACAAGCGTGCATCTTGGAATGGAGAACAATGTTGCCGAAGAAAGTTTTCATTTTCGTTACACAAAAAAATCATTTCTCATTTTCCGAGTGTCGAAAATGGGTTGTTTTGTGAAGCAACTACCAAAAATATGTTATAAAATTGGATCACACCAATTTTATAAAATACTATACCATATTTGATGTACAAATAACCAAATGTTTGTGTGTTAAATTTTTCCATATGCGTCTCATCAAAAAGACAAATTTCTGCCGATTCGGTTGGAACTGGGTCAAATTTGAACTACAGCTACCTCGTAGTTTGCCCGTGATTTTTTGAAAAAATCATTTTTAGGTGCACGACTATCTATTTCATCAGAGATACACGAATAGTTTTAGAAGATTCGACCCCTAGCTAAGAACGGTCGTGTGGTCAATTTTGACCGCATTTTGAAATAGGCATAAAGAATTCAAAAAATATCAAAATAATGGAAATCCTTCGCAATGTGTCATTATATGTGACCTAGTTTCAAGCGAAAATAAGAAACTTGGAATATGGCAAATATCTTGAAAAAGTGTTCTCAGAAATGAGCTACCATGAACGAAGATTCATGACTTTCAGGGCAAATGACGAATGTTATGATGACATTCATGACATAGTTTGTTTAAATAAGTCCATATTATATACAAGCGTGCATCTTGGAATGGAGAACAATGTTGCCGAAGAAAGTTTTCATTTTCGTTACACAAAAAAATCATTTCTCATTTTCCGAGTGTCGAAAATGGGTTATTTTGTGAAGCAACTACCAAAAATATGTTATAAAATTGGATCACACCAATTTTATAAAATACTATACCATATTTGATGAACAAATAACCAAATGTTTGTGTGTTAAAGGTTTCCATATGCGTCTCAGTAAAAAGACAAATTTCTGCCGATTCGGTTGGAACCGGGTCAAATTTGAACTACAGCTACCTCGTAGTTTGCTCATGATTTTTTTTAAAAATCATTTTTAGGTGCACAACTATCTATTTCATCAGAGATACATGAATAGTTTTAGAAGATTCGACCCCTAGCTAAGAACGGTCGTGTGGTCAATTTTGACCGCATTTTGAAATAGGCATAAAGAATTAAAAAAAATCAAAATAATGGAAATCCTTCGCAATGTGTCATTATATGTGACCTTTCGAGCGAAAATAAGAAACTTGGAATACGGCAAATATCTTGAAAAAGTGTTCTCAGAAATGAGCTACCATGAACGAAGATTCATGACTTTCAGGGCAAATGACGAATGTTATGATGACATTCATGGCATAGTTTGTTTAAATAAGTCCACATTATATACAAGCGTGCATCTTGGAATGGAGAACAATGTTGCCGAAGAAAGTTTTCATTTTCGTTTCACAAAAAAATCATTTCTCATTTTCCGAGTGTCGAAAATGGGTTGTTTTGTGAAGCAACTACCAAAAATATGTTATAAAATTGGATCACACCAATTTTATAAAATACTATACCATATTTGATGAACAAATAACCAAATGTTTGTGTGTTAAAGGTTTCCATATGCGTCTCATCAAAAAGACAAATTTCTGCCGATTCGGTTGGAACCGGGTGAAATTTGAACTACAGCTACCTCGTAGTTTGCTCATGATTTTTTTTAAAAATCATTTTTAGGTGCACAACTATCTATTTCATCAGAGATACATGAATAGTTTTAGAAGATTCGACCCCTAGCTAAGAACGGTCGTGTGGTCAATTTTGACCGCATTTTGAAATAGGCATAAAGAATTCAAAAAAAAATTGACCGCATTTTTGAGAAAAACTATTCTACCCGATGTTTATTATTTTTCCTAGGTGGCAGGTCACATCAAAGGACGCCACGTGAAGGTTTCCCATTTTTTGAAACCCGACATTTTTAATATTACATTTGATTTTAAAAGAATAATCACAAATTATATTTAAATTCTTCAAAACCCTATATAAATCAATATATAAGCTTAGAGGTAGTTTGTATTAAATTTTGACTAAGAACAGTCCTAATAGTCTATAATGACAGAGGACATATTTTAAAAAATTACAAAATTTATTTGGTTGAAATTAGAGTTCAAGATTAAAAGTTATAAAAGAAAACAGAAAAGAATTAAAAAAAAACAGCCTAGCCCGGCCAGCCCGGACAAGCAACGCGGCCGAACCAGGTCCACAGGCCCATTCCACTGACCGTACTAGTCAACTTGGAAAGCCCACCGAATGAAAACGTTCAGAAAAAAAACCTGCATCCACCGAGGCCCATGTCCAGCGAGTAGTTTCGGTTTAAAGGAGCGTAGTGCGCTTTCCTGACATGTCAAGTACCATGGCCTGGTGGTAGACCACGGAGGCCATTGGTTGTGGTCGCGGGTTCGAATCCTCCTATGGACCCTGTTTTGCGATTTCTCCTTGATTTATTGCCACGCAAGCTACAGGCGGTCCCACCTGTAAGTTCCGTCCTACGTGGCTTGGGTCCCACATGTCAGTTTGGTGTGGCCTCCTTCCTCCTTGTCAATGGTACATGTAAGCGAAGATGACAAGTAGACATGACACGTAGACAAAATTTGTGATGTGGCACGTCAAAATTTACAACTAGACATTACACATAGGATAAAATTGTTATGTGGTACTCGTCATGACCATTAAAATTACCCAAAATATGTAAAATTAGGGATGGCACGTCAAAATTTACAACTAGACATTACACATAGGATAAAATTGTTATGTGGTACTCGTCATGACCATTAAAATTACCCAAAATATGTAAAATTAGGGAAGTAGACATGTGTTGTTTACATTATGACCAATTTGTGTAAAAAAACGATGACTTTTTTACCAAAATGGTCGTTATGTTTTTAGGTTTTAACCCTCCAAACAGCTTACGACCAATTGGTTCGAAATGGTCACAAATTTGTGACCAATATTTTCGGGGTCACTGACAGAAGGTCACTAGTTGACATATTTCTTGTAGTGTTAACTGGGTCATGCCATCTAAAGAACTGAACGCAGGGTCCATGAATCTCATCTTTGGATCAATCACGAATTGCATCAGAATCCTGTCATTCTTCTCATGGTCACTATTTGGTCCATATGGGATGTGGGTTGTACATATAACACCACAACAGCTATGCATATTGTGGATCTTGCCAAAGGTGGATTTGATCTCAATCATTTTGCTGGAGTCTGGCCACTGGAAGTGGTGCCTTGCTCGCTCCAACACAGCATCAATGAACCTCTCCGTTACCAACAAGATAGTTGACTCGTTCACACCAACCGAGGATCCTAGGGCCTCCGTTGGCTCACTGGAGTTCAACCTTCTGAGCGCAATGGCTACTCGATCTTGTAAGGACAGCACCCTCCCGTCAACAAAGGTGTAGCTGTCCGTATCTTCCAGTGCCGGCTCCTTTACCAAGCTGCAGATGTAACCAAAAGTTTCTCTTGTCATTTTGAAGTCTGACTCAAATCTTTGCGTGTCCTCAAAAGAAGATAAGGTTCCTGTATGAGTAGAAAACGTAAAAGCGGTTACACAATCCATAACTTGCAAGGCAAGAGGTTAACTCTGACAGTATTACTATAATGAGATCCATAAATCAAATTTAAGCTTACTAATTACTAAACGTACCAGTGAGAAAACTACTACATCAGAAAAACTTATGTTTAGCAGCATGAGCGAGTGCAGCCACATCAGAAAGTAGCATTTGTCAACAATTAGCCTTTTTTTGTGGGGGCAACAATCCATTACAAAATGATACAAACTAGTAGTCTATTTTCCGTACAAAAATCTGGTCATATTTTCTTATTTTCTGGAGGTTAACCTGTACTACTGTGTCGGTTTAATAGCATATGTGGACAAACGTGAGTATACGGAGTTTAGGGTTAACATGGGGAGAAGTTGGCAATAAATCCAACAAATCAGCTATATATAGTATCAATTCCATTTTAGGACACGCAGAGATTTATCTTAACAATCTAATAACCGAGGCTGCATTAAAGGGCATGAGAATATAGGGAACATATTCAAAATGAAAACTACGAATGAAAGTAAGAAAACAGAGAGAACAAATGAAATAGACAGAAAACTGATGTATTAAGATGAACAAGCAGTGTTTATTTACCTCTGGACATGAAAGAGCGGCTGACATTTGTATCCAACTTGTAGGGGTTAGCTGTGTACAATACATACCATTTCCTTGGATTATCTCCTTCCTTTGCATACGCCTTGACATGCTCAACATTTATGGATGGCAATGGGTACCCGAAACCCGCTAACCCGACGGGTACCCGCGTTAAATGGGTAGGGTTTGGTAAAGAAAAAAACCCGTGGGGCTACTTAGCGGTATAAACTTAGACCCGTCGGGTCTGGCGGGTCCGGGTATGGGGGTGCCAAACCCATACCCGCATACCCGCGGACCCGTTTAAACTTGATTACTGGCCCACATGTCAGCGTTTTAAGGCAAACCCTAAGAGCCCTCACTAGTGGAAAAACAGCCAAAGGATGTTACCCTTAGTACCGGTTTGGTTACAAACCGGTACTAAAGCTAGCACTAGTACCGGCTCCAGAGCGCAGTGCGCCGGGAATCTGTAGTACCGGTTTGTGCTAGACCTTTAGTACCGGTTCGTGCTACGAACCGGTACTAAAGGGTTTCGCGCCAAAAATGCTGCGGCTGCGGGGCCGGCGCTGCACCTTTAGTACCGGTTTGCATAGCAAACCGGTACTAGAGGGTGTGCAGCCTATTTCATCAACCCGACCCGCTCATTTTTTCATCTCCAACACATTTCCAACATAAATCTCTCCTCTCACACTCCAAACAAATCTCCATTTTTCTCCACCATTTTGTTAAGATTGGCGGCAACCATCTATCCAAGGGTTAGCAACATGATCCTTTCTTCCGGCGTTCCTAATTTAGCTCATTTCGTATAGTTTAACTCTTTTCACTTTTTTAGTGCTAGCAAGGTGTTTGATGAAATGTCTAAGTTAGTGATTTCATTCGTTTTATATGCAATTTGATCTCAAATTAAAGTATGCTTTGTTGGTTTTAGTATCTTCCCCGTCCTCACCGCCGTCGATCGCCAGCGCCGTCCCTAGCCGGCACCACCTCGGTGAGCCTACTTGTTTTTATGTTTTATACAAAAACTTAGTTTTATGTGATAGATGCATAGTTTTACTTTATAATTTTCTTACTTGTATGATTGTTTTTTTATGTATAGTGCCATGGTTTTGATATCCGTCCCCGTCGGCCCTCGTCCGGTCTATGATTCGGATGTGGTATACTTTTATAACTATTTGTTTCATTTTGTCATGTGACAATTATGCCGACCAACTTGACATAGATATTTTATCTAGGAGGTAGTTGAACCAGAAATTACAACCGACCCTCTTGGCCTCCCCACGATGCCACCCTAAAAAGACCAAAACGCCCCAACTATGCCAGCGTCAACACACCCCACACCCAAATCCCCACGATCCCACGCGTCTCTGCTTCTCTCGTCTCTCCCCCTGCCCCGTGATTTCTCTTGTGCCGCCGCCGGCATGCCCCAGCACCGCAGCCGGCATGCCCCAGCACCGCAGCGCGCCACTCATCCTTGCGCAGCACGCCGCCTGTCCACCCCTGCTCCGGCGCTGCTCGCGGTCGAGGAGGGGACCGACCTCGCGCAGGCTCCATGCTCCCCTCGCGTCGCTGCCCCTCGCCGACCTGCACCGCCGCACGGCCTCGTCCTCGACGCCCCTCGCCGACCACCGCCAAGCACGACCGACCGCCGCCTCTGGTCGCAGCTCCCACGGCCGCCACCGCCGGTTACAGATCTCAGCACCGCCGCCGCGTTGCAGCTCCCTGCGCCGCCGATGTGCTCGTCGCGGGTAGCCGGGTACCCATCGGGTCCCCAGACCCGGCCGGGTCGCGGGTCTGGTGGATTTCCAGACCCGACGGCGCTATCGGGGCGGGTCGCGGGTCTGAGAAAACGGGGCGGGTGCGGGTATGGGGGGGCTGGACCCGGACCCGAACCCGGCGGGTGCCATGCGTACTCAACATGGCCGAACTTGTCCCACTCAGGGCCAGATTGCCCTGCGGCTATTGAAGTGAGCAGCGCTAGGCTGCAGTATACTTCCAAATGCGTTGGGTTCATACCTCTCATGTACTCTGGGAGTGTCTCCATGTAAACATCCTCGAAAAAGAGCCTCTGCAGTGCAGGAACACCCTCCACCACCTTCAGCTTTGGACAGGTGGATATGGTAAGCTTTTGCAGTCTGGGGAGATTAGCGATCCTCTCCAGGTTAAGGTCCAAAATAACAATTAGCTCAACCAGAAAACCAAACTTCTCCACAGAGACGAGACCTTGAACATTTTGTGCGCATAATTCTTTCAAACTCCGTACTTGGGAGGCAAGGCCAGGAGGAAGACACCTCAGTTTGCAGTTCTTTAGCATAAGTGTTTCCAAGACGGGAAAGGCCTCAACAATTTATAAGTCCTTCCCCCAATTCTGGACATTTCATTATGGTTGTTTCCTTCGATAGAGCCAGTTTCAGATTGAACCCTTTCTCTGTTGGTTTGTCTCTTGAGGCAGCCATTGGTGGTTCATGTGATGAGATGAAAGTTTCTGATCTCAGAGATAGGGTTTTCTCATTTAATGTCTCCTGCAAGGCAGTTGGCTTTCAAATTTATAATCTGCGTAAGTTTGAATGTAAGCATTTCAAATGTTTTTTCCATCTTTGGGGACGTGGGGGCCCTAATTGGAGAAAGGAATTCAGGGACTGGCAGAGAGAAAATGATGAGGAATGGACTATTGTTAGCCCCTCTAAGAAAAGAGTGATGCTTGGTCTCCAAGCTCTGAAACTGCCTAGGCCAAAATCCATCTTGCAACGTGCACATGGCACCGGTCGGCGACTGAATTTTGCCGAACCACTGAATTACACTGCTTGCAAAGGGTATATTGACCCAGCCTCTGTTCCAAAACAGCCAGAGAATATCTACAAAACAAAGGCGACGCCAGTGATTTGCTTTGGTTCCTTTCGGCCTATTGATCTCATTGACAAGGATAATGAAGAAACCACCAATGCAGTTCTTAATCATTCTGAGCTGGGCGCGTCAAATTCAGTTTCAAATGCTCTGTCTGGGACTTCTTCTACAGCCCAAGAGCTGCAGCCCAATAGGCCAGAGTCAGATAACAATTTGTCTCATGCTGAGCCCACTGGGCTGGAGGAGGTTGTCGATGACATTGATTATCGTTTCTGGAAGTGTGGACGGTGTCTCTCCATGAGCCATGACACGAAGGATTGTGTTAATAGGGTTCGTTGCAGGATTTGTTTCAAGTTGGGTCATTATCGGAAAAATTGTTTCTCAAATAAAGGAAAGATCTGGGTTCCTAAAAAGACAAGTACAGATACCGGTCAAGTCATCAATGAAACAGAGGCATCCTCTGCCGTTTCGTCTCCAAAAACCCCAACCCCTGTTTCGGCAGCTCCGCCCTCGCCGCCTCCCTGCCCTCCTCCACCACCATTGCCGTCGGCTTGCCCAAGCTCTAGTAGCTGCATGGCGGCCTTTGAGCTTGACCCGGGTCGGTTTGTTCCTCTGGGTCACGAGATCATCGACGGTGGTCCAACGCGACTTCCCCGTACCTTCTACAACTCCTCAGTCAGGCCGCCGCGCCGACATGGTGCCTTCTGTGTGGCCTCGTTGTTGCCTCCGCAGCCGCAGCATCAAGAAGCTCACTGGAGGGAACAGGTCAGAATCTTCATTATTCAGGTGTTGGAGCGCCAGGTCCGATCTGTTAGTCCGTGTTTATTTGGGATTGGGATGTTTGAGCTCAGTAGCCCTACCGCTTTATCTGCCCTGGTTCATCATGGTCCATATCATCTGCACAACAATATCTTCGTTAGATTTGTGAATCATGACAATAGAGAGAGGATTCATCGGGCAGTGCAGGGATTTCGTAGGGGTTGGTTGATGTTGCTTGGAGTTCCTTTGGACTATAGGAACGATTATGACATTACCAATGCCATCGCTGCTTTTGGGAAGTTCATTAGTTAGCACCAGGATGATGCGGTTAAGGATAGAACGCTTGTTTATGCAGCTTTCAATTCCCCGGCACAAGTTCCTCGCGATGTTGTGTTTGGGGATTACAGTGACATTGGAGATGTGAAAGAAACCTGGACAGTACCCTGCTATATCCTGAGTGCAGATTTTGCTGATGTTATACCGGGTGATGAGGACCCAATGCCTATGGATGGGAACCCACACCCTTTGCCAGGTAACTTAGTGGAAGATCCACACATGTTTGTGCTACCCCAGTTTCCTGAGATTGGCTGGAATGGTGACCACCAGATTCTTCAGCATAATGAGGAGCCTATCCCTGAGGTGCAGGAACAGCCAATGCCACAGGAAGAGGAAGTTGAACAACCTGTGGAGATGCTGGTTGACAATTCCATTGTGCTTGACCCTTCTGGGAATTCCAATGATTGAGTTAATCAGGCAGATGTTGAAGTAAATCAAGTCAATGATCTTGCTCTAGTGCCAGGTCAGCATATGCAGCAGGCTAACTTGGTTCTTAATGTTGGAATTGTAACAACAAGGTTTGTGGGTCCCATGTTACCACCATCTATGTTTTGGGAAAGGAATATTTGTCCGGTTCTGCAGAAGTGTTTCTCTCTGAACATTCCTAAAGTTGTTGTCGGTTATCCAATCTCCTCTGTTCTGCTCTCCAAGAGGTCATGGTCACAAGCTTTTGATATGTTTTGTAGCTTCTCTATCCCAAAGTCTTTTATTACTTTGGATAGAATTGTTCTATCGGCTAGGAAAAGGCCAGTGGCTCGGTCTCTATGTTTTGACAGTGTGATGACGTCTGATACTACCTCATCAAATCTATTTTGTTCTTCAGCTGTCACCAGAAAGCAAGACCAGAAAGAGAAGGGTTGAGACACCTGTTGTTGAGTCCCTAGTGAGGAGATGTACTCGCAGTAGTGTTAAGAGGGATGGTTTTCGACCTGTTTCTGTGGAGGAAACTACTACAAGGAAGAAGATCAAGAGACAACCTAGAAAGCAAGCAGGAAAGAAGGATGCTGGTAAGAACAAGGAAAAGGCGCCGATACCTGAGACTCCGATCCATGTGATGCAGCAGGTTGGCGCTGCTTTGGGTATTGAGGCAGACAAGTTATCTGAGGAGGTGCTTAAGGCGCCACCCTCTACTCCTACCAAGAACTCGTCCAATGATGATGAGTAGAGTCCGTCAGTATGGAGGAAGAACAGCTGGTCCCTTTTTGTGTTGCTGTTCTTATTTAGGTTCTGAGGATGGGATCCTCTGTTCTAGACTTTGTCATACTTTTGGGTCTATAATTAATATTGCTAGCTGCGCTGGTGATATTTTCTACTTTACTCTTTTACCTTGGTGTTTTAATGGGGACACAAACTAGAAACTGGTGTGTGCTTTGTTGGAATGTGCGCGGTCTCAATGGTGAAAATCGACAACTTGCTTTGCGTTCTAAAATTGAAGAGAGTAGGTGCTCTATTATCTGTGTCCAGGAGACTAAATGTGAATTCATTGACCAAAGGCTTCTCAGGAAATTCAGCCCGAAGCGTTTTGATAATTTTTCCTATAGTCCTTCTGTTGGAGCCTCGGGTGGTATTTTGGTTATGTGGTGTTCATCTATGTTCAGTGGGCGCTTAATCCAAATTAATGACTTTGGCATCATTATTGAATTTACTTCTGTGCACAATGGTGAGTCTTGGACCATGGTTTCGATTTATGGACCGTGTAATGGGCAGAAAAGAGAGGACTTTGTGTCTTGGCTTTATAATCTTCAGATCCCAGTTATGGATAATTGGCTACTTCTGGGGGATTTTAACTTCATTCGGTCTGAGGAGAACAGAAATAGACCTGGGGGAGATGTTAATGATATGTTCCGGTTTAATGATATCATTGGACACTCGTGGCTTGTGGAGTTACCTCTTAAGGGAAGAGCTTTTACTTGGTCCAATATGCAAGAGCAACCTTTATTAGAGCAGCTAGACTGGTTTTCACCTCAGTGAACTGGACCTCTGATTATCCTAATACTGTGGTGCTTCCCTTAGCAAAATCCTCCTCTGATCATGTTCCATGTATGGTGAATATAAGTACAGTAATCCCAAAGGCTACTCTGTTCAGATTTGAGAGCTTTTGGGTGGATCAACCTGGTTTCTTGGAGGTGGTGAAGGGTTCTTGGGAGAAATTCTCACATAAAATTTCCTCTGCTGCTGTATTGGCTGATAAATTTAAGTCACTTAGATTTGTATTGAAAAAGTGGCACATGTCATTATCAAAGCTTAAACTGCTTATCAAGAAGTGCAATGAGGTCATCTTTATTATGGATGAATTGGAAGAGGCTAGACCTTTGTATACCTCTGAATTTAATTTCAGGAAAATTGTGAAGCTTCACCTTGAGAATTTGCTATTGATTGAATGCAAGTATTGGAGGAAGAGATGTACTGTCAGATGGGTTAAAATGTCTGAAGACAATACCAAGTTTTTTCATGCGATGGCAACCAACAGATACAGGAGGAACTCTATTGCCCTGTTGAAGGATGATGATGGCAGAATTGTTTCTGGTCATGATGAGATGGCTGGGATGTTATGGTCTTCATACAGAAACAGAATGGGACAGGCAGCTGGAATCAATATGTAGTTTGATCTTGCCAGACTATTTAACAGGGTGGATGGTTTGGAAGATCTGACTATTCCTTTCACAACTGAGGAGATGGATTTGGTGGTAAAAGAGATGCCATCACATAAAGCTCCTGGCCCAGATGGTTTCAATGGTTTATTTCTCAAGAAGTGTTGGGGCATCATTAAGGAGGATTTTTATAAACTGGCAAAGGACTTTCATGAGGAAAATCTGAATTTGCAGAGTATCAATGGGTCTTACATCACTTTGGTACCCAAGATTGCTAGCCCTGAGGGGGTCAATGACTTTAGGCCCATTTCCTTAACTAATGTTTGTTTAAAGTTTCTGACCAAGCTGGCAGCCAACAGATTACAGTCTCACATTCTCAAGTGCCTCCATAAGAACTAGTATGGTTTCCTCAAGTCTAGGTCTATTCAGGATTGTGTTGCCTGGGTTTTTGAATACCTACACCTCTGCCATGCCTCTAAAAAGCCAATTATTATCCTGAAGTTGGACTTTGCAAAAGCTTTTGATACTATTGAGCATGAGGCAATTATAAAAGTAATGGAGAGCATGGGCTTTAATAGTAAATGGTTAAATTGGGTCAGGAATATTTTATCCACAGGCACATCGCAAATTCTGATAAATGGTGTGCCAGGTAAACAATTCCATTGTAAAAGAGGAGTTAGACAAGGTGACCCTCTTTCACCCCTGCTATATGTTTTGGGCTCTGAGCTCCTTCAGGTGGTGGTGAATGATCTTTTTCAGCAAGGGGGAATCGATTTGCCAATTGTCACACATGAGGAGGACTATCCCATTATTCAGTATGCTGATGATACTCTTTTAATCATGCCTGCGGATTTAAGTCAAGTTATTGCAATGAAAGAGTTACTGCATAAGTTCTCCCTCTCAACTGGATTAAAGGTCACTTATCACAAGTCCAGTATGGTTCCTATCAATGTCCCTGATAATCTCATTGCACAGTTGGCATCTGCTTTTGGGTGTGAGATTGGTGGGTTGCCTTTTACTTATTTGGGACTGCCTCTGGGGACTACTAGGCCACGAATTAGTGATTTAACGCCTATTGTTACTCGATTGGAGAGTAGGCTTTGCTCCACATCCTCTTTCCTGTCTCAGGGTGCAAGGTTACAGCTAGTGAATTCTTCCTTATCATCTATGCCTATCTATTTCCTTTGTTCTCTTCAATTGCCTGCTGGTATTATCAACGAAATGGATAGGGTTCTGAGACAATGCCTATGGGGAGGTAATTCTGACACTCCTAAGCAGTCTTTGGCAGCCTGGGATATGTTGTGTAAACCAAAAGGTGTTGGTGGGGTGGGGATTATCAATTTCCCTAAGCAGAATGAAGCTTTGCTTTTGAAGCATCTCCATAAATTTTATAACATGGCTGAGGTTCCTTTGGTTAGTCTGGTTTGGAATGCTCATTATGCTGATTGTGTTCCCCATGTTGAGAATCCATGTGGCTCTTTCCGGTGGAGAGATATCATGAAGCTAGTGGGACAGTTCAGATCAGTGTCGACTGTTGTCCCTGGGAAAGGAAATACTTTCATGTTCTGGGAGGATGCTTGGGCATTTGGAGAGTCAACCCAACCTCTTGCGTTGAGATATCCAAGGCTATTTTCTTATGTCTTGGATAAGAAGATGTCTGCTGCTGAGGTATATGGGCAGCCGGATATGCTATCTCTGTTTTATTTGCCTCTCTCTGAGCGGGCGTATGAGGAATTTCAAGTGCTCTCTGCTAAAATGGAACTGGGACCATTATCTTTGGAGAATGATAGATGGATTTACTGTTGGGGCAATCAATACTCTGCAGCACAATATTACAAGCATATACATCAGCACCAGGACACACTGCCCATGTTTAAATGGATTTGGAGATCCTCCTGCATGCTGAAATTTAAGTTCTTTGCTTGGCTCCTTCTCAGTGATAGACTGAATACCAAGGATCTTCTTCAGAGGAGACATTGGCAGGTGACTGAGGATTACTCTTGTGTTCTTTGTGTCCGGAATCTTCATGAAGACAGGGTGCACCTGTTTTTCGAGTGTCAGTTCAGCCAAAGGGTCTGGAGCTACTTGCAGATTGACTGGTTCTGAAGCACTGATGTCCAGACTGCTGCATCTGCTGCCAGAGATGGTTTCAATAAACCTTTTTACATGGAGGTTGTTATTTTGGCCTCCTGGAATATTTGGAAGCAGAGAAATGGTAAAATCTTTGAAGCCAAAAGGCCCTCTTTTGCTGCTTGGAAGAGGGATTTTGTTCATGATTTATCCTTGCTTGGGCATAGGATTAAGTATAAATATCACTCTGCTCTTATGGCCTGGATAGGCAGCCTCTTGTAGTCTGGTTTTTTCCGGTAGTTTGTACAGGTAGGTTTTATTTTCTTACCTTAGCATGTTTTGGTTTTTCTGGTAGTTTTTACAGGTAGGTTTTATCTCTCTTCTTTAGCCTGTACTTTTGTAAATATTTTGAAACTCTTTGAATAAAATGTTGTGGGGCTTTTGCCTCACAGTCTTATACCTCAAAAAAAGACGGGAAAGGCCTGCACTTGCTCCTCCCACTCCCACTCCTCCACTCCACTCCTCCACTGTACCAGTCCTATTAAGGTCATATTGCGCAATCTCGGAAACGCAGCCACTACTGAGGAAGGACTCCGCTGATGGTAGGAGTGTAGGAATTCGGGTCCAATACGCTTGATGGCTGGAGCACCCAGGATCTCAAAGAACTCCAAACACGGGAGCTGACACAAGCCATCAGGAAGTTGTATGCAGCAAGCCAGGTCTTCCATTAACAGAATCCTCAAGCTCGTGAGAGGCACGAATGATGATGACATCATCCAACTTGGGAGCCGTCGGCCAAAATATCCATTAATGGCAAGATAATCTAAGTTGGGGGGAGGGCATAGGTCACCAAACACCTTCTCGATTTGTTGTTGCTCTTGTTCATCTCCCACTTCACTACCACATGATAAGAATAGGTCCAGAAGATGCACCTTTTCACCAAGCTTTGCCTTTGTTGCGTACGAGGAAGCAGATACATTCTCCAATCCATGTAATCCAAGATACTTGAGGCGATAGAGAGGACCCAACTCTTCCAAACTACACCAAACACCCTCTACACGGGCAGGATACCCACGTACTATCTCCAGATTTACTAAAGCACAGAACCCCCTGGGAATGCCCATTATACTTGTTCCACAGAAGTCAAGATACCTTAGCTGCAATAAGTTTACAATGCTATCTGGAAGTTTCACAAATTTTTCGCATCCGCTAAGGCTAATATGCTGCAAAATTTTCATCTTTCCAATGCTATTTGGCAGACTAGATATATCAGAATGATGCAAGGACAAGTATCTCAGGTGCTTGAGCTCATGCAAAGTTTCAACTATTGCAATAACATGTCGAGAATCTATATGTAAAGTTCGTAGGCATGGAAAATGAACCAGCGAATCACCAGGCTTGATATTTATTTGGCCAACTGATATTAGTGTTCTAAGTTCCTTTTGTGCTTGTAAAGAACTCCAATCTAACCCATCTGATTCCGATTCTTTGCTTTCTAGAGATAACCGCAGAAATTTATGTGCACTGAGTTTATTAACAATACTAGTTTCTCCATTGACTGCTAGTGCCTCATCTCTTGTGACAAACTGAGCAAATGAGCGAATAACATCATGCATATTGCAAAGCCTTTGATCAATGTATACTAGATCTGGCTCTATAAGGTTCCTCGCTATCAACTCCTTATAGTACTTGCTTCCTAATTCTCCCAAGTCACCTGACGTTCCATTAAGAAATCCTTCACTAATCCACATGCCAATTATATCTTCTCTATAAAACAATGTGGTTTTGGGGAGAAGGGAGTAGCATAGAAAGCATTGTTTTATGCAAGAAGGCAAATCTTGATAGCTTAAATATAGCGCATGGTTTATCTCTTCGGGCATTTCAGATGTTGACCATATTGAATCATCCAAGACCATCTCCCAGTCATGCTTTTGATTGTCCTTCTAACTCAAGAGTCCTCCAATTACTTTGACAGCAAGAGGCAAACCATCACATTTTGCTACAATTTGCAAGCCAATATCCTTGAGCCTATCAATGTCACGTCCATCTGTTTCACTTGAGAGAATCTATAGAAAGCTTAAAGCAATTAATCAATCGGTAAGGAGTGGTATGCCATAACAGAAAAATAAATCTTGTTAGCAGCTAGTGTTAATTCATATTTACTTTATCAGAAGCTCGCTAAAAGAAACTAGTCAAAGAATCAATGAACAATCCAAACTGAATTGTTAAGTCAATCAATTGGTAGCCAGGACGTTGTTGTCAATAAGGATACTTAGGTACTACTAGTAATAATGTAGGTGCAATGAATAATATAATCAGATGAATTGATAGCTAATAGGAGGCTTTCAAAATATATGATAACTATTAAGAGTCTTTTAAAATTATTCATAATGTGATGTGCAGCATCATTAGAGCGCATCGAGCCATTTAGCTTAGATGGTTTGATGGATACTTAGATCAGATCATTCAGGTCCAGCACAACTCAGGCTTCTATATTACCTGGCACGTGAAGTTATAGGCTAGATGATTGTTGTTCTAGTAGTTTTTTCGACTGGACATCAAAAGTTGTTTCGTTGTAACTTGTAAGCAATATCTAGTTCTATGGACATATTTTTGTATTAGATTATAGAATCTTTTGTTCTAGCTGACCAGCTTTTAAATTCATAGTTTTCTTCATTTGAACTAACATCAAAATTTATTTCGTGGCAGGCATGTTTTGACTCATCCTATAGGAATTTTTGTTGTAGTCAACTACTTATTTTGTTCTAACGTATACAACTACATGTTATGTAGTGAGTAATTTTTCCGACGCCCGGGTGTAGTGAAAAATGAGCAAGGGTCTTCACACTTGACTCGACGAGTGCGGAGGGTAAGGAAGTTAGCCAAGCCTAGGAGGATCCGCTTAGGTAGCTGGAACGTAGGGTCCCTAGCTAACGGGTAAGTTACGGGAGCTAGTTGATACGGCGATAAGGAGGCGTGTTGATGTCCTATGCGTCCAAGAGACCAAATGGAAGGTGAAAGTGCATGGTTGATCCCATGCATGGTTTTGGTAATTAATGACAATCTCTGTGGACTAATGTTTGTATTGAGCTATATTTGTAGGTGTGTCCATTTGAGTTGCTTGATCTCCATTTGTTGGAATCAAGGTTAAGGGAAGAAAAGATTCGTGTTGATCAAGGCTTTGTGCGGGTTGATCAACTCCCAAGTTCAAGTGAAGTTATGCCGAAGAGTGCTTTCCCCACCTTGGTGTATGGGGGAGCGTCATGTGAATCTTCACCAAGCAAGGCGCAATCAACTCCCAAGTTCAAGTGAAGTTATGCCGAAGAGTGCTTTCCCCACCTTGGTGTATGGGGGAGCGTCATGTGAATCTTCACCAAGCAAGGCGCAATCAAGAAGATGGTTCGCCTTGAGGAGATGAAGATCGTCTCCATCGACCTCAAGTGGTTTAAACGCAAGGCAAAGGTATGATCTTGCTAGGGTTTCTATTTTACCGGTCTCATGATGTTTAGTGAGAGACCGGGTTATAGGATAGATAGCCGTACTATCAAGAGGGGCTCTCGACCGAGTATCGTGATCGTATCGTTCGTGGAGAGCTCAATCCTTTGCATGCATGAAATCATCTTTATTGGTTCTTATTTGGATTTTATCCATGTGAGAATTTAGAGCTTGTGTTCATCTCCATACCAAGCTCTAGTTCACCAAAAACGGATTTAATGAATATCTTCTTGCGTTTTTGGTATTGGAGGTTTTACCGGCTTGTCTCTTCTACGAGAGGTCAAACTCTCTCCTTATACTTTCATCCTCACATGATAGACTATGATGTGTATATGCATGATCTTGTAGGGCTTGTGATTATCTTCGAAACAAGCCCAAGATCATAGAAAATGGAGTCTTGATGAAAAGCTTGTGCATTTTCGGTTTTGGAGATTTTGCCGGTTCATCCGTTTGGAAGGTTTCACCTTTCTAACCCTTTGCACAATCTCCCTTGCTTGTTTCAATATTTTGACTTTTTGTAGTGTAAGCTCTTGTCGTCCTCTTTCCAACAAAATTGGATTCACTCGATTCGGAGCTTCCATGCAAAAGTTATTCAGTTTCAGGGTTCTGCTGTTTTTCAGTTACCGGAAGTACCGGCCAATCGGACGGTACTACCGCTCGGAACTTCCGGAGGCACTTCCGGAGCCCAGTACCGCTTACGAAAGTTGGGTACTGGACTCAAACGGAAGTACCACCGGAAGTAGCACCGGAACTACCGCTAAACCGGAAGTACCGGTGCTCCCAGCGGTACTACCGCCCGGAACTTCCGGGGTTACTTCCGGAGCCCAGTGCCGCTTACGAAAGTTGGGTACTGGACTCTTAACGGAAGTAGCACCGGAAGTGGTACCGGTACTACCGACCTCGCGGGCTTTCTCTTCTAACCGTTGGCAGGCTAGTTTTGGGTGGGCCGGAAGTACCGCCCTTTGGGCCGGTACTACCGGTCCTGCGGATTTTCTTCTCCAGAGAGAGCCGTTGGGGCTGTTTTCACGTGGGGCGGTAGTACCGCCCCTTGGGCCGGTACTTCCGCTCCTGCGGGATTCTGTCCCCAACGGCCAGTTTTCCCAGGGCACCTATTTAAGTGCCCCTTCTTCCCCAACGGTTCCATGGATCTTGGTGAACCTTTTGCTCTCTCTCTCCTCCATTGTTGCACATCTTTGAGAGCTTGATTCCTCCACTTCCCTCCTATGATTCTTGCCCATCTTTAGGGAAACAAGAGAGGAGATCTAGATCCACCATTCCACCAATCAAATCCTCCTCTAAGTGAGGGGAACTTAGTGGATCTAGATTTAGGGTTGCTTTGTGCTCTTCCCTTTGTTCTTCCTCTCAAATCCCTCCATAGCATTAGTTGCTTTGGTTGGATTTTGGAGTGAAGGACTTGACCACTTTGTGTGTTCTTGCCTCTTGCATTAGTTGCATCGGGTTGCTCTCCCTACGGTGATACGTGAGGATCGAAGTTGAGAAGCTTGTTACTCTTGGGTGCATTGTGTTCCCAAGAGCTTGTTGCCTCTTGGGTGCATTGTGTACCCTAGACGGTTTGGAGGTGCCGCGAAGACTTCGAGTTGTGAAGCTTCGGCATGAGTTTGGGAGCCCCCAATTGAGTTGTGGGTGTGTGCCCCAAGAGAAGTTGTAAAGGGCTCCGGAATCCGCCCCGAAGGATTCCGATAGTGGAAGGTGAACCAATCCCTTGGGTGAGGTTCATCGGAGAATAGGGTGAGGCCTTTGTGGCATCTTGAGTAGGCCTCTTGTGGCGAGCTCACACCCCTCCAACGAGACGTACTCCCTTAACAAGGAGGAACTCGGGAATACATCCTCATCTCCGCGTGCCTTGGTTATTTCTATACCCGAGCTTTACTTATGCAGTTTACATTGTGATAGCCTTCGTGCTTGAAGTTCATATCTTGCTATCTCCTTGTTGATTGAATTGCTTAGCATAAGTTGTTGGTGCACATAGGTAACCCTAGCATATTAGGTTGTTGGCTTGTTAATTTAAACACATAGTTTTATTCCGCAATTATCAAGCCCCTAATTAGAAAAAGTGTTAATCGCCTATTCACCCCCCCTCTAGGCGACATCTCGGGCACGCTTGTTCTTTCAGAAGGGACAGAAGGCGAAGGAGGTGGAGGATACCGGCTTCAAGCTTTGGTACACGGGGACAACTTCGAACAAAAATGGAGTAGGCATCTTGATCAACAAGAGCCTCAAGGATGGAGTGGTGGAAGTCAAGAGACAAGGGGACCGGATTATCCTAGTCATGCTGGTTGTTGGGGACTTAGTCCTCAATGTTATCAGCGCGTATGCCCCGCAGGTAGGCCACAATGAGAGCACCAAGAGAGAGTTCTGGGAAGGCCTTGAGGACTTGGTTAGGGGGTACCTATTGGTGAGAAGCTCTTCATTGGAGGAGATCTCAATGGCCACGTGGGTACATCTAACACAGGTTTTGAAGGGGTGCATGGTGGCTTTGGCTATGATATCCGGAACCAAGAAGGTGAAGATGTCTTAAGTTTCGCTTTAGCCTACGACATGGTCGTAGCTAACACCCTCTTTAGGAAGAGAGAATCCCACCTAGTGACTTTCAGTAGTGGGCAACACTCTAGCCAGATTGATTTTGTCCTCTCTAGAAGAGAAGACAGACAAGCTTGCCTTGATTGTAAGGTGATACCTTGAGAGAGTGTGGTCCCTCAACATAAGCTGGTGGTGGCTGACTTCCGCTTTCGGATTCGTATTCAGCGGGACAAGCACGCCAAAGTCGCTAGAACGAAGTGGTGGAATCTAGGGGGGAGGCAGCCCAGACTTTCAAGGAGAGGGTTATTAGGAAGGGCCCTTGGGAGGAAGGAGGCGATGCAAACATTATGTGGATGAGGATGGCGAGTTGCATTCGGAAGGTGGCTTCAGAGGAGTTTGGGGTGACCAGGGGAAGGAGAAGCGATGCTAAGGATACCTGGTGGTGGAACGTTGACGTTCAGAAGGCTATTAAGGAGAAGAAGGACTGTTTCAGATGCTTATATCTGGACAGGAGTGCAGCCAACATGGAGAAGTACAAGGGGGCAAAGAAGGCCGCAAAGCGAGCGGTGAGCGAGGCAAGGGGTCGGGCGTATGAGGACCTCTACCAGCGTTTAAGCACGAAGGAAGGCGAAAGGGACATCTATAAGATGGCCAAGATTCGGGAGAGGAAGACGAGGGATGTCAACCAAGTCAAATGCATCAAGGATGGAGCAGATCAACTTCTCGTGAAGGATGAAGAGATCAAGCGTAGATGGCGAGAGTACTTCGACAACCTCTTCAATGGAGAGAATGAGAGCTCTACCTTCCAGCTAGACGACTCCTTTGATGATACCAGTAGACGCTTTGTCCGACGTATCCAGGAGTCCGAGGTCAGGGAGGCATTGAAGAGGATGAAAGGAGGAAAGGCGATGGGTCCTGATGGTATTCCCATTGAGGTGTGGAGAGGCCTCGGAGACATAGTGATAGTATGGCTAACTAAGCTTTTCAACCTCATTTTTCGGTCAAACAAGATGCCCGAAGAATGGAGGAGGAGTACATTAGTGCCAATCTTCAAGAACAAGGGAGATGTTCAAAGTTGCACTAATTACCGTGGAATCAAGCTGATGAGCCATACAATGAAGCTATGGGAGAGAGTCATTGAGCATCGCTTAAGAAGATTGACAAGTGCGACCAAAAATCAATTTGGTTTCATGCCTGGAAGGTCTACCATGGAAGCTATCTTCTTGGTACGACAACTTATGGAGAGATACAGGGAGCAAAAGAAGGACCTCCATATGGTGTTCATTGATTTGGAGAAGGCCTATGATAGGATACCACGGAATGTCATGTGGTGGGCCTTGGAGAAACACAAAGTCCCAACAAAGTACATCACCCTCATTAAGGATATGTACGATAATGTTGTGACAAGTATTCGAACAAGCGATGGAGACACCAGTGACTTTCCGATTAAAGTAGGACTGCACCAAGGTTCAGCTTTGAGCCCTTATCTTTTTACTTTGGTGATGGATGAGGTCACAGGGGATATACAAGGAGATATCCCATGGTGTATGCTCTTTGCGGATGATGTGGTGCTAGTCGATGATAGCCGGGCGGGGGTTAATAGAAAGTTAGAGTTGTGGAGGCGGACTCTGGAATCGAAAGGGTTTAGGCTTAGTAGAACTAAAATTGAGTACATGAGATGCAATTTTAGTTCTACTATGCAGGAGGAGGAGGAAAATGTTAGTCTTGATGGGCAGGTGGTATCTGAGAAAGACATCTTTCGATATTTGGGGTCTATGTTGCAGAAGGATGGTGATATAGATGAAGATGTGAGCCATCGGATCAAGGCTGGTTGGATGAAGTGGCGTCAAGCTTCTGGCGTCCTCTGTGACAGGAGAGTGCCACAAAAGCTAAAAGGCAGGTTCTATAGGACGGCGATCCGGCCTGCGATGTTGTATGGCGCAGAATGTTGGCCAACCAAGAGGCGACATATCCAAAAACTAGGTGTAGCAGAAATGCGCATGTTGAGATGGATATGTGGCCACACAAGAAAGGACCGGGTCCGGAATGATGATATACGTGAAAAAGTTGGCGTAGCACCGATTGAAGAGAAGCTTGTCCAACACCGTCTAAGATGGTTTGGACATATACAACGTAGGCCTCCAGAAGCGCTAGTGCATATCGGCAGGATAAAACGGGCTGAGAATGTTAAGAGGGGTCGTGGTAGACCAAACTTGACATGGGAGGAGTCCGTTAAGAGAGACCTGAAGGATTGGAACATCACCAAAGAACTAGCCATGGACAGATGTGCGTGGAAGTTAGCTATCCACGTGCCAGAACCATGACCTGGCTTCGAGATCTTATGGGTTTCAACTCTAGCCTACCCCAACTTGTTTGGGGCTGAAAGGATTTGTTGTTGTTGTTGTTGTTGTTGTTGTTGTTTTGTTTAACATAGGAATTTTAAATACACGATGAAATTAATGCTTGTTAAATATATTTGTGTTCCACCATACCTTCTCATTCATTTCTTATTCCAAGTGTTCATGTTGCCTCAGGATATGCTAGTTAACATAATTCTTTTGTTAGATCAATAACAACATTTTTTTTCTAACTCACTAATATATTTTATTCCATATTATTTTGAAAAATGGATACAATGAGCAACCGTTCGGTTCATGAATACACATGTGTTTCATAGTGGTGGTTATTTCTTAAAGACTATATAATATATTCTTAGAACTTCTAATTTGTCCATTTTCCCTCATCCTTTTGATATACTAATAAGTCCTTGTTTGCAATATATCAACGTAATAGCAATGGTCTTTATTTTCAAACTACATGGCTTTTTCTCCTTCATGTTTAGTTGTTCATCCTTTTCCCTTTCTTTCCTCTGAGAAATACCCGCCAATTAACAACATACTCCCTCTGTTTCAAAATATAAGGCGCGCTATTTTTATGCTGGTCTTCGATGCTCAACTTTGACCGTTAATATATAATAAATTATGTGGATCGAGAATGTATAAATGGTACCTTTAGATTCGTCTTGCAATTTTCTTTCATTTTATATGTTTTTATATTAATTTTATGCTCATATTATAAGTACAAATTATGGTCAAAGTTGGACGTCGTTGACCAGTGAAATTTAAGGACGCCTTGTATTTTGGGATGGAGGGAGTATCATTTTAATTAAGACCAAAATTGGGATATTTTAAGATTGACAAAGTCATCATATGTGACTCGCTGACTGAAAGGATTATCCGCATGTGGTGAGTCACAAAGGATATCTAAATTGAGATCTAATCCCTGGTGGGCCAACCTGGATTTGACGCCTCGTGGGTTCGAGGTATAACCATCTCCAATAGCCACTCGTTCTCATTTGTTGTTTCAATACTAACACAAGCTTCTTGTTTTGGCAGCGCACTGTGTTTGCGTTAGGCCATGGATGTCAATCCTGCAGGTTTGGGTTCCTTGTGTCGTAGGGCATCTGCTCTGGATTCTTGAGCGACTGAGTTGTCGGCTCGACGGGTGCGTGGTCTCGGGGCTGGTGTGGTTGCCCAAGCGGCGGCTCGTTTTTGGTATGGTGTCGTCGCCGGTTGCATAGGCAGTGGCTCGGTTGTTGCATGGTCTTGGGACCGGCGTGTTTGTCACAGAGGTATACTGGTTTGCGCTTGTTTTTTCATAATTAACCAAGAAACTCTCTTCTTAACCAATGGAATGGGAAAAACTTTTATCTTGCTTTAACCCCACAATTTTTTTTCTAAATTATATCCTTTTATATGTGTATTTGGACAAACTTGAACAAAACTTGTAGATTTTGCATGCATTGACCTCATAACACTTCGGGAATCAGATTGTTAGCTTTTTTAATGGGGCGAGGCTAACGGTTCCGATAGAAAGCAATGCCTACTAGACTAGCTCGAGTAAGCCTTTAAATAGTCTCATAGCTTCTTCACCTAGCAGAAGCAGAAGTCAGAGACGCAAGGAAAGAAAAACGCTATAGCACGACACTTAGTAATTGACCACGTTTGACAAATTTGCCTAATTTGAAAAATGATTCTTGCAACCAAGCACGATTTGAAATTAGTTGGTAACGTGTAATCCAATAAAGGACTATTAAGATCAACAGGACAAGTAGCTTACATATTTACTCGCCTTAGCGAAAACGGCTACGCTTGTTGAATGTTGCTTGACCTGGCATGCTTCCATATTATTCAACCTACTTATTTATTTCCTTTTTTCTCTTTTCATGTTATTCTTGTTTTATTGTCATTTTGATATTCCTATGTTTTCCTTTTTCTTCATTTGTTTCTCTATTCTTTTGTATTCTTACTTCAAATTTTAATAGCTTATTTTTATGTTTGTTTCCCACATCCATTATTTTATTTTCTATATTTTCTTTATTTTATATTTTCCCAATTTTCTTTCTTTGCATTTTACTCTCCTTTTGTTTTACCAATAAATAATCTATGATTTATTTTTCAAAAATTCCAGCTATAATTTTTATAATATTCATGTAGATTTGTTGTTCTTTTTAGAGAAAGACAATAAGCATTCAACAAAACTAAGTTTATCATATGTGTTCACGGAACACGTAATTTTCAACAAGTGAATATTTTCTCAACTACGTGACTAGGTTTCATAGATGGCGGAACATATTGATTTAAAATCAGTACAAAACTTTTTAATTGATTGAAGAAATTTTTAGATGTCGCATACACAATTTAGCCGACATACATGAATAATTCCTCATGGAAGTTGAAAAATATTTTTATGACCTTTCTATAAGTAACATTACAAACAATCAACACAACTTTTAAATGTGCCATGAACAATTAATCTACTACACATATGCATTTTTTGACATGCATCAACCTTTCCATAAATCGTGAAACATACATGACCATCTTATTTGACATGCGTGAACAATTAAACTAAAACACAATTTACCAAAATATTAACAAGCATTCAATTATATGAATTTGAATTTTTTTATGCAGGTTATTTTGTAGTAAAATTAACAAATTCTCATAGATGAATTTAATTTTTTTATGAAGGTTATTTTGCAGTAAAATTCACCAATTCTCATATATGAAATGTTGCAATTTCCCTGTGCGGCTCGGTTGTCCCTTCTTGACCGCCTAATTTCCTCCCGTATTATTACCATACAACTTAGCGTGGATTTATTGACATCTCGAGGCTCCAGCCGAGCACAACTGGGTTTTTCCCAAGGACTGAGAGTGGATTGGTAAGTATGATGGAAGAACAATGCTACCTTGCTAGTTTCTTCCATTTATACCATATGCGTAAGAATAAATTCATTGTAAAGACTAGCCCAGATCTATGAACTAGTTACTCCAGTATACAACTATATTCAATCTAGCATGGAAATCGATACAATTTAGTGGTCTGGAAGCTCGATTTCCACTTGTTCAACCCAAATTTGATCTTTAAGTTCATAATATTGTACCTTATTTACTCAAAATACATATGGGTCTGTGCATGTGTTGTGGCATAAGTGTAGGGGTCCATGTGTTGTATGGATACATATGGCAATGTCAAAAAATATACATAAAATAATGTGCCAATGATAATACATTTACTCCAAATTAAGCTAAGAGTTAACAGTATTGAAGATGAATGGAGTTTTGTTAAGTACCTGTTTCTTGAGCAATGACCAGGCATCCTTCTCCTTTAATTTTTCGACGTGGTGGTAAGGAAGAACAGCTTTCATCCCCCACGCAACTCTTTCATCTCTAGTAGTGACAAGGATCCGGCTACCTCGAGCAACAACATTGGCCAAGGGCCTTTCAAGCACACCACTCCATGCTCCATGGCTCCAGACATCATCCATCACCAGAAATAGCTTCTTCTCGCTCAAGGCAATAGCAAGGATTAGCTGAAGCACAGCCAACACATTTTCACCACCATGTGCTCCCCCGCGAGTGTGATGATTGTCCTGAGCATCTCGACTTTGTCGAAGTCCTTGTTGATGCTTAACCATATCATTTTGTCAAACTTGGCATTCATGGTTTCGTCATTGAAGACCATCTGGGCAAGAGTAGTCTTACCAATCCCACCAACGCCAACAATGGCAACCACCAAGATGTTGGTATTGCCCTCTTTTTCACTCAACATGATGTCAACCAACATTTTTGTATCTTCTTTGATCTTCTCCCCGACTACACCAGAACGGTCAAACTCCCGTGATATCTCACGACTGGGATTTCCAAAACGAGGGGTCTGCACCTTACTGCTATGTCCCAGCTCATTGGAACCAAGATTGATGAAGCTGAAAGGAGTGCTACTCTCCTTGATGATGTCCAGCCTCTGATTGAGGGCCTTAATGCGTCTACCAATTACATAGGCATGACGGGGACTCCGCAAGCAAAAAAGCAAGGGGTTGAAGCACCCCACATCACGGTGCTCCATGGCCTTGAGTTGGCAGAGGATGTCGGCAGCTTCATACATGGCGCGCTTGAGCTGCCCCACCCACTCTTGCACACTCTTGTCGGTGATGTTTCTCTTATCAGCATCAGCGATGAAGTTCTTGAGGTCCCCAAGCTTGACATCCATCTTGTCGATCTCATCTTTAACTCCAAGCAGCATGTGCACCTCTTCTCTCTCCATCTCCATCAGCATGTTTTGCACGTACGATGCAAAGGCATCCAGGACCATAGCCATTTTGGTTGCGGTTTTCTGTAACATAGATAGAGAACGTATCATCTCACAGCTCGTTATCTACTAACTATATTAAAGTCGAGCGGATTCTCGCGCTGAGAGGCCTCCTGATACTGTAGCTAGCTACAGTACTACAGTTCGCCGATCCGAGCCGTCCAGCGACGATCCGACGGCCCGCGGGAGGCGTCCGTGATCGATTTGCAGAAACGCCCCTCACAAAACCGAAAATAGAACCCGCAGTCCATGAAAACGCGAGGCGAGGGACGTAATTGCGAATTACGATAAAGATAAGGGCTTTTCTCCAAAACCGCCCGCATAATCCCCTCCCTCCCCTTCCTCTCTCCCGCACGGCCCCGGCGTTGCCGCCGCCGCCGACGCGTGCCCCCGCCGCTCCGCCCCTCCCCGCTCAGATCGACGGACGCGGAGAGCTCCGCCGCCGTGCCCTCCTCAACCTCGCCGGCGAACGCGTGTCGGGACGCCCGAGGGATGCCGAAATAAGCCTCGCCG